>CM076575.1:502245660-502506159 GCA_034641835.2 Pinus albicaulis | reverse complement strand
AGATAGGAGGCTATGTAAAATTCCGATGCATACCCCTCTTCGAGCGCTAGTGCTGAAGATATGTTCGTTTTGAGAGCTACTATCAATAAGCTAGCCCAATTGAAGTGAGTGCCGTATACAATAACAAAGTACATAAGAGATACCCACGAGCCGTTGAAAGTGGTGGCATCGGGACGGCCATACATCCTACATAGCATAGCTTCCACGAGCTTGTAGACTTTCCTAGGACCTGCTACCTGATACTCCTGGTCCTTCTTGACCTTGAACTTTTCTGGTTCTTCCCACCATCCTCTCAAGGTTTCGGATATGGGAACTGCATGAGTAGTGGCCCATTCCTCTGTGAATGTCTGCTCTCAAGTGGGGAGTGCGTAATAGAACTCTGCATCCTGTCCCTTTAGATTAGCAAATGCTTTCCCCTCATGATCCCAAATCACCCAGAACTTGGGGTCGACCTTTTGTAAGATCCATTCAATGAGCTCAGCACATGGAAATATAGGTGGGTGGGCTCTTGCATAGTGAAGCTTTGATCTCTTGAATTGAACATATACCTGCCGGTCTGGGAGGTCTTCTGGAAATTCAAGTTTTGCAAATTCTTGGTACACTTGATACCAATTCATGCTCTCTCCTTTGCTGAATATGCATGTGATATCTCCATAGTAGGGGGAGGAGGCATGGGTATTTCATCCTCTGAGATTTCTTTCTCCAGACTCTTGTTTTTTCTGTGAACTAACGGAGGCCCCATATCACTTGAGGCTAAGGAGATGGAAACACACTCTAGCTCTGCTTCGAGGTTCCCTGGCATGTTCATAAAACAATCCCATGATAAGATAGATGCCATGTTTATAAATGCTTAAAATAATTTTACCTCTGCCCAACTAAGGTCAAGAAAAGGGTGAACCTATGGCCTAGTGACCTCTCCCCTCGATCGTTGACTCGCACTGGTTTAAAACCTGAAGAAAAGCAACCTCGCGACTTGGTGACTTGCGACTAGGTCGCGAGGGCATTGAGTCGCACTGGCTTAAATTTTTATGAGGATGCGACCCTGCGACTTAGTGACTTGCGATCGGGTTGCCAGGTCGCTGAGTCGAAAGGTCGCGACACTTCAATTTTTAGTGATACGTGACTTGGTGACTTAGCGACCGGGGACTAAGCTCACAAGGTTGCAGGGGTCACAAGGTCGTGGGGTTGCAGGTCGCACTAGGGCTGGGCAGACGATTCTACAAGACGACACGGTCCTTTATCCTTCTTTCACTTATTGCGAGAGAGGGAAAAGGGAGGAAAAGTAACACATCAAAAGGTAAGCAAACATGAGGAAGATATTGACAAGGGGGGCTGGTTAGCTTCATCAACTGGGTTTTGCATGAGACTGACAGATTCAGGATACTAAGAGGGGGGTGTAAGTTTCACCAACTGGGTCTCAACAGTGGGTAGGTTATGGTTTTAATAGGCTAAGGTGAGGGGAAAGAGGGCAACAATTAGAAAAAAGGAAACAACGGGACGATCAGGCAACTTACCCAAGAAAAACGCGCTCCAGTTGGCTTTTCAGAGGCGTTTTCGTTCTCCATCGTGTAGGTGGAATGCGACCTATGCGACCCTTCTATATATAAAGAGGTCACGCGTGCGGGCAATAACTAAGGTTGCAAGGTCGCAATGGGGCTGTGTTGATGAGATGTCCGACCTCGCGACCCTACGACCTTGCGACCTATGGGTCGCGGGGTCGCAGGGTCGTGATTGTTTAGTTTCATGTGTGATACACGACTTGGCGACTTGGCGACCTGATGGTTCGCAAGGTCACTAGGTCGCTCATCGGGGAAATTGACCTATTCTATGACTTAGTGACCTTGGATTTTGAAGGATCAAACTTCAGGCTTGAATCCGGTTTTCAATGCTCAGGGGCTCAAAAATTTTTAAAGGGTGAAATTTTGGAGGGTGTTGTAGCGGCTACAACAAATGGAGATTCACTGGTAGGGTCTAGAATCTCTTCCGGTGCTTCATCTTGAGGGGGGCGGGTGGTTTTAGCATGCTGTTCCTTCCACCCTGTGGGTCCCACTACTTTTGTCTTTGAGCCTCGCGCGTTTGTGCCTCCCATCTGCCTACCCCTGGGTGTTGGTTTACCGTGTTTTTATTCTTAGAGACTGGACAAAAAAGGTTGGAGTAACCTCGGGGATTTCCAAGATCCAATATATTTTATTTTTTCCTCATTGTGTTGCTTCGTTTCCAGTGAATTTGATGGTCCTGGTGGAGTCACTTCCTAGGATTCACAGACGTTGCTCCGCTGCCAGCGAGCCTAGTCAGTACCCCGACGGATTCGTCGCATCGCCTCTCTGTGCAGGAAGCCTTTCTAAATCCTTTACCCTTTATTCATGTGCTGAGTACACTTATTAAAATGTGCTCAAGGCACTTATTTTCTGTGCTCAAGGCACTTATTAATGTGACAAATATTTCTTGGGTGGATGAGGGATCCCGACTTATTTTTCTTACGAGAGAGGTTGCTCCTAGTCTATGTGAGGACTTTGGGTTTTCCCAGATATCCGTTTGTCACCTGAGGCTATCTCCTTTCCTTTCTCGTCTAGTCTTCGATTCAACCGAAACTTTCCTTTTGCATAGCAGTCCCTTGAGCCAGCATACTAGGTAAGCTACTACGTCTTGGTTCGAGGGACTTAGTCATGTTCTCGCCATTGGGTGCCTATCACAGGTAAGCTTGTGCCACTTTTTTGTTCTGGGGAGGGGAGATTCTTCACCAACATAGATTCCAACTTAGTATGCCAATTGAGTAACTTCTACATCCCCCCCCTCAATTTGAGATGCCAAAGGAAAAAGAAGGTTAATGAGAGCCTGCGTGAAGCAAGTGATTTATTGAAAACATAGATGGTAAAGAAAAACATAAAACAAGACAAAATATGGTACAACATGCGGTGATGGCCCTAAGGGGCTGTTAGGTGAAGTAGTGCTTAAGGTCGTGCCCATTAACGGGGAGGATCTCAATCCTCCCCTCAAGGGTTTGTAGCCTGTAAGTGTGAGAGTCGACCTTTTATTTGATCTGGAAAGGGCCTGTCCATAATGCCTGGAACTTGGAGTGTTTCCCCTTATCTTCATGAGCTTTATCCCATTTGAGGACAAGGTCACCTACTTTGAAAGCCTTGTTTCCGACTGACTTCTTGTCGAACCATCGTTTTATCAAACTCTGGTGGATGGCAAATTTTCCCCAGGTTTTTTTCCTTTCCTCCTTGAGTTTCAACAGTGTGTCTATACGGGCCTGTAAAGCAGGGCAAGGGGTGCCATGAGTCTCTTGAGATAATTGAAGGGCCGGGAGAGACAAGTTGGGGGGAAGCATAGCCTCTTTTTCGTATACAAGGAAGAAAGGGGAGGTACCCAAGGAATGTATGGGTGTGACTCGATCAGCCCAAAGGGCATTGTGGAGTGCCTTATGCCAATTTCGTTGTTGGGACAGCAGAGTATTTTTGATGATGCGGATTAGGTTCTTGTTGGTTGACTCAGCGAACCCGTTTCCTTGAGGGTAATAGTTGGCAGAGTGTTTAAGTAAGATACCATTTTCTAGAGAAAAATCATATAATTTCAATGATGAGAAATATGTTGCATTATCAAAAACAAGGGAGGTTGGAACACCAAACCTGATCATGATGCATTGGGTGATGAAGGCTATTACCTCTTTATCATTGACCTGACACAACGGTAACGCTTCAACCCACCTTGTGAAGTAGTTTGTGGTAGTGAGGATGTATCTATGTTGCTTGGAAGAGTGCGGAAAAATTTCCTCAATCACGTCCAACCCCCATTGTTGAAATGGTTCTTCCAATGCGATAGAATGTAACGGGGTTGAAGTCCGTATATCTCTATTTGCAAAATTTTGTCATTGTTGGAATTTCTGAACATAGGCATGCACATCTTTGAACAAAGTAGGCCAATAGAAACTAGCACACATGATCTTGTGAGCAGCGGTATCCCCCACATAGTGTCCACCTGCGGGACCATCGTGGAGTTCTGCCAACACTTTCTGCGCCTCATCATACTCTAAACAGCGTAGCAATATACCGTTGTGATGCTTGCGAAACAACTTACCCTGCACTAGCTGGTAGGATACAACTTTCAATATTAACGCACACTTCTGTTGGGTATTCAAAGTGGAGCACATGGTGTTGTGTTTCAGATATTGCTAGAGATCTACATACCAAGAGGAGGTATCCTACAAGGCTGTGTTATTCGCTTGATACATATCAATCTCGTGTTCCCAATTTTCTTCCTCACTGCTCCGTAAGTCTACTGGCTCTGCGGCCATACGACATAATCCTTGGCCCTTTATAGTGTGTGCTGGCTTGAATTCCAGGTCATACTCTTGGAGGCACGTCATCCAGTTGCCTCGTCTCTCGCCCAGCTCCTGCTGTATGAATAGTGAGCGTACAGCCAGGTGAGGTACGAAGACTGTGACATGATTCTTCAAAATATATTGCCTGAAGTGTTTAACCGCCTTGTATACCGCGTAAGCTTGTTTGTCAATATCCAGAGAATTCAGCTCGGCGCCTTGTAACCCAATACTCATAAATGATATAGGTCGCTCATTGTTGTTGTCATCTTTCTGAGTGAGGACGGCTACCAAAGATGAATCTGAGGCAAAGGTATACAGGATAAAGCCTTTGTTGAAATTCAGACTATGAAGAGCAGGTGCTTCTGCGATGGCTCGTTTGATGTTATCGAACGCTTCTTTCTTAGGAGGATTCCATTTAAAATTTGCGTTTTTCTTAATCATGCCTTGCAATTGTTTCATGATTTGGAAGAAATTTGATATAAACTTTCGGACGAAGTTGATTTTGTCGAGGAAGGACTGCATAGCTTTCTTACCACATGGGGGCGGTATTTGAGTGATGACTTTCGCACATTTTGGGTCCACTACTATGTCGTCTCGAGTTATTATGTGCCCTAACAGGTTTCCTTCAGCGATGGAGAAAATGATTTTCTTTGGGTTCAGAGAGATCCTGTATTTCTGACACCTTTTAAAAATATTCTTGAGGTGGTGTAAGTGGTCAGATCTGCGCTTTGAAAACACGATGACATCGTCAAGGTATACTACCATGCTTTTCCCAATGAGTCCCCTAAAGGCGATGTCCATAGCTCTCTGGAAGGTAGCGTCGGCATTAATCAGGCCAAAGGGCATGCATTTGAAGGCGAACGTTCCCCATTTAGTTCTGAATGTGGTTTTGAGCCGATCAGGCCTAGCCACTAGTACTTGATTATACCCTGAAAACCCATCCAATAGAGAAAAAATTTCTAACCCTGATACTTTTTGAAGGATTTGCTCCATAGGAGGGACCGGGTAATTGTCCTTGTCAGAGGCTCTGTTCAAATTCCTGAAGTCTATGCACAAACGGATTTCGCCGAATTTCTTGTGAACAAGGTCCAAGTTTGATACCCAGGTTGAATGTCTAACTTTGAAAATTATCCGCGCATCCAAGAGCTTCTTTAGTTCCTTTTGGATCATCAGTTCTAAAGCTAGGTGTACTTTCCTCAGTTTCTGTTGGAACGGCCTCACTCCTTCCTTCATGGGTATGACGTGCTAGATGATCCGAGTATAGTAAGTTCAAAGGTCAACATATGTCCAAGCAAACACATCTTTGTATTTCTTAAATAATCCAGTGAATGCTTGTTTCTCCTGAGGGGTGCACTTATTACCCAAATTAACAAGCCTAGGATCCTTGTATGTCCCGAGGTTAATTTTTCGGTGCGCTAATGTGGAACTATGCACCTTCATATTTGGGGGCCCTCAGAAATGGTTCTGGAGGTTGAATAACCTTTCGAGTGACATGACCCCTTTGGGTCTGGGATTTTCTTTCCATTCTCGTAGTTCTTCCTGTAAAGCTTGATCATGGTCCTCTTCTTCTATAACTGCGTCTTTGAAAACGTCCTTATTGAGCATGAAATCCAGTACCTGTTGGTCATCATTGAAAACGCAGAAATTAGTAACATTATCTGGTATGGATGGCTTGTAAATAACTTCAATAGAAAATCCATCTCTAAGTGGGGTGAACCTAGCGGCGGCATTAGAAAGTGTATTGGCTGCTGCATTATGCATTCTAAGTACAGATTTAATACCGAAAGCATCAAAATAATAAATTAAATTCCATACCTCTTGATGGTAACCCTTCAGATGCGAAGACAAGCAATGGATGGTGTTACGTACCTGACGAGTGATAATCTCAGAATCGCCAATTACCTTTAAACAACAAACTTTTAGATCTATGGCCTTTTGGAGTCCAAGTAAAAATGCCTCATACTCAGCTGTATTATTCATGCACTGGAACTCTAACCGACAGGAAATTAGAAATTTATTCTTCTCAGGGTCTAGCAAGATACAGCCAGTGCCAGCCCCGTCTTGGGTTTTGGAACCATCATAGTACAAGGTCCATGTTTCATCTTTTGATTTGACGAGGCTATCCGAGCGCATTGAGGAACTACTCGGAGTAGTAGTTTCTAATGGCTCTTTTGTTGAGGCGGAGGGGTTTTCAGTGGCCAATAGCAGCTCAGACTAGACGTCTTGAGTGACCAGAGATTGAAGAGTTTGATAGCACACAAGAATGGATTCTAAGAAACACATACCAAGCTCTTTTTGTGTGAAACTGACTGGTTCATTAGTTGCATCCAGGTCAGTCATAGTATGTTTCATGTATGGCTCACTCTCGACTCGGATTTGGTTATTCCTGCCTTTGTACGGGAGCCAAAGGTGGGACCAATCAGTGACAAAGTATCACTGGAGCTTACTGGACCAATCTCTGCTTAACAGAAGGCCATAGGCCTCGAGGATATCCATGATTACTATGTCGATGCACTGATGCACTCTAGAATCAGAGGATAGGCAGATGATGACGTTGTTTAATTCACCTACTGCGGGGACTTGAGATCTGTCGAGTTGGATGATCCTGGCGTCAGTTTTCTCAGGGAGGATGTTTAACTTCTTGCATACGGATAAGGGCATAACATTCGTGGATGCACCAGAATTGACGAGGAAATTATGGACATTAAAGTTAAAGATCTCGAAGGATAGGAGGAAATGTGGTGTGGATCCCCTGCAGTTTGTGTTTACGACATTTACGATGGATTGGTGACTAGCATTAGTTTGGGCAGATGTGATGCTTACGGATTTGGTTGCCGGTAGATTGGAAAAGGCTTTGAGGATAAGGTCTCGTTGGTTGGAAATGCGATCGAGCTCGTAGAGAGAGATATTGGCCCGGGTCTTCTTCATATCCTCGATAATGTTATATCCAGGATATATGTGTGAGGCAAGTTCGACAGAGTTTTTAGGGGAAGCAGATGAAGCTTTAGCCTTGGGGCATTCTTGGGGATTAGTCGGACTAAATTTTTTAGGAGTCTTGTTTTGGTTTTCTGCGTTAGGTGGCAGAATTTTCCTTAAGAAAGCCTTCCTCTTTTCTTCGAATGACTGCTCGGGGACCAGGCCTTTGCTCCTTAGACCATAGTTCCGAGGGGGTTTCGACTAAGGGTGATTAGCCAGGTTTATCCCAATTGTTGAAAGGGAGGATTCTCCACGGATAACCTCAAAGGCGAGGACAGTGGAACCTACGTCTTCATCTAGGGGGAGGCCTCCTCGTTGTCCGAGATGGTCCCCTCTTCTAGATCTCTGGGGGTTTGGTATTTCAAGAGTTGGTTCACCACGACAGTCATGCTATTAATCCACTGGGGACAAGTTTTCTCTGACTGGGAGGCTTGATGGAAATAACAAAAATTGTCCTTGTTGATTTCTTCAACGTTGAGGCTGGCGCTTGAGTTTGACAGGGGCCGGGTCACGGCAAGATTATTCTTCTTGAAGAAAGGTTTCTACATTTTACTGGTTGGGACAAGATCGTTGTTCTTCCTCTTTAGATCGAAGGCTTCATTGGTCACCAACTTGAGGGATTTTGTGATACTTTCGAAATCGAAGGGGTCCTTATCTTTGTCCTCGGATTTATGACTTGAGGATTGGGCTCTCTTCATGGTGGTTTTTTTATCATCTCGACCTTCATGGTCAAGGGAACCTATGGATAGCATGTACTTTTCGATAGCAAGAGCGGTGGTGTAATTTTCTGCAAGGGTAGCTCTGGCCTCACGCTTCACAAACATGGCAATATCCCGTGGGAGGGATCTTATGTAGTAGTCAATGGTAACGAAATCATCTAAGGCCATGTTTGGAGGGAATTTGTTCAGTATAGTGGTGAAACATTGATTAAAGTCCTTGACCTTCTCCTTCTTCTGACATTTCAACGTACTGAGCTCTGTGAGGAGCATCGAGGGGGTTTTATGTTCCGAAAATTTTTGTAGGAAGGTACGACGAAAGTGTTCCCAAGAAGGGATGGAAGCAAAAGGGAGGGATCGATACCACATTGCGGCTTTATTTTCTAGATTATGAGGAAAAATTTGGCATGCTACATTGTCATACTGCACTCTCATCATCTGTAAAGACAGGTAGAAGTTGCTAATGTGGTCTTCGGCTAAAGTGCCTTTCTCGGGGTCGAACTTAGGGAGATGCTTTTCAGGGTATCAGGGCATGTCATGAAGGGGACCTTGGATACCTAAGGGGGACTGGGCCATCCAAGCCAAAGGTTGTACACGTCTGGCCCGTTGGTGTTGTGGAATGTATACATGTCCCCTTTCACTTTCGTATTCGCTACCCATGCCAGACTCGGAGGCCTCACCCTTGTGGTGGGATTGCATGTATTGGTTTTCTCCATGGTTCCTTACATTTCTAATGTTTCTCCAGTTGTAAAGAAAAGGGAATCTAGTTTCGGTGGTCGACATTTCAGCCTTGTCCACGGCCTCTGTTCCCCCTGCCTCTGTTACCCTGGCCCCTCCCGGCTCCCCCCCCAGGTGGGTTGTTGGCTTGGGTGTTATCATTCAAAGTCTGGTCTCGCTGAGGACCAGTGTTGGGTTGGGGTTTGGTAATCTCGGGGCCTCCCTCTTCAGCCCCTTGGGGGCTATCCAGGGGCTCTTCAGAGTTATGCTCAACTGCGTCCACATAATCTTCAATCATAAGACCGGCTAGTTGAGGTAGGGAATTGAAAAGGGTTCCCTGGCGAGTATGGTTAGCTGCGGGAGTTCTACGATTAGCCAAGGAAATAGTGACCGGGGCATTTTTCAAGCCTCTGACGAGGTTTCGAGCGATGGGACGTAGGGCCCTTAGCTGTTTTAGGGTGACATCATAGTAAGGGGCTTCCTCCTCCTATGAATTTTCCAAAGGGGGAGGACCGGTATTTTCATGCATGATCTCCCCTTGGGGAGTTTGTAATGGGATGTTACTTGGTTGCTAGGAGCCTGCCATTCAGGCCCTCGTTCTAGTGCCAATTCTATTGACAGGAAAAAATGTCCAGCCAACAGTAAGGGGTTCACCCCGGTAAAAAGTCCCGATTAGACTCTGAACCATTTGTGATAGGGACCCCGTGCGGGTTGTGGGTCTGGCTACTGCTGAATACTCCTTTTCCTGGACACAAATGAGCCCTGCAGAATTATGGACATACAATTATCGGATGATACAAGACAAATTATTGATGATCCTAAATGAGCATAAAACACTACAAATAGCAAGATGAATTAAAACATGCAGCCAAAGGAAATGCTGTTAGCAGCATATCATTAGGGTCGTGTTTGTAAAAGCTGTTCGAACCATAGAAGAAACAGTTTTGCCTGGAAATAACACCCTTCACTTCCTTAAGTGGTTTTATAGATAAGATAGATATCAATAATGAACTTACAAACATCTCCTAGGTAAACAACCTACCATTATCAACACATTCAGTGAGCTGAAATGCATAAATAGTATAAGCAGAAAACGCAGATTAGTTAATCATAAGATATCAGACATATAAGAGAAAATATTCACAATGTTAATACATTAATTCTTATCAGATCCAAAAGTGGATTTAAGACAAATGCTTGTATTCATTCAAATAAAAGTCTTTTCAATGCTTTGCAACTCTCCTATCTCCTTTGGAGTCCAAAAAAAAAGATCTTTTACAAGTCCCCAAAGGGAGTATTTATAGGAAAAAATTGACCCTTGGGTGCCCTGACTTTTCACCTTCCCGGCTGTTGGCATGCTTTGCGACCCGAAGGGAAAAATCAACCTGCGACCCTGTGCTTGGCCGCGACCTGCGACTTGATCCTATATGATGCGACCTGCGACCCCTTCTGTAGGTTGTGACTTGCGACCTGATCATGGGAGCATGTGAGTGATTGCGAGGTCGGGAACATCTACCCGTTACTCTTAAAGGAAAATTTTCCATGCTCGATAATCTGCAGCAACCATAGAGATTAGAGGAGTATCTTCCCTTAACCTATGAAGGCATTCTAGAGCATTTGGGATTAGAGTTTCTCTTTTGATCGTGATTTGGGTAGATAAGGAAGCCAGCTTGGTGTAAATACAGACCGATGTCACGATGAATTTAACCAAGTTCTCCTGTGATGCCGGAAGTTCAGGAGTGGTGGCGGCTTGCCTGATAGGTTGCAGAATTGTTTGAATGTCTTGGTCCACCTATTCCCACGTTTTTTCTTTGCTCAGTGTACCTAGAGAAGGGATGTGGTGTAGTTCAGCCATTGAGTCAATGCCACTAATCAAATGTTCGTAAGCAGTCATCACCTTCTCCAGGTCTTTGAATAACTTCTCCTTGGATTGCACCTTCATGTGTATTTGGACTTTATCGTTTTGAGTGCGAATCTAGTCTTTTCTGGGTAAAGTATCTGGAGCCTGCGGATACCTGTTTGCCCATTCTAGCATTTTGTCCAAGGTTGTAGAGGCTTCTTTCAGTTGCTCGTTCCTCTTCTTGGTTTCTGCTTGAGCTCTTAGTAGAGGTGCAACAGTTTGCTTTATGGTAAGCAAATCTTTGTATGCTTGCCTCATGGTGGCTTCTAGCGTCACTAGCTCTCTTTGAACGGTGAGTGGTACTTCATTAGTAAGGGCATTCCTACCCTGAAGCTGTTGAACTTCTTCCTCTAGTGCCCTTTTCTCTTGCTCCGATCTTACTCATTCTGCTCATGTTTTCTTCTGTGGCTGCGGCGAAAGCAGTGCCAGCTGATGCTATCATTACTAGATTGGTCCTGGTGTCTAGGACTATATCCTTTTCTGTTGTGACCGTGATGGGTGCAACAGGATTCCGTGCTAAGCATCTCCTGTTTTCCTGCCTGATTTTGTGTGTGAATTGGTCATAGGTGAGTCTTGTCAGATCAAACACTTCTTCCTCCTGCTCTTCGGGGGTACCCAGTTTTGAGAGCGCAAAACACGTATTGGTTACAGGATTTGTTTGAGGAACTTCGATGGCTGGCAGCTCCGTCTGTATCCCTATCACAGGAGGAGGTGTCTTACTGTCTTCGGCGTCTTTGGAGGAATTTTCTTTCGACCTTTGATTCTCTTCCTCCCTTCTCTTTTGCTCTGCTTCTTCTTCCAGCTGCCGCTCTGCCTACGCCCTATCTTGTTCTTCTTTTCGTTTGCGTTCATCTTCCACCATATCTAGTTCTATTTTAAGCTGTCGCTCAGCTTCTGCTTTTTTTTTCCTCTTCTTCCTTTCTTTTGCGTTCAGCTTCCACCTTGTCTAGTTCTATCTTAAGCTAATGCTCAACTTCTGCTTTTGCTTCCTCTTCTTCCTTTCTTTTGCGGGTGTCTTCCACCTGCTTCTTTCTTTGCTTTGCCTTTAGGTGTTTCTTGCGTTTATCCTCCTCTTTTTCTCTCTCCTTAGCTTGAGCTTTCACTTCCTTTTCTTTTCGTTGGGCGGAAGAGTTATGGCCTTTGTTGGTTCGGGGCTTCTTGGCTTGGGAAGACAAGGCTCCTCCTAGTTCGTGGATTCTTTCTTCTAAAGTTTGATCATCTTGATCCTCTTGATTGGTTAATTCCTCTGGAGCGATCTCCCTGTCCTTATTGTACCAGTTTCTTACCCCATCTTCAGCTGGGCATTCAGTATGTTGGTAGCTCCATTTAAATTTGGCCCGTTTGCAATGGGCAGGGACCATCCTCTCAGGATCGTATGTCCGGTGATCCAAAGGAGGTAGAAAGAATCCTCTAATTTGCTCAGCTTCTGCCTCTACTTCTCTGAAATCCTTGACCATATAAGCGCCAATAGTGAGTGGCAGAGTGGGCCATGGCTTCTTCTTACCTTTAGTAAGAACTTTTGAAAAGTCGGCTGTCATTTGAAAACATGTTTCCTGAAGTAGTAGTCTGTCAGTGACGAATCGGGGCAGTGAATGGGGGGCGTTGAGTGAACTGAAGACTCGGATGAAGGTGCCTTCTACAAAAGGAAACCAGTGTGCCACCTTGGTTATTGTTTCCATGGCCCGCCAGGACATGCACGGGGTATCTTTTCCAAATAGTTTTCCGTAGAGTGCAGGGATGAAACCGTGTGAGATCGGCTCTATGTCCTGCTTATATTTGGAGTCCTAGAATACCTGCAGCTCCTTGTGAATTGGGCGTGCACGCTATTGATCCAAGTTGTGAGCCCATCCCTCAAAATGGCACCTTGCACAAACTGCATCCAATAGATAGGAGGCCATGTAAAATTCCGATGCGTACCCCTCCTCGGGCGGTAGTGCTGAAGATATGTTTGTTTTGAGGGCTTCTATCAATAAGCTGGCCCAATTGAAGCGGGCGCCGTGTACGATAACAAAGTACATAAGAGATACCCAAGAGCCGCTGAAAGTGGTGGCATCGGGACGACCATACATCCTACACAGCATAACTGCCACGAGCTTGTAGACCTTCCTAAGACCTGCTACCTGATACTCCTGGTCCTTCTTGACCTTGAACTTTTCTGGTTCCTCCCACCATCCTCTCAAGGTTTCGGATATGGGAACTGCATGAGTAGTGGTCCATTCCTTTGTGAATGTCTGCTCTTGGGCGGGAAGTGCATGATAGAGCTTCACATCCTGGCCCTTTAGATTAGCAAATGCTTTCCCCTCATGATCTCGAATCACCCAGAACTTGGGGTCGAACCTTTGTAAGATCCATTCGATAAGCTCAGCGCATGGGAATATAGGTGGGTGGGCCTCTGCGTAGTGAAGCTTTGATCTCTTAACTTGCACATATACTTGCCGGTCTGGGAGGTCTTCTGGAAATTCAGGTTTTGTGAATTCTTGGTACACTTGATACCAATTCATGCTCTCTCCTTTGTTGAATATACATGCAGTATCTCCATAGATAGGGGGAGGAGATATAGGTATTTCATCCTCCGAGATTTCTATCTTCGGACTCTTGTTTTTTCTGCGAACTGAGAGAGGTCCCATATCACTTGAGGCTGAAGAGATGGAAACGCACTCTAGCTTTGCTTCGAGGTTCACTTGCATGTTCATAAAACAATCCCATGATAAGACAGATGCCATGTTAATAAATGCTTAAACTGCTTTTACCTTTGCCCAACTAAGGTCAAGAAAAGGGGTGAACCTGCGACCTAGCGACCCCTCCCCTGGGTCGCTGAGTCGCGCTGGTTTACACATCTCAGAGAAAAGCGACCTCGCGACTTGGCGACTTGCGACTAGATCGCGAGGTCGCTGAGTCGCACTGGTTTCAAATTTTATGAGGATGCGACCTGGTGACTTAGCGACTTGCGACTGGGTCGCCAGGTCGCTGAGTCGCAGGGTCGCAATATTTCAATTGTTGGTGATACGCGACTTGGCGACTTAGCGACCAGGGACTGAGGTCGCAAGGTCGCAAGGTCGTGGGGTCGCAGGTTGCATTAGGGCTGGGTAGACTATTCTACACGGCAAAGCAGTCCCTTGTCCTTCTTTCTCTTAGAGTGGGAGAGGGAAAAGGGAGGAAAAGTAACCCATAAAAAAGGTGAGCAAGCATGAGAAAAAGATCGACCGAAAAAGGGGCTGGTTAGCTTCATCAACAGGGTTCTGGATGAGACTGACAAAGTCAGGATACTAAGAGGGGGGTGTAAGTTCCACCGACTGGGTCCTAATAGTGGGTAGGTTGTGGTTTAATAGGCTAAGGTGAGGGGGCAAAGGGCAACATTTAAGAAAAAACGGAAACAGTAGGAGGATTAGGCAACTTACCCGAGGAAAATGTGCTCCAGTTGGCTTGTCAGAGGCGTTTTTGTTCTCCGTCGCATAGGTGAAATGCAACCTATGTGACGCCTCTATATATAAAGAGGTCTCGCGTGCGGGCTATAAATGAGGTTGCAAGGTCGCAATGGGGCCGCGCTGATGAGATGTGCGACCTTGTGAGCCAAGGTCGCAGGGGTCGCAGGGTCATGATTGTTTAAATTTGTGTGTGATATGCGACTTCGCGACTTGGCGACCTGATGGGTTGCACGGTCGCAAGGTTGCTCATCGGGGAAGTTGACCTATTCAACGACTTAACGACCTAAGGATTTTGAAGGATTGAACTTCAGGCTTGACTCCAATTCTCAATGCTCAGGGGCTCAAAAATTTTAAAAAGTGTGGAAGTTTTGGAGGGTGTTGTAGCGGCTACAACAGGTCCCTTTAAAAATAATTAATTATTTTAATAAAACACACTTTGAGTGGCATTTTCACAAACTATTTTTGGGTTCTTTGAAATACATGTGCCCAAGCCTTCCTGCAAATTTTGAGACTTAGAGCACATCCGATTCTACCCAAATCAACACTCCCTCTTAGCGAGGAATGTGCTCTAGCAATACACCCTGTTGCGTACTGCTCAGATTCTGCAACATCTCCCTTTGTGTTTCTGATGTCAGACACTGCTACCCACCAACACTGTGTTGCTGCATCCGTGCTACTGCTGACCCTACATGCTGCTGCCAACTGTTATTGCACTGTAACTTTGTTGCTTATTGCAACAAAAAAACATCCAAGTACTGAACTAAGTGTTTAGTATGATGCATCTTGTACTGAAGATTTGATTGCTGCTAGTCTCTGCGCTGCTGCGCTGTGCCTCCCTGCACTTCTGCCAACTCTGCTCTACGCTGCTTAGACTCTGGCACTCGCTAACCACTGCACTATCACAGTTGCACTCTTCTGCACCAATTGGCCCTCGTCCATGCTTCTACATCTGATTTGGGCTCCTGTAGCAAGGTAATGATCCAAGAGGTGGACTCCTCAAGGATCCTGCCCAACTGCAACTTCGCTCAACGACAACTCTAGATCACCCCAACGCTCCCCTGGAGATATATGAGCGATCATGGCGAACTCCTCCTCATCGATCCTTGCAGATGCAGCCTGCGGATCATGCTTCTAGTCTTTGTCTTCTTGAGAGGATACTGTGTAGCGTAATGTCCCATCTGTGAAAATTCCAAGTCCGGAATCCTATTGCAACCAACTGAATTTACTTCACCTACTTGTAAATTACAATAACAAGTTATTTACGGATATCTTCTGTAAGTACTGAAGCAATTACTGAAGCAACCTTCACTTAATTAATTAAATATGGCGAAACAAGAAACTGAGCAGAAAGAAAAACATCACACAGGACACCATTGTTTTTGGACAAACGTCCTCGGAAAAAGTCAATGTGGGAAAATTGGTGCAACAGATCTGAGGGTTTTATTATTAAGCAGTAGTTATTTCTGAATACAAACTCTGGATGCCTTGCTGGCAATCTAGTACAGAGAATATTTCTCGGCAAAAGAAATTAGTGAGATTATGTCACTCTACAATGCAAGTCCCGGCTGATCCAGTCGCTGAACCAACGTCCTCCTGGCACCCTCTGTGCTGCCTCTATGCAGTAAGGACGTGGGCCTGTGTCAAGGGCTTCGAAAGACTGTGTCACCTCCTCTGCTGGATCAATCAACCCTCAGGAAACTGGATTCCAACCCTCCCGGCTTAGAATCTTGATCTCCTAGCTGAATCTCAGACTTCTGCTTAGGAATACTATGCTGCCTCTGCTTGTGGCCTTCGTGGCCCTGTGCCACCCTCTCTGGTTGCTGCGTCACACTTTCTAGGCACTGCGCTGCCTCCTTTGCATATCTCTCTACCTCTTTGTTGAGTATTCTTGGCCTCGGAGAAGATCCTCCGACCAAAACTGCCTCTGCCCCTCTCTGCGTGAGAATCTCTCGATCAAAATTTTCCTCTGAGCACTGCTCACTTCAGAAAATTCGATCTCTTGATCTCTCGGTGTGTTTTTCCAAATGATCCTCAAGCCTTCTTTATAGTCTTCTCGTTGAGACTTAACAACTGAGATTAGATCTCCAATCAACGGCTAAGATTACATTTTGACTTGATCTACTTTTTCTAGAAGTTACACCCACAGTTTAGATTAATATCTATTAATTATTTTAATTTCCTAAGTTTAAACTTAGGGTCTCATTAAAAATAATTAATTTATTAAATAAAATTGTCTCTGGGTGGAATTTCCCCAAATGATTTCTGGGTTATTTGTAATACATGTGTCTAAGTCTCTCCACAAAGTTTGAGACTTAGAGCACATCTGATGCTACGACAAATCAACACCATCTCGCCACACTGTAAGCACTTGATCTTTGAGATGTCTTTCTTATGTCTACGTTGCTCTTGCTGCCCCTTTGATTCAAGGGCTATATTCTCCTCCTCCTTCTTCGGCTTCTTCCCACTGCTATTGCTGCCCTCAAGTTGGCACTTGAGTAAGTTCCTTGTCATCTCTTCCTGCTGAAGAGCTGCCCACATTGCCTCCTAGTCCGACAAATTCTCTTTTCCTAGGATGCTCTAGACAAAGACTTGATAGTCTTCGGACACTGAGTTGAGGGCCAATCTGACCATCTTTGTGTCCTGAGGAGTTGCTCCTACAGCTGCCAGTTGATCTCGGTTCTCTTGAAGTTTAAACAGGAATGGATCAATGCAGTCACCCTTCTGCATCCTTGTAGTCTGCAATTTCTTCTCCTAGATCATCTTCTGCTACTCGGAAGATCCTTGATATAGCTTCTCCAAGGCCTGCCACATTTCTCTAGCAATCCCTTTATTAGGGATGTGACACACGACATGATCCCTCATTCCGTCGAGGATCAAGCGCTTTGCCTTTGCCATATCTCTCTTGTATTCTTTTAGTGGATCTGCGTCTATTGGTACAACTAGCACACCATCGATGAAGGTTTTGAGATGATGTTCATCCAGTAGGCATTTGATCCTTTCTTGCAAGATCACATAGTTGGAGGCTCTCTCCAACCGATCTTGATCTCTCAGCCCACTTGTTGCCATCTTTGCCAACTGAAAAATGAATAGAAATAGCTCCCTCTCTCTCCTCAACGCAGCTGCTAACCTGGCCTATGCACTCCCTGCGGGAGATAGTAGATCTGCCACACAATACTGCTGCTCAGCTATCTAGAACTAGAATTCCCCGGCTAGGAATTCTTTGAGGAAGAAAATCTCCCACACGTTGTCGATCTGCTGCCTCTAACCTCTGTGTAGCTGGCTCTACGCACTCCCTTCTGGAGTAAGCCAAATAATTCACGAACTCTGTTGCTTCTACACGGGAAATCAGAGTTTCTTGGGCATGAAACTCTCTGAGGTCAGAAATCCCCAAAATATCTTCAGCTACTCTCTCCTGACGCTTTTTGCACCAACAATCACTGCTTTACAGAAAACTGTGTCCCTCCAATTGCCGATTTGCGCTGAAAGTGCTGCGCTACTCCCTCTGCCTTAGACAAACTGCAATCTGGAAAATCCTACCTCTTTGTCGGCTCACTCAGAGAGAGATTTCCTTGCAGCAACTAGCGCTCCTGGCTTGCACTGTGTAATCACCTGGGAGATCAATCTGCTGCTTACGCAGTTCTTTGATCCCCGACTTCTCCTTCAACGTTGGATCTACTGTATCTGTTCTTTTGCTCCTTCTGCACTCATCTTAAACATGCTCTGATACCATATGGAAATTCGTATTACCAGGTTTCTACTGCAACAACTGATGAGAAATTTCCTATATGTTAATTCCTTTGAACAAATTATTTATGGTTTTCTACTGTAAATAGCGAAATCTCATACACTACAGGCTTCACAAATTAACTGCGGAAAAAAATCAGAACAAGAGTAAATCATAGACACATCTGACACAGTTGTTATTGGACCAATGTCCCCGAAAAAACCCAATGCGGGAAAACCGGTGCAACAGCTAAGGGTGTATATATTATGCAGTAAATTCTGAGTACAAATCTATGATTGTTGAATCTGACAAATTATACAAAGAAATTTGACAAGAAAAATCTCGTGAGACAAATCTCACTCTGCCACGGGAATCTGACACTGACCTGCACCCAAAAAATGAGCTGCTTTGCGTAGTGACTGTGTCACCCACGCAGTCTCTGTGTCACAACTGAAGCTACTCTATGTCCTTGCGCTGGATCTCTCTGTTGGCTGGAAACTGGGATATTCTGGCCTCCGGAAACTCCCTCCAGAAACTGGCACTGATCCTCTGCTGTCTCCTCAACAGAAAAACGAACTCCCTCTCAGCTCTGCGCAGTGCCTGCGTAGCCTCTGCTATGAACTATCCAGATCAGGAATTCTTCCAACCAGAATTACTGCCCCTCTCTGCAAAGAATATGTTGATCGATCTTTCCTCTAAGCACTGCTCATTTCAGAAATTCGATCTCTTGATCCTCTCTCTGTTTTTTCCAAATGACTCTTCTAGTCCTTCTTATAATCTTCTCATTGATACTTCAATGACCGAGATTAAATTATTAATCAACGACTAAGATTAACTTTAGACTTGATCTTCGTCTTCTCTAGAAGATTCACACTCTGTTTTATTAATACCCTTTAATTATTTTATTTTCCCGAGTTTAGACTTAGGGTCCCTTTAAAAATAATTAATTATTTTAATAAAACACACTCTGAGTGAAGTTTTCATAAACGATTTCTGGGTTCTTTGAAATACATGTACCTAAGCCTCCTTGCAAATTTTGCGACTTAGAGCACATCCGATGCTACCCAAATCAAGACTCTTGATGCTTTTGCTCCCAAAAACACTTCTACTTCACTCTGTGTTCTGGAAACCTTGGCTGAAGCATGACCTAATATGAGGAGACATGCCCCTTGGACTATTCATTACACCTTTCGATGGAGTGATATGTCTTTTGAGGAAGACGTCACCCTTGTGAGACTTCTACACACATGTGGCCTTCTTGAGGGGATTTTTCTTTACCATAGGTTTGATAACCAAAGCTTTGCATCTTGATAACTAGTAATAAAATCTAAGCGATTATAATTGTTACTATGATGGACTTTCAGAACTTCAATGATTTTGTCTCCTAAAACTCACATTGTCCCTCATCCTACTTTCTCCCTTTGGCTTGGAGAGGCGATGTTGGTGCCAAGGATTTCCACGAGTTGCTTGATTTGACCTTGACCAAGCTAGATGAGATGGATAGTAGCCCAATGACTGGACTAAGAGGATCCAACGACTAGTTTGTGTTAAATTTGGCAGCCATGGAGAAATTCCCCAATCCAATGGATCAAATAAAGAAATTACAATTAATTTTTTTTTGGGATCGAAAGAAATTATTAATTTATGTCAACCTTAATTGTTGGAGGGAAAATATATTTTGAAACATTTGAAATCTGGATATGTTGGCTCATTCCTCCAACCGATATGTCCCTTTGATCTTACAAACAACTATAAATACCCTATTGGGTTTCTCTCCAATATAGACTTTGCATAACTAATTTTTCCTCAGAGATTTTTGGACTATTGCGAACTTATCTTCTATGTGGTGCAGATTTGTGATGCGGACTTGTCTCTCTGTGGTGCGAATTTCTCTCTCTCATGGCCTCAGGACTATACTATGTATGATCTCACTTATATGGACTCACATCTTTGGTATGGTATCATTATCGCCAATCTCTGTTATTCCTCTACGATAAGAATCTTGCTCCATTAGTATGTTTGAATCCTTGCGTATAGTATTGGCGTGGTATCTCTGTATTGATAATTTGATATGGTTTCTATGTGTATAGTATGGCTATGGATCTTTGTTCGGATATGGTTTCCCCGCAACACAATTTAGTTGCGACATATTAATCTCGGCACCAGTCTATTGATCTCTGTGATGATTATTGGTCTAGGCATGGTCTATTGATCTTTGCGATATCTGGCATATGTATAATCTCGCTCCAACAACATGTGTATTTACTATTACCATGGATCGCTTGATGGTTGTATGGCCCATGGCTCGTTCATTGGTTAGCATGGCCTAGGGTGGCCCACACAACATTGGTCAGGGTGGCTTGATAGCATTGGTCAGGGTGGTTCGCACAACATTGGTCAAGGTGGCCCGCACAACATTGGTCAGGGTGGTCCATGGTAGCCCGGCAACATCAGTCAAGGTGGCTCGACAACAATGGTCAGGGCGGCCCAGGTGGCCCGCACAACATTGGTCAGGGTGGCTCTATGCACTTGGTTGGTATGACCTAGGGTAGCTCGATGCAATTTGGTTGGTATGGCCCACGGTGGCCCTATGAAGTTGGTTGTGTTACCGCTTAATATAACAGGGGTCCTATGAGGGATTCCAAAGGGGCAACTACTAGACCAAGTGGCAACAATTGGACAATGACCTACTTTCACCTTAGTCGATGTCCCTTGCTCTTTACAGACTTTTATCGATGGGAGGAGTCCTGGTATAAGGAAAATCACTATGAATGATAAGTCAATGATGGGATCGATAATGATTTCAAGAGTCCATTTACAGGAGAGACTCAAAGGATAGGGTTTGCTTGCGTAAGAAGCAAGGTGTGTGGCTCTCCAAGAAAGGGTCAAGGGAGGCCTAGACCTAGGGATTAGAGATTTATCTTGATAGGGGATGCCCTAGACCTAAGATTCCAAAGATAGGAGGGCCTTCTAAGATGGCCTTGTAAATAAGGAATAATAAACGTATGGGACCACAAAGAAGCCCAAGAGTGTTGAAGAATGTAACTAGTGTCGGTCTTCATAATTCTATTTGAGTCATGATGTAATGTATTTATCAAAAGAAAGAAAAATAAATTTTACTATAAAAGAAATTGACTTATTAAAGCATGGGTTTCATGCTTGGGTCAATGATTTTAGGTCAAAGCCTCCTTTGTAGGCTTCTCGGGTTTGTGTCAAGAGTCCTTGTTCTTGTCATTATGTAAAATACCCTTCTTGGGATTTATTTATCATGAAAGAAATTTGTTTTGATGTAAATTAGGTCATTTAGGCCTCCTCCACCAAGTCGGCGTCAAAGGACAAGTCAACCTCATTACGGGAATTCGACCTCACATATTCACTATATATTGGCAACTATTCGACCTCATTTGGAGCACCAACCTAGAAGTTCAATTTGCAGTCGCTGGAGGCAGAAAAGAAGAGGGAAATTCCCTAGAAAAAGGAGAAAACCCTAGCGAAGGAGAAGGAAGTATTTTTCAAGAAAAATAAAAAGTCAAATTCTCTCTTTGACCCACACGTGCAAAATTTTGACGCTGCTAGGGAGGCTGAAATTTCAGATCTACTGTAGGGCCGAAATTTTGGAAGTTGTGGGTCAAAATTCTGAACTGTTGTTGGGCTGAAGCTGCTAGACAAGAGGAGACTATTGAAGTTTGCAGAATCATCTTGGAAGGTTGACTTGGTGGAGGAGGAAGGTCTTTTGGTTAGGTCTAAGGTCTTGGTCTATCCCAATTTCATTTACTAGTGGAATAGTTTGTCTGGGTTTTCCCTTATAGAGGGGTTTTAGCCCTGGCTGAGTGCCTACATCTGGTGTCGTTGATATTCATGTTTTGATTTGATGATTAATTGATGAAAAGAAGATAAAAGAAGAACATAAAGAAAGTTAATAAGATTAGAAGAATATCACAAGTAACTATCAACATAAGAAATCTTTCTTCCTTTCTGGTTTTCTAACATGGTGCTAGAGCTAAGGTGAAGGAGGAAAGAAAAAGGAAACTTGAAAATCTATTGAAAGGATCAAAGAGAAGGATCATATAAGAAGAGGAAGACCTAGAAAGTCTATGGCAACCTTAATGAAGTTAGACAACAAGCTAGAAGGAGCCTCCAACTATAAAGCATGGAAGAAGAGGGTCGATCTCATCCTTGCTAAGCACAAGGTATTGGATTTTGTTCTAGGGAAAGTTCAGAAACCAGCAGGTGATGTAGGAAAAGAAAAGTACAGGGAAACTGACATCTTGGCCATGAATTTAATAGTAGATGGAGTGAAGGACAATCCATTAGAGAAATTTTGAACACGAGTATGGTGCAATTATGGAGCCGGCTGGGCATGGTGGACTAGGTGCATCATCCTCATCCAAAAGGTGGAACACGAGCAATCAATGAAAGCTGCTGGGGATCCATGAAGTAATATTGGATATGGTGGAGGCCCATGGCTCTCAACGCTTACCCTATAAGTGTCAATGTGGCTCTCTGAAGGGCTAGGACTGCGTATAGGGAGATCAAACCCCAAATGAACACCCACCTGCTGTCTTGCATAAGATCCAATGCATTCCCTTGCTCTCCAATACAACAAATCATTAGAATAATCGAGTAATAATCAATGGGGCAATTCATGGTGGCATGCCTTTCCATAGTGGGCTTTGGCATGTACAAGAGTCTTCAAGCTCAATAGGAGGTATTATGGAATACATGTGTCTTAGCCTCTCTGCAAATTTTGAGGCTTATAGCACATCAGATGCTACTAGAAATCAACAAACCCTTTTTGTGCAAACCCACACATAACCTTCAAAAATTCATAACCTCATTTCTAGAGTTCTGATTTGAGTGATCTTCGAACCGTTGGAATCGGCACGCCAAGCTCTGTCACCTCAAATTTTCCCATGATCCAATTCTTCATGGTTTTTGCCTAAATCCCGATGGGTGCAAAACCCCAAGCTTGGGTTCCAAGCCCACAAGGCCACTTGTGGAGCTCCTTCCTCCAAACCCTCTCCTTCTTCCAAACCCTCGATCCACAAGGCTTGGAGTACCTCCCAAGCTACAAAAATGAACAAGAAACCCTCTTATTGTTCCTTAAGAAAGTTGATAAGCTCAATGAGGAGATGAACTCACGAAATAGGCTCTACATGAACAAGCTCACCGCCTTGCAAAGGGCCCAAAAGTCAAGTTATAT
Organism: Pinus albicaulis; assembly: GCA_034641835.2. Classification (NCBI taxonomy): domain Eukaryota; kingdom Viridiplantae; phylum Streptophyta; class Pinopsida; order Pinales; family Pinaceae; genus Pinus; species Pinus albicaulis. The sequence continues at coordinate 502,483,174 of CM076575.1, read as the reverse complement.
CCCCAAAGGGAAACCTTTCCCTAGGAAGAAAAGTGAGGAGGATAAGCCTAGATCATTTCATGTCCCAACACTTTAGCTCCAGCAAACACTGTAGAACAAGATTCATCCTTTGAGGATGAACAAAGTGATGAGGATGAGTGTGAAGATGAAGAAATCAACAAGCAAGATAATATCGTGGAATCCAAAGCCTTTAACATTTTGCTTGGAGGCTCATATACCCACCTTCCCATTAGTGAGGTGACTATTAAAGATGATAAAAGGGATCCAATCCTCAACACCAATGATAGTGGAAGATTCAAAGGTGTTTAATATTCACGAAAGAACAATGATGAAAACCCCACAACCTCCAAGGAAACCAACAAGGATGAGTCAATTCCCAAGCAGGTCCCTCACTAAGAGCCTCTCCTTAAAGATCTCCCTAAAAAGGATTCTCTGAAGAAAGTCATTCCCAAAAGGGATTCTCAAAAGAAAGAGCCCACCAAAAAGGATAAGGGTAAAGAGGTCAAGCTTGATATCAATTTAGAGACCACTATAGCGAAGATGACCGTACAAGTTATGTTAAAGGAGACTGTGAAGCTTCCTCGGTAGCAATGGCAAGCTAAGAAATCCCTAGGGTTTGAAGAGGAAGAATTACTCGTGGCATTGCAAAATATCCAACTTCTTGATCTAAACATAAGGCATGAGCCATTCCTACTCACCTTAGCTATAAATAGCCTTCTGTTACATAACTGTATGTTAGATTCAGGGGCTTCCGCGATTATCATGCCACTGAAGGTCATGAAGCAATTGAATCTTAACATCACTCGAAGGTATATAAGTGTGTGTGGTTTCAACTCCCAACTGTGAAAATTCCGCTACCTGGAATCTTATTGCAGCAACTGATGAGAATTCTTCTATTTGTTATTTACTTGAACAAATTATTTACTGTGTTCTACGGTAAATATTGAAAAACCATACACTACAACCTTCACAACATTAAACTACTGAAAATAAAGAAGTGCAGAAACAAGATCTGAGCAAGAATAAACAATAGATACACGACACCGTTATTTTTGGACCAATGTCCCAGGAAAAACCCAATGCGGGAAAACCGGTGCAGCAATTGAGGGTTTGTTTATTATGCAGTAATTCTGAATACAATTTGGGATGCCTTACTGGCCATCCACACAGAGAATCTGACTGACAAAAAGCTAGTGAGGATTACCTCACACTGACATTGGAAAATTTGAACTGGCCAAACACTGAGCTGATGAGCCCTACGCTGCCTCTACGCAATCTCTGTGTCACTCTATGTGGGGACTGCGTCACCTCTCCTTCATGGTTCTTCTTGCTGGCTGGATACTGATATTTGGCTCCTTCGGTCTCACATCCCGACACTCCGACACTAGATCTGATTGGTCCTAAGCTAAATAATGGATTAACTTAAATGTGGGTGAGAAGCTTCTAAGTGACGAGGATCAAGTCTGTTTTAATCTTAGCCATTGATTAAAGATTAGATCACGACCGTTGATTTATCAACAGGAAAAGTATAAATGAAGACTTGTGGGTCAGTTGAAAATAAGTCGGGGAAATACTCAGTAACCCGAGGGAAGTCGATACTCTAAGAGAAGAGTTCGATTTCAGAGGGCGAATTGCAGGGTGAAGGAAGAGGAGGGTTTCGGCAGCAGTCAGAGACTGGGGAAGAGGAACGCAGAGCAGCTGAGAGATAGCACAAAGGGACAACGCAACTGAGGATGCAATCCACACGCAGAGGAGGACGTAGAGGTGACACTATGGAGATTGGAGGGTATCCAGGGTGTCAGAATTTCTCCAGTGATTGGAGGAAAATTATCTCAGGTGTTTTCATGAATGTTTCTCCATGATTCTGCAAATCATTCCTTGTAAAGAGATTGTTACTGAAGAATAATAAATAAACCCTCATCTGCTGCACTAGTTTTCCTGCATTGGGTTTTTTCCGTGGACAATTGTCCAAAAACAACTGTGTTGATGTGATTGATTCTTGTGCTTGCATTTCACTGTTCTTTTCTCTATGAAATTATGTGATAGATGTAGTAGAATTTATTTCATTGTTTATTGAAGAGTTTTGTAAATAACTTATTGAGAAATATAAGCAGGAGAAATAAGTATGTTAATGTAGTAGAATTTCAGAGTTGAATTTTTCACAGTTTGGATACTATTCTCTTGATCTTGGAGCTTCAAATTTGTCTTGATTTGATGATTGGATATGCTCATTGTACATGTAAGTTCTCTTCTGTAATATTCCGTGTAGAAATAAACAACAATACAAAGCAACATGAACATGAAACTATAGCAAATGGAGAGAGATCATACATAGAATTCAAAACATGGAGAACGCTGAGCCATTTTATTATATACTGAAAGTGATAATAAGTACAAAGGTGATCAGAATGATGGCACCTTGGATTGCACAAGGAAAGCTAGAGATACTCTCAGAAATACTCTCGGAATGGTTGCTCTATAAGTAACTGCGTTGTCTCCAAGTTGCTGCCGGGCTGCTGGAATAGGCTGACTCTTTGGGGTATTCCCTTGCCCAGAATAATACGAGACTCTGGAAATGAGCCCTCCAACTAATACCCAGAAAAGCCCAGAAAGGGTTTCCGGAATGGATGACCTCGGAAAATCACCTCCCTTAGAGAAATCACATTGTCCCATTAGAATACGCTGGCCCTGAATGTGTTTCTGTAAATGGTGGCCTTCTCCTCGACCAAAATGATGGAATAGCTAAGTGCTGATCCCTTCTCACTATCCCGGGCTGAATCCCTTGATAAATCTCCGCTTCCGGCAATACCTCCCCCAAGAACTGGGTGGTCTCTCCTCAAGGCTGCGCTGCCCAAGCAAGTGCGTAATCCCTGCTGAAGATGCTATAGCTCCCACTTGAAAATCATTGGATAGAACTCCTCACCCGAGTAGGCACTCGAAGTCCCCCAGGGCTGAGGTTGGGATCTCCGCTTGGAGACAACCGGTGTGCTAAACATCACTTGTAAACTTTTCTCAACAGCAAAAGCGTGCTCAATGTCAATAGACAAAACAAAGATGCATAATCAAATGAGGAAATGAGGAGCGTCTCCCTCTCTTTATGCTTGGAGAGCCTTTCTCTCCCCTTGGCCCCACCAAAATTGCGCTGTCCCTCTTAGCCACGTTGTCCATCCCTCTCTGCGCTGCCATGGGCCCACGCTGTCTACGCTGCCACTGTCCCCACGCTGTCACTTTGACACCTGGGCTACACGCTGTCAAATAAATGTGCTCAAGTGACTTTGGGAAGTGTTTTATTTCCTAAGTGTTGGTTGAGTGTCTTCTCACCCACTTTATTTATTGACATTAACTTTATAAAAGCAAACTGGCCAAAAATTAATATTGCCAATTAGCTGCTGCTAATTGGGAATATTACAGTCCTCCTCGCCAAAACGTTGTTTGTCCTCAAGCAATTGTAATGATGGATGCTGCAAAATCTTCTGACTCTCCCAAGTGGCATCCACATCCGGCAAGTTCCTCCACCTCACCAAATACTCCCTGACTGTCCTGCTCCGCAGCTGCCTCTCCCGGGTATCTATGATGGCTTCTGGCTGTAGCACCAAATGCTCCTCATCATCTGTTGGTGGAAGCTCCTCTATTGCAGCCACCTGCTGCCCCAATGCCTTTTTCAGGCAAGATACATGGAAGATGTTATGGATCTTGCTACCTGTGGGTAACTTCAACTCATATGCAACCTCCCCGATCGTGCGTATCACCCTGTATGGTCCATAGAAGCGGGGCTTGAGCTTCTCGGTCCACTTATGCTTTAGTGTGGACTGCCAGTATGGTTGAAGCCGTAGGTAGACCAAGTCTCCTACCTCAAACTGCCTCTCAACTCGTCCTCTGTCATCATATAGTTTCTGCTGGTTCCGTGCTGTAGCTAAGTTGTCCTTGAGGGCCCGGACTATATCCTGACTCTCTTGGATCTAGTCCTTGGCCCTGGGGGCCTTATTAGCACCAAACATCACATCAGTAAAAGACAAAGCATGATATCCATATAAAGCGTAAAACAGAGACATACCAATGGACATATGGAAAGTAGTGTTGTAGCAGTACTCCCCCAAGTGCAACCATCGTAACTATGCTTTCTGCAGCCCTGTAACATAGTTTCAAGTAGCCTTCTAGCCACTTGTTCACTATCTCCGTCTGCCCATCCGTATGAGGGTGGTAACTGGTGCTCGGAGTCAACTCTGTACCCACCAAACGAAGGAGCTCCTGCCAAAATCTGCCCATGAAACGGCTGTCTCGATCACTAACAATGGTCTTTGGGAGACCATGCAACCTGAAAACATCCCTGAAAAACAACTCCGCCACCTGAGCTACTGTGTACCGTGTTGATATAGCAAAGAAGTGTGCGTACTTTGTTAATCGATCAACGACTACAAAGATACAGTCCTTGCCCTGCACTGTGGGAAATCCTGTGATGAAATCCATCGATATGCTTTCTCATTTCCCCTCTGAAATGGGAAGAGGCTGTAGTAATCCTGTTGGATGGCTCATCTCCCCCTTGTTCCGTTGACACACTTCGCACTCCCTGACATGCCGGAGTAGGTCCTCCTTGAGGCCCTTCCAAGAGAACCTCTCCCTGATGGCCCTGTAGGTTTTAGTGAACCCCTAGTGGCCTGATAGTGGTGAATCATGTGAGGCACGTAGCACCTTATCCTTGAGCTGAGAGTCCCTAGTCAAGAAGATCCGATCTCTGAAGTATATCACCTCATCCATCACCCTGTATCTGTCGTCTGTGACCTGTCCGTCTAAATCTCACAGGCAAAACGGTCTTTGGAGGGCTCCACCAACAACTGAGCCCTCCAATCCGTGTCTAGACTCTAAACTCATTAGGGACAACACTGCCGGTCTGCGTGAGAGAGCATCGACCACCACTTTGTTCTTCCCCTTGATATACTCAATGTCAAAATCGTATGCCTGGATCTTGCTGACCCACTTCTACTGCGTCTCCTGCAACTGCCTCTGCTCTAAAAAGAACCAAAGGCTGTTGTGGTCAGTCCTCACCCTAAATCTGTTCCCCACCAAGTATTGCCGAAACTTGGCCAGTGCATGCATGATAGCCAGCATTTCCTTGTTGTATATGGGATACAACCTCTCATGCGGCAATAGCTTCCTGCTCTCGAAAGCTAGGGGATGGCCCCCCTGCATCAAAACTGCGCCTGCCCCCTCTCCTGATGCATCACACTCAAGGACGAAAGGCTGTGTGAAATCCGACAACACAAGAATTGGGCAGCTGCTCATCACCTCCTTGAGCCTGTTAAAGGCCCTCTGCGCTATGTATGTACAACTGAATGCCCCCTTCTTCGTAAGATTTGTGAGGGGTGCAGCAAGTTGGGAAAATCCCTTGACAAACTTCCGGTAGTAGGTGCAGATGCCTACAAATCCCCGAAACTCAGTCACGTTCCTCGGCTCTGTCCAATCCCGGATGGCCCTGATCTTCTGCTCGTGGACCCTCACTCTGTCCACACCAATGATATGCCCCAAATAGAGCATCTCCGTCAATCCAAACTCACACTTGGAGAGTTTAGCATAGAAATGCTGCTCCTCCAATATGCGCAACACAGCCTCAATGTGCTGCAGGTGCTCCTCCCCCGTCCGACTGTATATCAAGATGTCATCATAAAATACCAACACAAACTTCTTCAGTTGACCACAAAAAATGTGGTTCATGCAGGACTGGAAGGTGGCTGGTGCATTGGTTAGCCCAAATGGCATCACCAAAAACTCAAAGTGGTCATAGTGACATCTGAAAGCGGTCTTGGGAACATCCTGGTCCCTCACGTGAATCTGGTGGTACCCTGATCTCAGATCAATCTTTGAGAAGAACTTCAATCCCCTCAACTCATCCATCAATTTGTCATTTCGTGGGATGGGGTATCGGTTCTTCATGATCTTCTTGTTGAGAGCCTGATAGTCGATGCACATCCTCAGTGTGCCATCCTTCTTCTTCACTAGTACAACAGAAGAAGCAAACGGGCTAGTGCTAGGTCGGATTTTTCCCAGTGCTAAGAGCTCATGAATAGCCCGCTCAATCTCATCCCTGTAGGCTTTGGGATGCCTATAGCGTGTAGTAATCACAGCCTGGATGCCCTGCTCCAGCTCAATGTTGTGTTCAAACCCCGATCTGGTGGCTGCCTTTGTGGTATATCTCCGAAAACTGTGGCATATATGTCCAAAATAGACTGCACCTTTGGGTGTACGGCCTGCCCTGTAGACCCTGCCTTCGAAACACGCAACTCTACTGCCCACTCTATATCTCCCTTCCGGAAGTCTGCCTCCATTCGGTGTGCTGAAACTGTCTGTGGCAGATAAGTGTGCATGCCCCGAATCATCTCATGCTTCTCGGTCTTCTTGTCCGTCCACTCCATCTCCAAGGTCTCCCAATCTATGGTGACCTTCCCCAGCGTGATCAACCACTGCACTCACAATATCACATTGGTGTCCGGAATGTCCACCACAAAGAAATGATTTGTTAGAGTATAAGTCCCCATAGTCACTGCCAAGGATGGCATATATCGGGCACACTGCATGGTTCTGGCACTTGGTACCAGAATTGAAAACCCATCAAAGCTCTCTGTCGGTATGCTCCTCCGCTCTACCAACTGTGTATCAATAAAATTGTGGGTAGCCCCACTGTCCACTAATACCGAAACACGCTATCCATGCACAGTACCTCGGAAACGCAGTGTCAAGTATTTGGGAACCCCTCGCAAAGAAGCAAGGAATCCCCCGATAGGTGCAAATGCTGCCCCTCCTTCTCCTGGTGGTGGAGGTGGTGGATGATCTCCTCTCTGTACTACACCGCTGCCTCCTGCCTCCATCTCCTCGTACACATCCTCTTTCCCGTCATTGTCGGAGAAGACCTCTATATAGTGTGCCTTCCCAACGACACAACGATGCCCCGGTGCCCATGGCTCTTGGCATGGGAAGCATAGCTTCTTCCGTCTCAGATCTCTTCGGGTCTCATCGTCCAAAGGCCCTCGGCCTTGGTTCCCCTTTGGAGGTGGAACCCTCTTGTCCTTCCCCTTTGGCTGAAATGTCGGTCTCTGGGGGAAAGGAGCTCTGGTCCTGGGTAGGGCATCCTACAAATCCCTGGTCCTCCCAACTGCATTGTGAAGTGTAGCCGGCCTCGTCGATCTAACTAACCCTCGAAGAGGTTCTACTAACCCATCAATGAACATGTAGATCATCCTGGCCGAAGACAAGTCGGGCACCATCACGGAGAGTCTCAGAAACTCAGAAATGTATGTGTCTGGGCTCTCGGTCTGCTTGAGCTTAGTCAGCTCAACAAAGTGCTCCTCTGGATCCCTCCGATCAAATCGCTCAATCAGCCTCCGTGTAAACTCCGCATATGCTGTCATTGCTGAGTGCCCTCGTGGCCATCCCATGGAACCACCAATCATGGGTCTCGCCCTCTTGGTGTAGCGCTGCCACATTGATGGCCTCTCCCTCTGCCATCTGATTGAGCAAGAAGTAAATATCCAACTTCTCCACCCAAGCCTTTGCCGAACACTTGGAGGATCCGTCAAATGTCGTCAGGAAAAATCTACCGACTATACGTTGTACATCCCCATCCTATGTGTATCTGGCCCCTCTGTTCTGGTTGCGGGGTCTGCTATCCTTCTTGAGTTGCACAAAGTCATGGAAAGTGAGAGCCTCACCAAAATCTCGCCCGTAGGACTGATACTCGACAAAATAATCCCCCATGTGAACCGGTTCCAGTTCCTGAGGTGCTCCTGCTCTTGTGCCTGTAGCTAGAAATGTGGGCATCGTGGAACGTGGGGGAGTCAGTGATGCCATTTGCTGCGCTGTGAGATGCTCTTGCAAGTGATGGGATGTGCCGGACATCGTTCTGGTCTGCAGTGAACTTTTGTCCCATCTCCTCTATCCTCCTCGACAACTCCTGCATAGACTTTAGGAGAAGTTTCCCGAATTCCTTCCCTTCATCTTTCTCCTCTGCCATTGGTTCCACCTCTTCTGCGTCCACTACTGGGATGTGGTCACCCTCTCCAAAAGTGGCCTCAAGCCTCCTCTCTTGGTCCTTATACCTCCTTCCTCGGTAAGTGGTGTATGGTTTTCCTGCGGGTGTCACAGACAATCTGCTCCACAGGCTAAGCCAAGTCTACGAGCTCTGATACCACTGTAATATTCCATGTAGAAATAAACAACAATACAAAGCAACATGAACATGAAACTATAGCAAATAGAGAGACATCATACATAGAACGCAAAACATGGAGAACGCTGAGCCATTTTATTATATACTGAAAGTGATAATAAGTACAAAGGTGATCAGAATGATGGCACCTTGGCTTGCACAAGGCAAGTTAGAGATACTCTCCGAAATACTCCCGGAATTGCTACTCTATCAGTGACTGCGTTGTCTCCAAGCTGCTGCTAGACAGCTGCTGCTACTGGAATAGGCTGACTCTTTGGGGCTGTTCCCTTGCTCAGAAAAATACGAGACTCTGGAAATGAGCTCTCCACCTAATACCCAGAAAATCCCAGAAAGGGTTTCTGGAATGGATGACCCTGGAAAATCACCTCCCTTGAGAAATCACGTTGTCCCAGTGGAATACGCTGGCCCTGAATGTGTCTCCGCAAATGGCGGCCTCCTCCTCGTCCAATATGATGGAATAGCTAAGGGTTGATCCCTTCTCACTATCCCGGGCTGAATCCCCTGATAAATCTTCGCTCCCGGCACTACCTCCTCAAAGAACTGTGTGGTCTCTCCTCAAGACTGCGCTGCCCAAGCAAGTGCGTAATCCCTGCTAAAGATGCTATAGCTCCCACGTGAAAATCAACGGATAGAACTCCTCACTCGAGCAGGCACTCAAAGTCCCCCGAGGTTGAGGTTGGGATCTCCGCTTGGAGACACCTGGTGTGCTAAATAGCACTTGAAGACTTTACTCAACAGAAAAAGCGTGCTCAATGTCAATAGAAAAAACAAAGATGCATAATCGAATGAGGAAATGAGGAGCCTCTCACTCTCTTTATGCTTGGAGAGCCTTTCTCTCCCCTAGGCCCTACCAAAACTGCGCTGTCCCTCTTAACCACACTGTCCATCCCACTCGGTGCTGCCATGGGCCCATGTTGCCCATGCTGCCATTGTCCACACGCTATCACTTCGACCCCTGGACCCCACGTTGTCAAATAAATGTGCTCAAGTGACTTTTGGAAGTGGTTTATTTCCTAAATGTCGGTTGAGTGTCTTCTCACCCACTTTATTTATTGACTTCAACTTTATAAAAGCAAACTGGCCAAAAATTAATATTGCCAATTAGCTGCTGCTAATTGGGAATATTACATCTTCTCATGCCTATTCTTTACTTTTATCTTGTCACATGAATGTTGTTGAGATTTTCGCGATATAGGTCTGAAATTGGCTCTTATTTGTGCGAAATTATGGAATTCTTGATCTATTATAATGTTGCATATATTACGTGTGTCATGTATAATGAATGAATGCTCCTAAAGGTTAATCCTTGATGAAATCACCTTGATAAGTCATCATTTCTCGCACATCGAAGTGTAAAATCTTCTGGCAGCTACTCTCATGCCCTAATTGCCATGTAAAGTTGTCTAGAGGTCTCCTTTATTGGGTTTCTCCGAATCACAAATTCACCTAGACTCCATCTCTCCCAAAGGCAAGGCACTGGTTCAACCACTGGTGGTCACTTTTAAAGATTATTTTTCTCGCCTTCCTCTTCTCTTTCTAGACCTAGCCCTAATAGGTCATGTAGGGCATCAATCAAATTCATTTCTAGCCATCCAAACACTTAGATTTTTGGTCCACTACTGTGCTGAGGTTTGCTCTAGAGGTCCTCCAAGTTTGAAGAAAATCCGACGGTGGAATCTAGAGATACAACAAGCTCTATCCACAAGACCAACTCTTGCCCTATGTTGATTTGGGTTAGTGTCCTCATTGGGATCATTCCATTCAAATGTCAAAAGAAAATTACCCCTTTGATCCTATTTTCCTCCCCAATTAGTTCAAGCCCCTCCTTGAGTGATTAACTCCATACCGTTGATCTAGGCTGGGTCCGCTTGGCTCCTCTGTGGTCTCACAAATCTACAACTCAAATTCAACAAGGATTAATTAGAAGCCATTTCTTCATTGGGATCCTTGAGTCTAGGAACCCTCTAGTCGAAGTATATTCTTTAAACTTAAGCTCAAGAATCCCCTTAGCCTTTCTTAGAGAGCTTTTCACCTTGCTTCTTAAGCAAGTAAGCCATTTGTTTGAGCCTCTCTTGAGAATAGCCTTTGGGAATCACTCCTTATCCTATTATTACTCCATTCATCTAGTGATTCCCCTTATACCGGGTCTCCTCCCATCGGTGAAAGTCCTTGAGTGATTAACTCCTTACCGTTGATCTAGGTTGGGTCCACTTGGCTCCTCTGTGGTCTCACAAATCTGCAACTCAAATTCCACAAGGATTAATTAGAAGCCATTTCTTCATTGGGATCCTTGAGTCTTAGAACCCTCTAGTCGAAGTATATTTCTTAAACTTAAGCTCAAGAATCCCCTTAGCCTTTACTAGAGAGCTTTTCACCTTGCTTCTTAAGCAAGTAAGCCATTTGTCTGAGCCTCTCTTGAGAATAGGCTTTGGGAATCACTCCTTTTACTATTATTGCTCCATTCATCTAGTGATTCCCCTCATACCGGGTCTCCTCCCATCGGTGAAAGTCTATAAAGAGCAGGGAGCCTTAGTTGAGGTGACAGTGGGCTATCGCTCCATCGTTGCCCCTTGATCTAGTAGTTGCTCTATAGGTCCTAGGATCCCCTTCTAGGACCCATGCTAGTTTGAGTGTTGTAACAAAGACTACAACCATGACTTGTATGGGATGGGTATAGCGGCAATAAAAATGTTGCTAAGCAATACTGATTTTGAACATGCCCTTTATTTAGGATGTGTCTCTTTTCTAATTATGAATTATTATTATTGTTTATAATTATATATACTTATTACAAATAAACATGAATTTGAGATGAGATGACTTTTATAGTTTTTGAACATGCCCTTTATTTATGACGTGTCTCTTCTCTAATTATTAATATTATTATTTATATTTATATTTATTACAGATACATATGAATTTGAGATGAGATGACTACTTTTAGTTTTTCAGTTGTCAGATTTCTGCAATCAGTGTCATGATGTGAATAATTTTCCAGTGTCTACCAGTTTATGTATCGATGTTTTGGACCATACAAATGCGGTCCATCCTCAATATGGTATGGACCACATTTGTGTCGTTTGAAATGTCAATCCATAAACTATTCTTTGTTTAATATTGAAATTTTTATTCTTAGCCTAAGACCTTGCAACTTAAGATCATTGCTTAAAAGATACACTTTTTCCAATGCCAACAATTATTATGACTACAAAATTAAAAACTTTCAATGCTAGAATAAAAAAATTTAATTCTTAGCTTTCTTTTTTTCGCTGAAATACACAGATGTATTCAAGATGATTTTCCTAATGGCTGTCTGGTTATATTGGTTTCCCATATTAAATTTCTGTTCAAACCATGTATTTTTCTTCTATATATTTTTTGACATCATTTGTCATTTTGAGTTGTAATGTGGCACTGCTGGTCAACAGATTCAAGAGATTCTTCAGACTGGATGCTTGTCAAAGCTAGATCATTTTGAGAAGGATGAAAAGGTTTGTAACTTGTACGAGTTGAATCCTTGTTATTTTTTGTTCTTTTGTTTTGTGTTTTTGTGGAGATTTATCAGAACTTAGTAGAGATTTTATGCCAACATTTCCAGAGTGAACACTCCACTCATCACCATTGCTCTTCCATTGTACTTCTCCCCATGATGATCATTGAAGTGTTCACTCTAAAGATGTGGTATAAAAACCTTTATACAGTAAAAACAAGAAAAATCATGGACAAAATCTACACTGACGAGGGCAGATAACTTGCTTAAATTTTAAATGGGATGTCTAAATGTGCTTTAGTTGATAGAAAATGCATATTGCTATTGCTGAAACATGTAACCCTGATGAACACTCAAATACTTTATTTTGGGCACCCTTATACTATCAGTTACTTTTAGTGCTCATCTTGCCTAAATATATTTTCAGGTAGATTTAGAAAAATTTGAAGATCTATTTTTTTATTCAATACCCAATTCTAACATGATTTTTTGCTTTAAATACATGAACTATGTAATGCAAAGATAACGAATTTGAGAAAGTTGTTGGAATATTCAGCAATATTGCGAGGAGGGGGGGTGTGAATCAGTGTTGACAATTTTCAATTTCAAAAACTTGTAAATGCATAAAAATAAAAAATGTACGGTACAAATATTTTCAAGTGGAAGCCCTAAGCGGGAGAAAACCACAGAAAGTTTTTCTTAGTATATTAAAGAAAACATTCAAATTTATCAGCATCAACTGAAAGGAAGCAACAACTCGCTTTTCATAGTATATTAAAGAGTACATTCAAATTTATCAGCATCAACTGAAAGGAATCACCAACTCCCTGGTTTATCAGCACCAACTCCCTAGTGAGCACCATCTCACACTTCACATGCACCAACTCGAGGGAGACTACAATCTCCTGCCTACCACCATCCTACGATCTTGATAATGTGAATGTAGATCCTCTCAAACTAAAACCTTCAAATTGTCCTTACAACATGAAATTTAAGAATGACCCCTTGTACAGTACATAAAATAACTTCAATTTGCAAGATTAAGTATGTTACCTTCATAACTTGAGGTGATAGAACCTGCTACCCTTGATCATTGGGTTTCATCTGCTGCCTTCTTCCTTCGCTCGAACATCCTCTACCTTTACTAGGTCACACTCTTCCATCTTTGAATCATCATCTTCCTTCTAACATCTTCGCTGGGATATTTTTTGTATTACAGCAGAATCATTTTTCACAAAAACTTTTCCAGAAAGAGTACCAGAATTCTCACTAGAATGCCCTAGAAACTTTTCCATAGTGACCCAAAAACCACGTTAGGGTTTGCACTAGAACCCTTGCGAAAATCACTAGAATGTTTGCTATAAATGGGAAAATTTCTGAATCTAATCTAGAAACCCTACTACAGTAAATCTGATTTACTTCTCCTACTTTTTTTTATTTAATTAACAAGTTATTTTCTGAATAATTCAGGAAAACATCAAAGTAAATACACTGCAGCCTACACAATTATACAGATCAAATGCTGAAAAATAAGTAGAGCACACAGACAAAGGAAACAAATTTTCCGGACAAATGTCCCTGCAAAAACCCAATGCAGGAAAACCGGTGCAACAGTTCCGAGGGTTTGTATTATTAAGTAGCAGTATTTTGAGTACATCTAGGGTGCAATAATCTGACTCACCCATCAAAGAAAACCTCGACAAACAAAGATAAATTGTGAGTTTTACCTCACTCTGCAAGTCCCGACAGATCCGTATCAGAGACTGGTGAAACCCCAGTTGCCTTTGCGCAGTATCTACGCTCCCACTGCGTAAGCCTGCGTGGGTCTAGCTGATGGATTGCATCACCCTTCCTTTGCGCTGATCTGCCTCTCCAGAAATTGAGTTTCAGCCTTGCCTGCTTAGAAACCCCGATTTCTAGATGATTCTGGACTGTCCCTTGAGGGCTCTGCACTGCCCCTGTGTGAGCCCTGCGTGGGCCTGCGCTAGCGCCTCTAGGGACTGCGTCACCTCTCTTGGTGGTTGCGCTGCTTTCTCTGCGGCTCTGCTACCCTTGCTCTACAATTTACTCTTGGTCCTTTGACCAATTATTGCATCCACCCCTCACTGCTTCTCTGAATCACTCAGATTTGATATTTGTCCGAGCACTCTTCCGTTAGAAGAATTCGATCTCTTAGATCCACTATGTGTGTTCTCCAACTGACCCCAAGCTTTCCTTTAATACTTTTCCAATTGACGAATCAACAGCCGTGATCTAATCTCTAATCGACGCCTAAGATTAGAAAAGATTTGATCCTTGTCACTTAGAACATTCTCACCCTCATGTTTAAATTAATTCACTTTAATTATTTAATTTCCCTAAGTTTAGACTTAGGGTCCCCATTAAAATAATTAATTATTGTTGAGATTTTGGGTAGCATCGGATGTGCTCTAGCTCCGAAACTTTGTGGAGGGTCTAGGACACATGAGATCTCCAAGACTCAGAAATCGTTTGGAGAAATTCTACCCTGAGCCTAAGTTATTCCAAAAATTAATTATTTTAATGGAGAACCTCAGTCTAACTTAGGGAAATTAAATAATTAAAGAGAATTAATTTAAACATGTGGGTGAGAATGTTCTAAGTAATATGGATCAAGTCTTTTCGAATCTTAGCCGTTGATTAGAGATTAGAGCCCGACCGTTGATTTTTCAATGAGAAAAGTATTAAAGGAAGGCTTGGGGTCAGTTAGAGAAGACACACAGAGCTTTCAACGAGAAAAGTATTAAAGGAAGGCTTGGGGTCAGTTGGAGAAGACACACAGAGCGGTAGCACTTGAGCTAAGTTGAAATTATGGGGCGTGGTTTGCTGAGAATTTTCGAATAAGCTTGTAGTGCTAGTGAGGGGTAGATCGACGAGGGATTATTTAGATCCAAGGCCAAGAATACATAGGTAGAGAGGCAGATCCGTACCAGGTAGCGCAGAGATCCAACAGGAGGGACGCAGCCCAGCCAGGCTCACACAGAGGTAGCCCAGAGGCTAACACAGGCCCTTCAGGGTGACGCAGAGGCAGTGTTGAGGCCAGAGGGGTGACGCAGAAGCAGCCTGTGCTGCGCAGAGGCTCTAGCAACTATGTAGAGCTGACGCAGTGTAGGGAGAGGCAACGCTGGGATTTCTAGTGGGCCAGATAGGGCTCATATTCAACATTATTCAGAAGGTGTGAAGATTCAGCTGAATCAACCATATTTTCTGTCTCCGAGTGATAGATGTACATTTTCCGTGATTTCTTTGTTGGGGAAGCCATCGCTGGTGCCCTTGATTGTATTTAGCTATTTTGCTTAATAAACAAACGCTCTAAGAGCCGTTGCACCAGTTTTGCCGCATTGGGTTTTTTCGGGGACATTGTCCAAAACATACTGTGTCCTTTGTCATATGTGCGTTATGCTTCAGTAAATGATTTGTATGTATGTGTAGGCTGCATTAGTGTTTACTTTGATGTTTTTGCTGAATAATTCAGAAAAATAATTTGATAATTTAACAAAACAAATAGGAGAAGTAAATCAGAAAAGTGCAGTAGGGTTTCTGTAAGTTAGGTTCAAAATTTTTCACATGGTATCAGAGCTATTGCAGATCAAGCTGAAGCCATCAACAAAGAGTTGAAGATTTTTTGCTGCAGGAGGGCAGTTGAAGCTCATAGATCTAGAAAAAGGTAGCGCAACACCAGAGTGACAACGCAAAGACCTAGCAGGGGTGACGCAGAGGCTGACGCAGGCCTAGAAGGGTGATGCAGAGCCTATCAAGCTCACGCAGAGCTAATGCAGAGGCTGATGCAGACCCAAGAGGGTGACACAGTCCAGGAGGGAGTGACGCTGTGCTAGTTGTCGTGGCTGGAAGTGCAGTTTTCTGATCTTTGAAGTTGCTGGTGGGGCATTGTTTCTGCTGGTGCAGAACAATGCCTAGCAGGGTTGACAAAGTAAGGGGGAACAATTTCTCAGCATATTTTCTAGCCAAGAAATTTGAGATTCAATCTGTGAAGTGATCGTACAAGGCTGATTCGACAGAGTTGGGGGAGGATTTCCAGGAGGGAAATCATTAGTTAGAGGAAGCATAGTCTCTAGAGGGTTTCTATCGCCAAGACACCTAGATCCACTTTCTTGCTGAGAGTAGCAGTAGTAGAAGGGAGAAGAGCTTTTTGCTTCGACATTTTAGAGTAGAGATGGCCTCACATGGATTGAGAGATCACGACAGGTTGGACGGTGTGTCTACCTTTTTTATTTGGAAAGCCAAGATCTTGTCAGTGCTTGACGAGTATCGTATCAGAGAAGATGTCGAGAGGGTTGTGGCCGTCACGGTCGATGTTGATCCTCTAAAGAAGAATGAAGAAAATCAGGCACGGGCTACGCGCTTGATCATGGATGGGGTGAAGGATCATGTGGTCCCACATATTGCTGAGAAGAAAATGGCAAATGAAATGTGGTAGGCACTGGAAATGCTGTATCAAGGAAGCTCCATCCAGAGGAAGCAACAAAACTGATAGGCTTGTTGACTTTAAATGTAAAATACACAAAAGGTATTTATAATAATAATTTATTAATATATAAAATGTATAAGTGATGATAAATGTTACAATGAGGCCTTGCTTATATACCTAGGCAGGTGGCCTTTCATGAAAGACATGCCCTTTTGCTTAACTTATTTACTATTTAACATAATCAATATTTGATTATTTATTATTTACATTATTTATATTCCTTTTATTTGTTATGAATTATATTCATTGCATTGCCCTTTCCTTCAAAAGCTTTGTCCTCAAAGCTTATCGTTGACAATTTTCTTGATTTTGCTCTCATCATTTTGGATAAGTGTGATGGTCACAATTTTCTTCATGTTTTTCACCTCAGCATCATTCATTGGTACCTATCGGCATATGTAAAACTTGTGTTTGAACCTATGGTTTTTTTTTAATAATAATTTTATTATTATTATTATTTTAATACTTTAAATTATATAACTTATATTAATTTATAGACGCATATAACTTTAGTTGTATCACCACAATGATGGGTCACCGTGAGGCGTCAGATCCGTTTGGTTGATCATGGAATAAACACTCGGTTTGGTTGACCGGTTGACCATTTGATCGTCTCGTTTGGCTCTATCTCCCTCGTATGGAAGTCACGGATATAAAACAAAAAGTCCCGGTGCTTGTGTACTTCTTTGTCAGCTTCCCTGGCAGCTAGAGCTAGACTCTTGACACTATACTCGTTAGCCTCGTCCGACAATAGAAACTCCATGTGACGCCAGAAAGTGGAGGCCGTATCTCTCACTACCTCCTCCTGCAACTCTGTGGTTTTGAGCATCTTGAGGCCTCCTTTTTTGATGAAAAAAACGAGGCTGAACCAAAGCGCAACAAGAACCACCACGACATCTTGGTCTTTCTACACGGAGGACAAGCGGAAGACCACCATTAATGCCTCCAGGCTCCCCTCTAGTAAAATTTGATATGCCACGACCTTGGCTTGGATGCTTACAGATAGATGGTCGAGGGAAAAAACAACGTCTTAAAGCTGACGTGGTCGATCGAGCATCCGAATGAGGGGCCCCACGGCACCCACTAAGGTAAACGTTGTTGTGAGAGATATCTGTGGCCTGAGGAGCTTCGTCAACGGACGTGTTGCTAATGAACCGTATTCTTCGTTTGAATCGTGTAGCATGTGCACAATTGGCTGCAAATCCCGTTACTAATAAAGAATTCTATTACAAGTTCACGAGCCTCTTCCTCGGAGAAGCACAAAGCCATGATAGTCCCTGCAGCAATGGATCGAACCTCATCGATCTTAGAAGAGAGCATCACTGCAAGTTGAGTTGCACAGTCCGCTGACACGAAAAACTGGTCACCAATTCTGCTCGCTGCTAAAGCCCGCAAAATATTATAAGGGAGAATTTGTACTCGCCAATGGGGTGACATCATACCCCGTATAATATCCACACAATCGTTATAATTCCTTATTGCAAGTACACTTCTCAGTAACTCCTCGGCCCAATGCTGCGATATTTTTTCTAGGGTTTCAAAAACAAGAGCCTTTTGACAAAGAGGCACCTCATCGTCAACATGCAGGTGCTCCCTTTTTAACAAATGAAATAAACAGGGAATCGCTCTTTCCTCTATCATAACTCTCCCAAGCTCTGCCTTCACCATGACAAGGTCTTTCAATAGACTCAGAGCATGCTCTTCCAGGACCCATGTAATAGCACTGTTGCAGCCTGAAGGGGGAGTAGTTTCACTAATCTGTTTAATCAATAAAAGAGTGATTCCTTCTGCAGACAATAGGTCGACAATCCGCGACTCGTCAACATAAAGAATTCCCTCAAGAGCTTTAATTGCTTTTATTTTTTCATTTGCATTATCTTCCAAGCTTTTGAATTCCCTGATAACATTAACTTGCTTTCTGATGAATTCAGGTTCAGAAACAGCAGCAACCCCAAATCTTCTCTTATTTAGATCAATAGGTGATGAAGAAGAAGCCAATGCTAGTGATCAAATAAGGGTTCTTGGCATAGAGTGGACTCACCATAGACATAAAATGTATGAAAACATTCAACACAACATTACCTTTGCTTATCCAAGATGGATGATTGACCAGATATTTTGCACAAACAGGAATATCAATCAGTTTTTTAATGTTCTCAAAGGCTTCTGGAAGTCTTGAAGAGGTGAAGTCATTTCCCTCGTGGTTAATTTAAAATCTTCATAGAGTTGTTTTGATATAGGTTCCAAACTATCTTCTTCAAAGGTATTTTCTCTTTAAGTTTTCATATACACATTTTGACTATCCTTCTCATCACAATTGTTGTTGAGATCACCTTCGTCTTTATGTGGATCTTCTTCATTATGATCAAGTTTATCTTTTCCATTAAAGTTAATGTTTTGTGCATTATTTTCATGATTTTGATCATGGTTTTCTTTCTTCTCTTTCCCATAATCCACTTTTTTTTTTAAATATGTCATCTTCATAATTATTTTCAAAAATATCTTCTTCGTTTACTTCTTCCACCTTTTCCTCTTCATCATCATCAATGTCTTCTTCAACATCTTCCTCATTGTTATGATATTGTTCATCTTCTTGTTTCTCAAGATAGTTCTCATCCATATCAAGACCAACTTCATCTAGATCATCTGTTGATCTATATCGGCTTCATCTTGCTTTGTTTCTTTGCTATCACTATCATCTTCCTTATTATCGATATCCGCCTAATTCTTCTTAAAACACGCTGTAACTTTTGCACATGATTTTTCTAATTGCTGAAGCTTTTCTTGAATTTTTATGATCTGCTCAATTTCTTCAAGATCTACATGTAATGGCATATTGTGCGGTAAACAACATTCAAAGGCTTGTAAGATTATATTGTGCGGCATGGCTTGGATACCACTGAAGCAACAAAATTGAAGGCTTGTTGACTTAAAATGTAAAATACACAAAAGGTATTTATAATAATAATTTATTAATATATAAAATGTATAAGTGATGATAAATGTTACAATGAGGCCCTGCTTATATACCTAGGCAGGTGGCCTTTCATGACTGGGCATGTCTTTTATATATGCCCTTTCGCTTAACTTAATTACTATTTAACATAATCAATATTTGATTATTTGTTATTTACATTATTTATATTCATTTTATTTGTTATGAATTATATTCATAACAAATATGCTTCTGGAGAATGAGATGCGACTGTTTGCGATGCATAAGGGAGAGGAGATCGATCCCTTCCTCTTTAGATTGAAGGCTATTCGAGATCAGCTAGTTGCAATGGGGGAAACTCCTGATGATAGTCTCTTGGTGAGGATTGCCCTGAATGTAGTCACCGATGATTCAGAGACCTTTGTCCAAAGTATTTTGGGCAGAGCACAACTTCCAAACTGGGAGGACATGTGGACAATCCTTCGTCATGAAGAAATCATGAGGCACATACCCTGATGGAGCTATTTGAGTTAGAGCTCGGCACGTCTCAATAAATAGAGGTGAGCGTGCAACATTGAAGGATATGAAGTTTTGATAGAAAAAAATGCAATGGTGAGATCAAGCTCTTCCCTCTTCTCTTTCTGGAAAATCTTGTGCATTGGACCAAGTGCAGTTGCCTATCTTTTTGCTGCTTGTCCCCCATTGAAACTCTCAATTGTGAACTTGTTGCTACTTTTCCTTAAGAATGGAAGGGGGTCATCATTCTTGTTTTGTTTTGATTTTGATGCCACATTTGCCTCACCAACAAATGCCTCTCTCCATTTCCTTCCTCTTTGCTAATGGCACCTGTGTACAAGTTGAAATGCTACAAGTTGGCAAAGCCAACAAATGAACTTTCACACGATAATATGTGCTCATGAAATGGCTGTGGCAAAAACTACATTTCCAAGCAACATTTCCTCCTCCCTTCGCCTTGCTGCTTGGCCCTACCTCTCTTGTCACATATTTCCACAATGGATATTTGGGGTCTTGAGTTTGTTTTCCCTGAACATTTGAAGCTGTTGTTGCAACCCCACTTCTAATAGATGGAATATTTGCAGACCCTGATGAAATAGGGACAGGAGGGGCATCTCCAATGGGGACATTCTTCCCCTTTCTTTGCCCCTGCCTTGCTGCCCTTGATTGAACCATGAATGCTGTAAAAAAAAAACAAAAATGACCAAATTTGTAAAACATATGCACATGCAAACCAAATGCAAAAACATAGAGAGACAATGCACTTACTGGTTGCTCGAATCTCCTTGAAAATGCTCCCTTGCTCCTTGCTACTCCTTGCTCAACTCACACACTAGCATTTGTGAGAAAGAATAGAGAAAATCACAATTTTATAAGAGATCGAACGCTTTTTCACGTTGTTCGAATCCGACGAAAAGGGATTTGATCGTGTCCTTATAGGATACGATCAAGACTCGTCGTGTCTTGTACAGACACGATCGAATCCAGGCAGTTGGACTCGAATCCCCACGAGTCGTGTCCAATTCGCCCGATTCGGGACACGACGGGGGTAAACGTTGAATCCGGTTTCAGAGCTTGCAAAGATGAATTTGCGACTAGGGATAATTAGCCCTTTTAGGGTTGCGACCAAGGCCTAGAGGCCTCAAAACCTTGTGGCTAGGCCTCAATGGCCTTCAAACCCTTGCGACCAACTGTTTCAAGCAAGAAATGTCAATCAGAAGCCCAAAATGATCTCCAACACCAAGAAACCACCTGTAAAATCACTCCATAAGATACCTACTCAAGAAAATCCCAGTTGCACCCTCTAGGGCTAGCGGCTTCCTCTTCTAGGCTAGGTGTTGTAATTTGAGCACTAGGGTTTTGTAGACTAGGCCCTAAAAGGCCTAGATCAACCTTCCTTGGCTAAAGTACTTCATCCTTGGGCCGAGCGACTCATTCCAAGGCTGAAAACCCTCTCAAACCCTAGTTGTTTAGGCTAGGTGAGGGATATGATCCTCACACTTGAATTTCTCTTTGAGAGTTTGATCCTCTAACACTTGCAAGTCCAATAAAGAGAGGCAAGCCACAAAATCTAGAAATATCTGAAATAAAAACCCCAAAATATTATTCACATTTGAGAAGAATAATATACAAGGGTTAGAAATAATTTACAAATAATCTACAAACTATTTATAATGATTTACATGAAAATATTAGCTCTAATTAGTAAATAATTCATCTATAGCCCAAGTACATTTCGAAAACAAGTGAGACATAATTTGTAGTTGATGTACCAACCCAAATCCTGCACAATCAATTGTTAGATAAGCTCAGAGTCCAATCAAATGCAATCACCTTGAAGTCCATGTACTTGGGTCATACCCAAGGGTTGAATATCTGAAGATCTCTACACATAAGATAGATTATTAGTTCTAGAGTGGCTTGATTCACACAAGAAGTCTAGAGATCTAGAGGTACCTACTAGTTATGCTATTTTAATGTGCTTACTCTAATCCAGTATGTAAAGCAAGATACCTGTGCTAATAGATAATCCAACCACTGGCTATGGAACAATAATCTTCAGTTAAAACAATTATAGCATTAAAATAAATTCAACACATTCCATGAATCATCAAGTGAGAATACACATTTAATTAAAACCGTAAAGACTTTCATTAATGCAGAAATTCCAACAGAATTTAGTTCAGTACAAAAGATTTTCAACACAGTTGAAGTTACAATGAGGAGCTCTAACCCAGTACGTAAAGCAAGATACCTGTGCTAATAGACAATCCTACCACTGGCTATGGAACAATAATCTTCAGTTAAAACAATTAGAGCATTAAAATAAATTCAACACATACCATGAATCATCAAGTGAGAATACACATTGAATTGAAACCCTAAAGACTTTCATTCATGTAGAAATTCCAGCAGAACTTAGTTCAGTACAAAGGATTTTCAACACAGTGGAAGTTACAATGAGGAGCTTGAGAGCTTCCTTGTATAGAAAAAATGAGAGGGCATAACCCCTCCAAGTGGAAATAACGACTAGTTGGATTGATCCATGGCCTGATCTTGGAAGAAAATTTTCGATCCCTTTATTATCTGACACAAATCTCCAAAAAATTTCGACCTTGTTCACTGTGTTAGAGGGGTCAAACTTCTACTTTTGGACCATGGAGGACCTCTAAAAAATAGAATTTTCATTATTTGTGTAAAATAATTATTTGCTTGGCCCAAAAATTCGATTTCTTGGAGAAAATAATCTTCTCAGTGTAATGAATTTCTGGATTGGGTCCTTCTGCTTTGGAAATGAGACATTTGATTTTTGACTTGAATTATTTTCCTTTGAAAATAGCCTCGGATAATTTTTGTTGAATTTTCCACTTGGAGGGTAATTAATTTTCCCTTCATTTTATTTTTTGATGATACATTCGAATGAGATTAATCTTTGAACTTGATGCAATGATCCCAACGACGCCACTAGCCAATGGGAACCAAGATATCTCAACTTGAACTTGATGCTAGGGCTTGAAATATCCCAAGATCCCACCGTTGGAATTTGTAAATTTTTGTAGATGTTCTATGCTTGATGTAACTTTACTTTTATACCTAATATCAAACAACAATCAGATAAACATGAAAGTGAAATTTTGATAGAACATACCAATGGATCGATGGAAGACAAGCCAAAAATACACTTAACTTGATTAGCAAAATATATGTGTTGTGGTGCGTTATGGTGGTCAACAGGATGCTTCAACCAACAAAACAAAGTCTCTACATGGTCAGCCAACCAGAATGTGTCACACAACCCTCTCGGACAGCTCTACAACAGTCAACCCAAAGTCAACGTTGTCCAGTCAATAGTCAACGCAAACATCAGCAAGAAAAAGTCAACACAGCCAAGTCAAAGTCAACATCCAGCCTTGATTTTTGTGCCAAAAAATGCGGACTGTAGAAATGTAATATTCCGAATAGAAATAGACAGTAATATAAAGGCCACATAAACAAGCATTTACCACAAATAGAGAGGCATCACATAAACAATGCAAATATGGAGAAACACTGAGGCATTTTATTATGTAGTTGAAAGATACAATGAGTACAAAGGTGATTAGAATGATGGCACCTTGGCTTGCACAAGGCAAGCTGGAAATACTCTCAGAAATGCTCAAAGAATGGTTGCTCTGTCAAAGACTGCGTAATCTCCAAAGCTGCTGCTGCTACTGCCAGATTGTTGCTACTGCTAGAATGGGATGGCTCTTTGGGGCTGTTCCCCTGCTCCGAAAAATATGAAACTCTAGGGATGAGCTCTCCTTCAAATACCCAGAAAAGCCCAGAAAGGAATTCTGGAATGGATGACCCCAGAATTTGACCTCCCTTAAGGAATAACGCTATCCCAGTGAAACATGCTGGCCTTGAATGATCCTCTGCAAATAATGGCCTCCTCCTGTACCAAAATGACGAAATAGTGAAGGGATGATCCCTTCACACTATCTTGGGCTGAATCCCCTGATAAATACTCACTCTCGGAATTGCCTCTACCACAAACTGTGTGGTCTCTCCCAGACACTGCACTGCCCAAGAAAATGTGTAATTCCTGGCTGAAGATGCTATGGCTCCCTCTTGCAAAACAACGGTTATAACTCCTCACCCGAGCAGGCACTCGAAGTCCCCCAGGGCTAAGGTTGGGATCTCCGCTCTGAGACACTCGGTGTGCTAAACAGCACTTGCAGACTTCGCTCAACAGCAAAAGCGTGCTCAATGTCAAAAGACAGAAATCATAGATGCATAATAGAATGAGAGAATGAGGAGCCTCTTCCCCTTTTTATGCTTTGAGAGCCTTGCTCTCATCCAGGCCGCACCAAACTGCGCTGTCCCTCTCTCACTGCGCTGTCATGGGCCCACGTTGCCACTTCCCTCACGCTGCCACTTCGTCCTCCTGGGCCCCACGCTACCAAATAATTATATGCTCAAGTGACTTTAGGAAATGTTTATTTCCTAAGTCTAGGTTGTGTGTCTCATCACCCACTTTATTAACTGAATTAACTTTAGAAAAGAAAATTTGGCCAAAATTAATATTACCAATTAGCTGCTACTAATTGGGAATATTACAGTCTTGCTCACCAAAAATTGCTTGTCATCAAGCAATGCCTGAACAAGCCTCCTTTCTAGCTGATGCTCCCCACCGTCACTGCAAAATGTGCCTGGGTCCCAGATGTGCCACTGAATCTTCCCTGTCCTCTGTATCACCCTGATATGAAGGGATCTATCAATGCTAGGATCCCAAGCCATCCTGTCCAACATGAAGCTCCACCTGCTCCACTCACCATCCTTCCATGCTAATGAAGTCCCCCACTTCATCAGTGACTCGCTAAAGCCCGATGGAAGATATACATGATCTCCCCACGTAGTATACAACTCACCCCTAGAGGTTATCGAGCTTTGTAGAGATGTAATGCTCAAGTCTCCTGCTAATCTCTTAGAGGTACCACCATGCTGATGTTGTGCTACTCTGATCATGAGATAGTCCCTTTCATGTGCAGACTGTATCCTCCTCTCCTGAGACCTTGTGGCAAGAGATCTATGAGAGACAAGCTCATCCGGCCTAGGCATCGTCATGATGCCAATACCTACTCCTCTGAATGCAGCTCTGAATCTATGTAGCAACAGAGAAAGTCTTCCTTGCCATCCGATGAAGGCCTCTGTGTACCCCCATGTGCCAACCCAACAGTGAACTAGATCACTCTCTATCCTGACTCTGACCATCATGAGACAGAATGGGCTATCAATCAACTGAATCTCTACATCCCATAGTCGGACCTATTGCACCATATCTCTGACAACTGTGGGAATCCCTCCGTGCCTCATCTCTAGTCCCTGCTCGTGACCAATATAGAGGGTCCATATATCATGGGAAAATATGATGCATGCTAACCTGCCCTGTGTCTGCCATTGTGTAGTACTGATGACTGCTGGAAGCCATATGTGACAAATAGCCACCCCTTGAATGCAATCAATAGATTGATATCTGATACTTGTAGTTGACTCAAGGTATGTGGATCCCTCCTGTCCCTGTCAACCATATCCATTGGGTCTGCCATCCACCCTCTCGATAATGTGTCGATACATTGTCTGGAGCCCAGACACATCCTCGGATGCTACCTCTGCTGTACCCAGTATCCTATGTTCATGCATCGTCTCGACATGCCCTGAGAAAAGAGTGACACATGTCTTCCTCATGACTTGCTCCCCAGGCGCAGGCTCAGCGATGACTGATGTGCCACCCCTGCAGAGGATCATTTCATCCCCTAGCCTGTGGCTGTTAACTAGCGCACCGACCCAGTGCCACTGCTGAGAAGTCTCTCCCCTAGTGTGTTGAGCGTCATCCAAATATCTTGGGTGAGCCTCGCATACCCTGCTGTTCATGCCCAGAGTGCCAAAGGACAACAACAGAATCAACTATGCCCGTGAGTGATGTAGAAGAGGGTCAGGTGCGTGAGTCCCGACAGATACCGTCCAAGTATCACTCATCTGTCTCCCCATCAATCCTAGGCGAACTACCCCCAAAGGTATGCCCGGTGTCCCTGTCCGTGAGTCTTCCTGGAGGCAATACTCTAAGACCCTGCTGTGCAGCACCGTACACCTTGGCATACCACCGATCATCCATGTACTCCTTGACATGCCACTGCACACTGAGGCATACCCCTGTACACGGCTGGATACCCCCTGCTACTACTGTACCACCCTGTACCGTCTCGTGCCTTGTCTGTGTCAAGGCACCGGTCACTCCTCGTGTGTTCTCAATGTGATGTAGGACACTCCTACTCCACAATGCAGTCCCACACACTACGGTACACCACCATGCAACTCCAGGTCCACCGGTAGTCTATTGCTTAATGCTAGATGCTCCCACACATCC
Organism: Pinus albicaulis; assembly: GCA_034641835.2. NCBI lineage: Eukaryota > Viridiplantae > Streptophyta > Pinopsida > Pinales > Pinaceae > Pinus > Pinus albicaulis. The sequence goes on along the minus strand of CM076575.1, from coordinate 502,457,102 downwards.
TTGGATGTGATGGCCTAGAGTTGTGTCTCTACATGTCAGACCACCCCCAATCGGTATCATCACCTCCACCGTCGCATCGCTATACCCGTCGATGAATGGATCATCACTCCAAACCCTCCCCGAGGGGTCCGAGAAGTGAATCTCCCCATGTGTCAGTAGTGATGCCACCACTGCTCGGCTCTGCTATGACTTCTGTGCCCCACACAAAGGTGAGGAATCCTTGGCTCCATACAAGGCACCATCTGGTGGCCTGCCAATGCCACCTCCTCCGACAAGCTCCTGCGAAAGTATGTTGATCACCCTGTGACCCCGTGTAAAAGTGTCATACCAAGACAACCCAGGGAGTCTGCCCATAAACTGGTTGGCCACTGGAGCTGACCGAAACTCCCCTAGCAAATGCGCATGCTCAACTGCTAGGCCAACTGTACCCTCCAAGACATAGTCAACCGATCTGCCTGGGAAATGACAGGTAGTCCCGCCTAGATCCCAATGCCAGTTTGGGGTTCTTGTATTTCCAACACCTGGAAACTCCTGCTGAACTACACTCGGGTTCATCACTATCTCTATAACCCACTCCACCGGGTACCAACTCAAAATCTCTCTCCATCCAACCTCAACATGTGGATGCTGCACCCTGTGCAACTTCGATCGTCTCATCCCGCTATCCAAGTCAACATATGAGATTTGACTAGGTGGCTCCGCCTCTCTCTCTCTCCAATGGAAAGAGGTGTCCCAACAATGCTGCTAGCCCCATCTATGCATGCCTGAAGGGGGTTGCTCTGACACTCCAATGTGCCCTCTAGCTGTACCATTAGGGAATCTGTTAAGCATCATGTTGAAACACACACATGGTGTATGAGAGGGATAAACACACACACACAAGACTCAACACACAATGAAAGATAAGCGTGAGGCTTTCTTATTTTCCATTATACAAAGATGTACATTTATAGTACAATGGTGTGACTCTTGGTTTCACATTCCAAGGTCACTTGGACTCCATTGTGACTTTTCGCATTCCACACCTACCTATGTAGGATTAGGTGTTCCAACATCCCCCCTTAATCCGAAGGGGTATGTGTGAGTCCAAGAAAAGAGTTGTAATACAAATCTGCAAAGTATACATGGCAGCACTTGGGCTGAATCAACTCTCTGAAATGTTGGAAAAAAAGAGGTGGTTTTAGGATGACCACAAACACTGGAACGCAAAACTTGTTGCAGTTCCCGGAACTCTTCCAAAACTGGCAAGAAGCTGAAGGCTTCTGCTAGAGGAATTGTCCCTCATATAAAAAAGGAGACCTTCGACCTAAAAGAAGGGAGGTCTACGACCTGTGGTGGTTTTAGGTTGTCCACCAACCAAAGATGATGGTTTTAGGTTATCCACCAACCGAAAATGATGGTTTTAGGTTATCCACCAACCAAAGATGATGGTTTTAGGTTATCCACCAACCGAAAATGATGGTTTTAGGTTATCCACCAACGGAAGGTATGCTCATGGGCATCCGTGTCTCTGGCTATATCTATGAATTCGGAATGGCGAATTGTGGCTCAGGCTCGCTTGAACTGCTGGCTACAACTCTGAACATGGAATGAGAGATTGTGGCTCGGGCTCGCTTGATCTTTCGTCAAAGCTTGTACATGACCACCATTTTCCCCCTTGTCAGGGACAAGGTGAGATGATGGCGAAAACTCAACTGCAAGTTTGCTCAATATCTGTGAACAAGTTCTAACATGTGTCGTAAACATCTTCTTGGCTGCTGATGCCCATTGCCAAGAAGCGATCCATTCAAGATGAATCTTGGTTCTTGCAGGAGGCTTGTGTCTGAAGCATCTGTCTGAAGAATGGGTGTGCCGACCACAGTGCTTGCATGGATGAAGATCAAAACAGTGATCTTTCATATGGCCAACTCGATCACGGTGTTGGCATTTCTCAATCATTGTGATGAGCGGGATGCGAGCAGTGCGGGTGAGAAGCTGTCATACATGAATCCGACACTCTGAAATATGATGGGCTTTGTGTAATCCGGAATATGAAAGGACACATCCTTGTCATATCCAAGACCAGTTCGGTGCTTGTTGTGGACAAGCTCTTCCCAAGGTCTGATGATGGGCTTAGGAAGTGCAGTCTGAGCTGCTGCATCTGCATGTACATCTGCTCTAGTGCAAGGAACTGAATGGGAATCATCTGCAACTTTATCTTCTTTCTTCTGATGAGAGTCCTTCACATGTTCTGAACAGAAACAGGTTCAGAATGGTGACTCTTTTGCTGAAGTTCATCTTGTTGGAGTTGAGATTCCAACTGCAAAAACTCAATCTTCTCTTGTGCATCTAGCAAACAACTCTGAATGTTACATAGAGCATCCTTGCTCATTTTTATCATATCATGAACATTTGAATGAATGAGGTCATTCAACAACACTAATGCCTCATTGATTTTGGCCATTTTCAACAACTTAGGCTCAAAACAAATGAAAGGGTGTCGGTTTCAACCGAAAATGCACCCGTTTACAATGTGACTCAACAACAAATACAAATGACTCAAGAGAACTTCCAAAGATGGAAATCTCAAAGTACAAAATCTTCACCTCAAATGATGGAGGACAATCAACAATGACTTACATCAACAACTCAAATTCACTGATTCCAACTATGAATGAAGAGGCAAATTCCACTAAAAATACAATGTCAGCTCAATACATATCTCTGCAAAATATTTGTATGAATGTGCAGCAAAAACAACTTGTGCAAGAGGCCTTTAAAGCAGCTGAAATTTCCTTCAAAGAGCTGTTTTGCAATGATGGCAAACTTGTCTTCAAATGTCAATTTCTTCAAAAAATCACCCTTCAAATCAATGCCACAAATCATAAAATGTCAAATCTGCAAATTTCAGTCCATGTGCTCGGGGGGTGATTTAATTAAAAGGAAAGGAGTATTATATTTGGGGGGGGGGGACGAATTAAAAAGGAAGGGATTTATGAATGGGGGAGGGGGGATATATTAAAGGGTATTATATAGGAAGAAATAAAGTAAATATTAACAAAATCGATATTTAAAAATGGAAATCGGAATATGAGAAGGGGAGGGGATTAAATTTAAAAAAAGGGGAGGAGGAGCGTATGCATTGAGGGAGTGAGGGAGGGTTATTAAAATGGGGAGGGATTTTAATTATGTGGAAGGTATGATATTGGGGGGGCGGGGTTTTAATTTAAAAAAATTTAAAAACGAAATATGAAAAAGTCGTAAGGGGGCGGGGAGAGGAAGCGATGATCAGGGGCGAGGGCCCGTGGGTTTGAGAGGGCCGAAAGGCCGAGTGATGCGAAGAGGGTTTGCGGTATCAGGGTTTGGGAAATGGGCCGAGGGGCCAGTGGTGTTGGTGCGTAGGGGAATGAGCAAGCAGGTTGAGCCGAGGAGTGATAAGCGGCCAAGCAAGGAGCGTTGTGGGAGATCGCCGGCGGGTGAGGAGAGCGCTGATTGTGAGGGAGAGTGTACGCTGCTTTGAATGGTGAGGGCTCGGAGTAATGGCGAGTGGAGTGCAGAGCTGCGTGGAGGCGAGTGGAAGTCTGTTCGAGTGTGGGGATGTATGGCAGAAATGTTGAGCGCAGGGAGGAAGAGGCGTAGGGCGTAGAGACGTGAGGATGTGCGCTGTCGTGGGTTTGTAAATCGCAGATGAGGGATTGTGTAAGGAGTTTGGGATTGAGGGGGCCGTATGGCCTGATCGATTTTGGGGAGCGCTGGAGTATTGTCGACTGTAATGTGAGAGAGTGGAATGTGCAGATGGGAGGGCAGGTAGGATAGGTAAGTGATATGGAGGGTCGATACCAATATGCAGGTTTGGGTAGCAACGGGTTGCTATGTGTGAAGTTTGCAGAGTGAGGGGGTTGGGAAAGCGTGGAAGGGAGAGTCAAGGGTTTTGGTTGCAGAGATTTTTATTTTTATTTTTTATTTTTTATTATTTAATGTTAAACAACAGAGAATAGAGAGCAGAGAGTAGAGATAGGAAATCCACTTGAAAAACAGCAGTAGAATTTTTTTTCTTCTTCCAAATATAGAGCAGAATTAATTCCAGCAGCAGAGAAAACTCAGAAATTTTTTCTTCAAAAACCCAGAACCTTTCTTCAAAAAAATTGCAGAGGGTCATATAGCAGCAGAAAATTTTCAATGAAAAAACTCAGAAATCTTTCTAGGAAAAACCCAGAATTTTCCAGAAACTCTCTTTAAACTATTTTCCAGCAGCTCAATATGGTGCAGAATTTAAAATGCATAAATTATAGGAAGAAATCAACCTTCAGATGTGCAGTGCTGCATCTCCAAACCAATTTCTGAATGCTGCCAAGGATTTTGAATGCTGCTCCTCTTCAAAACAAATGCTGCTCTTCTTCAAAACAAATGCTGCTCTTCTTCAAAACACCTTTCTGAATCCAGCAAAATGTCTGCTGCAAAAACTCTCTAAATGCTGCAAAAATGTCAACAATTTTGCAGATATGCACAGGCCATAAACACAAATGGCTCACTCAATTTGGAGTAGGGCCAGCAATCGCCTGCTCTGATACCATGTTAAGCACCATGTTGAAACACACACATAGTGTATGAGAGGGATAAACACACACACACAAGACTCAACACACAATGAAAGATAAGCGTGAGGCTTTCTTATTTTCCATTATACAAAGATGTACATTTATAGTACAATGGTGTGACTCTTGGTTTCACATTCCAAGGTCACTTGGACTCAATTGTGACTTTTCGCATTCCACACCTACCCATGTAGGATTAGGTGTTCCAACAGAATCTAGCCGTTCCCCAATGTGGGCCAACTTGGCCGCTGACTCGGCACAAACCACTCTCATGCCCTCTAGCTCCTCGTTCTGCAACAAAATAACCTCTCGTATTGATGTGGCCTTCCCTTTCAAAACTAGAAGGTCGGCTCGAAACTGATGACACCGTTGTGTGCAACCATTGTCCAATACCTCTGTATCTCCTAGCGCCTCATCAAAGGTGGATACATCTCCTGGCACCTCACCCATTTTCCTTGCGCTACTACCACTCGAAGACTCGGACACTACCCTGGTCATCACCTCAATGGATGGCACTACTGGGGTAGGCTCTAGTCTCTCTAATAAGATGTCAATCGATATGGTCAAAGAAGTCTCCAACACAGGTGACCCCTGCGTCATATTGGGTGTATCCACAGGCTCCCCATGATCTTGTGTGCCCTCATCCTCCAAGTGCGAGGTAGCCATTTTGATGGCTTCCCCCTTCGTTATTCGGTCAAGCTTGAAAGAGGTATCCAACTTTCTCACCCGATCCTAAGACGTGGAATCAATGGATTGGAGTGTAAAAACTTTGGTAAACTTGAATAATTATATATTATTATTGATAAAAGATGAGATGATTACAAGTGGGAATCATCAAGGCATTAAATACAACCCTACGGTGTCCCTTGGCAAAGAGGCATGATCGTTGATCATGCCCTTCCACATTAATAAACCTAAGACAACTATATTTAACTAATAATTAATAAATTATACATAACATTGCCCCTCTCTTAAAGATGCTTTGTCCTCAAAGCATACGTAATGATGGACATTGTTGACGAATGCTTGGGTTTCCCGAGAGGCGGGCTCTTGCTTCTCACATTTTTAAAATATCGTGGAGCATCTTCTCGAGCTCAATCTTTTGGTGATGTGGATAGTGAAAAGATTTGATATTGACAGGGTCGGACCCTGTCTTGACTTCTATTGGATTTTTGATTTCCCTATTAGGAGACATTTTCATTGGCAGGTCTTGAAATATTTTTTCGTGTGTCTGGACTATTCCTTGTACTTCTGGTGACTCTTTGTGGTTTCTTTTTGTAGATAACATTTCTAACTGATGACATTATACTATATAGGTTGGCGCTCCTTTTCGAATCGTCTTCATCATCTGGGATGATGACACGATTTGATTTTCTGGTGCTTGGAATCCATACAACCTGAGCTTCTACCCTTCCCACTTAAAGCTTATAAACTGCTTCTGATGGTTGGCAGAATAAGTACCTAAGGTTTGTAGCCATTGAATTCCTAAGACCACATCTACTCCTTGTAGTGGCACGGTGTAGAATGGAGATTCTAAATTAAAATTTTGAATCTGCAATTTGACTTTATGGCATTTCCCCACCTTCTCAATTTTCTTACCATCGACCACCATTACTTTCATATTGGGCATGGGAAACGTAAAAATGTTGAGCCTTTTGGCCATGGTCGAATCTAGAAAATTGTTGGTACTTTGGTGTCAAGGAGAACTATTACGTTGTTCTTCTTAATATGTCCTTTTAGTTTTAGTGTGTGAGGTTGTGATATACCTGTCATAGCTGATAAGGACATTTGCGTAATGCTTCCATCACCTAGTTCTGGAGGGAACTTTGGGGTGGCTACATCTGATTCATCATTGTTAGAGTCATTAGTTGCTTCACAGTTATATAGATTCTTTGTCTCGTTTCCTTTAGCGCACGTATGCTTAGGGTCCCATTTTTCACTGCAACGTTTGCACTTGCCCTCTCTCATCCTTTGTATTTCCACGTTAGATTTTTCTTCTTCACGAAGATAAGGTGGGACATATTTTGTGTTATCTATATTTTCAGATTGAGGAAATCTTCGTCTCGAATATACTCTTTCTGATTTTGACCAAGATAACCTTTCAAATTTCTTTTCAACAGCTTTTGCCTTTTGCCTTGCTAGTTCCACTGATGTAATGTCGTGAAGTTCGAGCTCTTCTTGTATATGGACTTTAAGTCCTGAGATGAAAGATTGGATTAAACGAGATTCTAACAATCTGGGTACTCGTGTCCCTAAGGTTTCCCATTCTCTAGTGTACTCATCCACATCTCCTTTTTGGCGTAATTTGATGAATGTTGAAAAAAACTTTTCTTCTTTTATACCTTGAAATTTTTTAAAGAATGCATCCTTAAATTTTGTTGAAATTTGGTACCGGAGGACAGGTGGTTCCCTAAGGCTTTGATCTTTGGCCTAGGGAAAAGTGTCCAAAAGAATTTAATTTTTCTCCTAAAGTAACTTTATAAATTTTTATAAAGTTAAATCTAATTTAAAAGTGACTTAAGTGATAAAGTTACTAAAGTGACTTTATAAAGTTATAAAGTCAAATCTAATTTTAAAGTGACTTTAAGTGATAAAGTTACTAAAGTCTAATTTTAAAGTGACTTTAAATAAAGTCAATGTAAAATTAGAAAGGAAAAAGTGACTTTGGAAATAAATGACTAAGTGGGTCTTTATTAAAGTGGGGTGAATTAAAAAATAGAAAGTGAGATTTAAATGAGCATTTAATCTCGGCCCTAGATCTCAATCTATCTCAGCCATTGGATTTAGGGATTCCCCAAAAGTCACTTAGGGTTAGGTTAAAGGAGGAAAAGGAGGAAAAGGTCATTCATTCTTTCATGAGCAGATTGAGAGAAGGAGGAGAAGGAGAGCAAGGGAGATTTCTGAGCAGAGAGGAGAAAGAGAGCAGCTAATAGAAACTTCAGCAAAGTCCGTACAGCAGCAAGGAGGCACGGATTCCAAGGCAGAAATCCGTACAGCAAGTGTTGGGCACATTTTTCGAGGGAGAGAGGCACAGTTTTCAAGGAGAACCGTACAGCAGCTTCAGCATTTAATTCTGGGCAGATTCTGGGCATAGAAATCGAGGAGAGAGACCGCTGCTTGGTGGTACAGATTTCTGGAAATCCGTACAGCAGCCGTACAGTCAGTTTCGGCACAGATTTCGAGGCAAAGGAGCGCAGATTTTGAGGAGAAGCAGCAGCTGGGTTTTCCGTACAGTCCGTACAGCTGGGCACAAAAATCGAGAAGCTCATTCAGCATTTAATGCTGTCATAAATGCTGTAAAATTTCTGTTTTGGGTTTTTCCTGTTTTGCACGTTTTCCAAGGCGGAGTGAATGCACGGAAATCGAGATAAGTACTGTTGTTTAGTTGCTGGAATTTTTGTTGTAATTTCTGCCTCTCTGTAAAAGCATTTTTTCAGAAATAAGAAGGAGCTCTCAAGACTGGTTTTCCCCAAGAGTTGTAGGGGGTTTTTCCAGGGTCAAGTTGACCAAAAATCTCAGTGTTCAAATGTGTTGAATGACTGTTTCAGCTTGCTGTGTGTTTTGTTTTATTTCTGTAGTTTCAGCATTCTGTAAAAATTTTCCAGAATTTGTGTTTCAGCAAAGTAATTTGTGTTTCAGCAAAGTAACTTGTGTTTCAGCAAAGTGATTTCTGTTTCAGCAAAGTGATTGTTGTTTCAGCAAATAAAAATTATTTTTCTGAGTGTTGAATGTAAGGATATGGGAAAGGGCATTTAACCAAAAGGAGAAATAAGTGATACTGAAACCGGGGTTGGGAAAAACAAGAATTTTCTACATGGTATCGGAGCTTGAGTGCTGAAGGGCAGTTTGGGACAGCAAGGAGGAAAATTACAGCCTGCTGATTTTTCACTCAGAAAATTCCAGCAAGCTGATTTTTCACAAACAAAAGTTTTACCTTTACTACAGCAGTGCTATTTTTCAGTTTTAGGACAGCAGGATGTCATTGGGACTGAGGGTGGAAGATAGGTTGGATGGGCATTCCAACTACAGCATTTGGAAAGAGAGAATGCAGAGTATCTTTGAGGAGGCAGAAGTCTGGGACATTATGGTACATACCACACAGAACCCTTTGAATGTGCCTACTGATGCTACTCAGTTGGCAGCATATAATAAAAGGAACAACAAGGGTAAGAAGCTGATTCTAGACGGAATCAAAGACCATTGCATTCCTCATGTGAGAGGAAAGAGAAATGTTCATGAGATGTGGACAGCATTGTCCAATCTCTACCAGAGTACCAATGAGAACCGGAAAATGGTCCTGAAGGAGAAGATGAAGACCATTAAGATGGGCAATGATAGTGCAGCTGGATATCTCACAAAGATTACTAATGTGAGAGATGAGTTGGCAGCGATTGGAGAGGCCATTCCACCCACCGAGTTGGTGCGGATTGCAGTGAATGGTCTCCCCCGTTCATGGATGAACTTTGCTGATGGAGTTTGTGCACGTGAGACCCTTCCCACATGGGAGAGGTTTTGGGATGATTGCATTCAGACAGAGATCAGGAAAGGTCAGCTTGGGGCAGCCAAGCCAGTTGAGCAAGATGAGGATGTAGCACTGTTGGCAGGACGCAAGAAAGGCAAAGGGAAGAAGCAGGCTTCCACAAGCAATGGTGGGGGCAAAGGCAAAGGTAAAGGTAAACAGAATAACACACAGAAGGACTATTCCAAAGTGAAGTGTTGGAATTGTCAGAAGATGGGACACTATGCAGTTGTGTGTCCGGAGAAGAAGAAGAAGAAGGGGAAGAATCAGAGCATGGCAGCTTCAGCAGAGGTTGAGGACTTTGCAGATCGTTTTGACCGAGAGTTTGGGTTCACTGCGTGTGAGTCCTCTAGTGCGGGATTATCTGCCATAGAGGTTCAGAGGGAGCATGCATTTCCCTCGATTAGCGGAGCATCTTCGGGTATCTGGTATGTGGACAGTGGGGCTTCACGCCACATGACAGGAGTCCGTGAGTACTTCTCAGAGCTTTCAGAGAGTGGCACTGATGTAGAGGTAGTACTCGGTGATGACAGAGTTGTTAGAGCAGTCGGTGTGGGAACATTGACATTTCAGAGGGAGTCCAAACCTCCCTTGAAGGTGTCAGATGTTCTTTATGTGCCAGGGATGAAGAAGAACCTCATATCCGTCTCAGCTTTGGAGGATAGAGGATATGAGGTATTGTTCAGGGGAGGACAGGTGTTGATGTATCCCAGGGGCACTCCAGCTGATTCAGCTAGAGTGATAGGTGTACGCCATGAAAAGGTGTACAAGTTTGCATTTCAGTCCCTTTTGGCATTGAGCAGCAGTACCGACAGCAGAGCTAGCAGTTCTGAGCAGTGTGAGATTTGGCACCGCAGGATGGGGCACATGCATCATGGAGCCTTGAGGACTTTGCGGGAGATCACTACAGGTGTGCCAGAGTTCAGTATTGATCACTTTGATACTTGCAGAGGATGTGCGATGGGCAAGTTTGCCAAATCCCCTTTTCCCAGCAGTGACAGCAGAGCGACTGGGATATTTGATTTGATTCATTCCGATGTGAGCGGTCGGATGTCTCATGTTTCCTTGAGTGGATATGAGTACTATGTTTTATTCATTGATGATCACTCCAGGAGGACCTGAATTTATTTCTTGAAGACCAAGAGTGAGGTCTTCAAGCGGTTTCAAGAGTTTAGAGCTCTTGTGGAGACACAGACAGGTCGGAAGATCAAGTCCCTGAGGTCAGACAATGGAGGAGAGTACACCCTTGGAGAGTTTGTTGACTATTGTGCGGAGGCAGGCATTAGGAGGGAGCTCACTGTTCCTTACAACCCCCAGCAGAACGGGGTTGCTGAGAGGAAGAACAGATCCATCGGAGGGGCTGCCAAAGCCATGTTACATGATCAGGGGTTGCCATTGTTTTTGTGGGCAGAGGCCTGCAACACAGCTGTTTACTTGCAGAACAGGAGTCCGCATCGTGCCTTGGGGCACATGACTCCGGAGGAGGCTTTTTCTGGGAAGAAGCCCGATATGGGTCATCTTCGTATCTTTGGGTGCATGACATACTCCTACATACCCAAGGAGAAGAGGACCAAACTAGAGCCCACCGCAGAGAAGGGTATCTTTGTGGGCTACAGTGAGACCTCCAAGGCCTTTCGGATTTACATTCCTGCGCAGATGAAAGTTGTTGTCAGGAGGGATGTGAAGTTCGAGGAGGACAGGGCCTTTAGGAGGTCACGAGAGTTAGAGTATCTGGATCAGCTAGACCCTCAGCAGTAGTTGAGTCAGTCGCAGGGATCCAGTGGGCAGGGATAAGGAGGATCCGGAGGTACATCTATGACGATGTCAGGTCCGTCAGTGGGGAGTGGCTCGCAGAGTCAGAGGGGTGGAGCTATGGGCAGCACGCAGAGCAGTCCACAGAGCAGGTCACTGGGGAGTCCACTGATGGACAGTTCACACGGTACCTCAGCATCTACAGGTTCAGGTGCAGGCAGGAGGACAGCAGACAGACAGTCAGGAGTTCAGGCTCCTGATGTGGAGGAGGAGGAGTTTTATTCTCCGGCGGGAGAAGTGCACTCAGGGAAGAGGAAGCCCAAGTGGCTTCAGGACACCTTGAGAGATGCCACATCTGTTGCTGAGCCTAAGAGGCCGGTCAGAGAGAGCAGACCACCCGAGAGGTTTTGTAGCTATATGGCAATGGCTACCAGCATCCTTGACTCTGAGCCTTCTAGCTATGAGGAGGCAGCTAGCCAGCAGGTCTGGAGAGAGGCCATGCAGGAGGAGTATTCTTCTATCATGAAGAATGATGTTTGGGAGGTGGTGCCGAGGCCCGAGGGCAAATCCGTGGTTACTTCCAGATGGCTTTACAAGGTAAAGCATGCTGCAGATGGCAGCATTGAGAAATTCAAAGCGAGGTTTGTGGCTAGAGGGTTCTCCCAGGTAGAAGGAGTTGATTATGAGGAGACCTTCGCTCCCGTGGCTCGATATACTTCGATCCGCTCCATTATATCGATAGCAGCAGAGATGGGTTGGAAGATCCACCAGATGGATGTGAAGACCGCACTTCTCAATGGCTTCATACAGGAGGAGGTGTACATTGAGCAGCCACAGGGCTTTGAGGTGCATGGGAAGGAGTCCCATGTGTGCAGACTGAAGAAGGCCCTTTATGGCCTGAAGCAAGCTCCCACAGCTTGGTACTCCAGGATAGATACATACTTGCAGGGGATGGGTTTCACAAAGAGTGAGGCAGATCCGAACCTTTACTATATTGTGATAGGTGAGGAGCCTCTCATTCTGGTGCTGTATGTGGATGACTTAGTCATTACAGGTGCAGAGAGACTCATAGAGCACTGCAAGAGAGATCTTGCGGCGGAGTTTGAGATGAAGGACATCGGTTTGATGCATTACTTTTTGGGTTTGGAGGTGTGGCAGGAGGAGGGGCATTTCTTCCTGGGACAGGGGAAGTATATTGTGGACATCCTTGCAGATTCCACATGGAGGATTGTAGACCCATGTCGACACCGATGATCACCAACTGGAAGAAGCTTCATGCTTCGGATTCCGAGTTGGTGGATCCCACATTGTACAGACAGCTGATTGGTTCCTTGATGTATTTTGTCAACACTAGACCAGATATTTGTTTTGCAGTCAACACGATGAGTCAGTTTATGTGTGAGCCTAGGAAGGTTCACTGGGTGGCTGCAAAACACATTTTGCGGTACTTGCAGGGGACAGTGGATTATGGTCTGGACTATAGGCGAGGGGATGGAGTGAGATTGGTTGGTTACACTGATTCTGATTGGGCAGGTTGTGCTTCTGATAGGAAGAGCACTTCAGGGTGCTGTTTTGGGTTGGGTTCAGCAGTGGTGTCATGGTTCAGCCGAAAGCAGCAGTCAGTAGCATTGAGTTCAGCGGAAGCAGAGTATATGGCAGCCAGTCTAGCTAGTTGTGAGGCCATCTGGCTTCGCAAGATGTTGTTTGGCTTATTTGTTCAGCCGTTGAGACCTTCAGTGATTTACTGTGATAATCAGAGTTGCATTAAACTCACGGAGAATCCAGTATTTCATGACAGGTCAAAGCATATCGGGATCAAATATCACTTCATCAGAGACTATGTTCAGAAAGGAGCTGTGAAGCTTGCGTATATTCCCACTGATGAGCAGGTTGCAGATATTCTTACCAAAGCCTTAACACGGGGCAAGCATGTCTACTTCAGAGACAAGATGGGTGTGGTGAGGAACACCTTCCTCGGTAAGAGGGAGTGTTGAAATTTGGTACCGGAGGACAGGTGGTTCCCTAAGGCTTTGATCTTTGGCCTAGGGAAAAGTGTCCAAAAGAATTTAATTTTTCTCCTAAAGTAACTTTATAAATTTTTATAAAGTTAAATCTAATTTAAAAGTGATTTAAGTGATAAAGTTAAAGTGACTTTATAAAGTTATAAAGTCAAATCTAATTTTAAAGTGACTTTAAGTGATAAAGTTACTAAAGTTAAAGTGACTTTAAATAAAGTCAATATAAAATTAGAAAGGAAAAAGTGACTTTGGAAATAAAAGACTAAGTGGGTCTTTATTAAAGTGGGGTGAATTAAAAAATGAAAAGTGAGATTTAAATGAGCATTTAATCTCACCCCTAGATCTCAATCTATCTCAGCCATTGGATTTAGGGATTCCCCAAAAGTCACTTAGGGTTAGGTTAAAGGAGGAAAAGGAGGAAAAGGTCATTCATTCTTTCATGAGCAGATTGAGAGAAGAGGAGAAGGAGAGCAAGGGAGATTTCTGAGAAGAGAGGAGAAAGAGAGCAGCTGATAGAAACTTCAGCAAAGTCCGTACAGCAGCAAGGAGGCACAGATTCCAAGGCAGAAATCCGTACAGCAAGTGTTGGGCACATTTTTCGAGGGAGAGAGGCACAGTTTTCAAGGAGAACCGTACAACAGCTTCAGCATTTAATTCTGGGCAGATTCTGGGCACAGAAATCGAGGAGAGAGACTGCTGCTTGGTGGTACAGATTTCTGGAAATCCGTACAGCAGTCGTACAGTCAGTTTCGGCACAGATTTCGAGGCAAAGGAGCGCAGATTTTGAGGAGAAGAAGCAGCTGGGTTTTCCGTACAGTCTGTACAGCAGTATGGCCGTACAGCTGGGCACAAAAATCGAGAAGCTCATTTCAGCATTTAATGCTGTCATAAATGCTGTAAAATTTATGTTTTGGGTTTTTACTGTTTTGCACGTTTTCCAAGGCAGAGTGAATGCACGAAAATCGAGATAAGTATTGTTGTTTAGTTGCTGAATTTTTTGCTGTAATTTCTGCCTCTCTGTAAAAGTATTTTCAGAAATAAGAAGGAGCTCTCAAGACTGGTTTTTCCTAGTATTAAGCCTGTGGTCAAGTTGACCAAAAATCCTTAGTTGTTCAAATGTGTTGAATGACTCAAATTTGTCGTATGTTTTGTTTATCAGATGTTTCAGATTCTGTAAAAGTTTGAATTTGTGTTTCTTAAAGAAGTAATTTATGTTTCAAGAAAGTAACTGTCCACTCAAAGAAAGTGACTTCTGCTTTGTGCTGTAAGGGATTATTGCCAAGAAATAAAAATTATTTTTTCTGAGTGTTGAATGTAAGGATATGGGAAAGGGCATTTAACCAAAATGAGAAATAAGTGATACTGAAACCGGGGTTGGGAAAAATAGGAAATTTCTACAAATTTCGTCCAACTAATAGCAAATATCGTCTTTTTCCACCACATATACCAATTATATGCTTCTCCATTTTCATGGAAGCGTGCTTAATTTTTTCGTCATCACTATTAATGTCATAACTCTCAAAATATTCTTCGGCTTTACTAAGCCATGCAATGCTATTTTTTCATTACCGTCAAACTTGGGTAGCTCGATTTTTGCTCTTCGATGATATGCTAACGGTGGGACGAGAAAGGGGTATTGATTAGCAAATGCATTCCAGAGCTGCTTATTTTGAGAATCTGCATTACTATCTTCATGATGATGTGGGGACTCGGTTTTTTCATGATGCTCTTCTGAGTTTTTTGAATCTGCTAAATTGTTCTGTTGATTATTTTCCATATTGGGAAATATTGGTTGTTGTGTCTGATTTATCTTGTCGCAGAATTCTATGAGCTTTTGCATTGCTTGGCTATGATTTTGTGTGGCCTCGTGATGATTTAGCCAAATTTGTCTTTCTATTCGATTTGTCGTATCTTGAAGCTTTTTGATGTCGTTGGAATGTCCTGCAACTGTATCCTCGAGATTGACTATTCTTTTGCCAAAGTCTTTGGCATTATTATTGATCTGTTTCTCAAGATCCAGCAATTTTTTTGGAATTCGGCCATCGACATTGATGAAGACATTGAATGCGTATGTGGTGGTGAATATTTTTCTTCCAGTTTTTTTGTTTGTTTGTTTGTTTGTTATAACTAATTTTTTATATAAAGATTAATTTTAAATTAAAGTTTATATAAAAATTTGAATCTATATATATATATATATATATATATATATATATATAAAAAAAAATTGAATTCTAGTTTGAATGACCAGCCCACGGACACGATGGTTCAATGAAATTAAAAACGCAATTTTTTTGTGTTTGCTGCTGTGGGGACATCAGACCGGCGGGGATGAGGGCCGAAAAGACGGCGGGGAGGAGGGGAGCCGGGGATGACAACGGACAGGGGCGGAGAAGGTGGCGGAACAGTGAGGAGGCAGAAAGGGGAGGTGTCGGGCTAAGGCGGAAGGAAAAATGGGAGGCGGGAGGAGTGGTGGGTAGTGGAGGTGGGAGGGAAGGTGTCGGGCCGAGGCAGAAGGAGAAGTGGGAGGCGGGAGGAGAGCCAGAAGACGACGGGAAGGGGCGGGGAAAATGCAGGGAAGACGGCGGAAGGAAGGGAAGAGATTGCGGTAGTCGGGAGGGCAGGGAGGAGGAAGGGTGGGCAGAAGAAGGCGGGAAGGGACGCTACAGGCGGCGGGGAGGACGACAGAGACTGGGATAGTGGGAAGGCGGGGAGTGGGCCGGAGGGACGGCGAAAGGGGAAGGGTGTGGTGAGAGCTGTGCGTCGTGAGCGGGGTAGAGGGTAGGAGTGAGGGGTTAGCGGGGTTGGGGATTGTGAGTGCAGAGTGGTGAGTGCGAGGGGTGAGCGGGGTAGGCGGGTGTGGGGTGAACCGTAAGGGGAAGGGGTAAGGGAGTGATGGGGTGAGCGTGAGGAATGGGGAGTGAGGGCAGAGAGGTGAGGGGTAGTGCGTGTGGAATGGGAAGAAGGGGACGATAAGCGTGGAAAGGGGATGATGACAGCGGGGAGAAAAAAGGATGATGTTAGCAGAGGAAAGATCTGCAATTTTTTTTTTAAACAAATGTTGCTGCCCACAAGCACTTGGGTTTTAAAATTTTTTGCAATTTCCTCTGTAATTCTTTAATCTCTTTGATGATCACACAGATCCTGAAGAGCGACTGCTCCGATACCAATGGAGTGTAAAAACTCTAGTAAACTTGAATAATTATATATTATTATTGATAAAAGATGAGATGATTACAAGTGGGAATCACCAAGGCTTTAAATACAGCCCTACGGTGTCCCTTGGCGAAGAGGCATGATCGTTGATCATGCCCTTCCACATTAATAAACCTAAGACAACTATATTTAACTAATAATTAATAATTATACATAACATGGATCCATCATACGTGGGAAAAGGAGTCCTCCCAATGGTACGCTGCAACTCTGAACTCTGTGAGCTAGACCCCCCACTGTTCCTTCCTTCTTCATCTTGCCTGAGCTGGCAGTAATCTCTGAAGGACAAAGCCGCTCTGAAGTTTTCCCCCATGGACTGCCATTCGCGGAAATAATCTCCCATGGGTATATGATCATGCCGCCCACCTTTCTCACTCGGTACTGGAGGTAAGAATGTAGGCATCGTGATCCTGGTTGGCCTACTGAAGGTTGGTGGGTGAGTGGCTGGTAAAGGGTGGTCACAATGTTGTGAAACCCTCGAAGTCTCCCCAACTAGGGATTCCTGATGGATGCTCTCATTCTTATACTGTTGTTTGAGTCTTTCCAACATTTCCTTCTGTCCTTTGGCTAAATCATTTAGGGCCTTAAAAATGTTACCAAATGTTGCTTCCCCTTTTCTCTTTGACTCCTCCATATTTTCCACCTCTATTGTCTTGGTGGGTAAGATTCTACCTACCCCCTTTGTTCATAGAAAAAGATACCCACTGCTGAGCCAAGAATGAAGCTCTGATACCACTGTAATATTCCGAATAGAAATAGATAGTAATATAAAGCCCACATAAACAAGAATTTACCACAAATAAAGAGACATCACATAAACAATGCAAATATGGAGAAACACTGAGCCATTTTATTATGTAGCTGAAATATACAATGAGTACAAAGGTGATCAGAATGATGGAAATACTCTCAGAAATGCTCAAAGAATTGCTGCTTTGTCAAGGAATGCGTAATCTCCAATGCTACTACTGCTACTGCTGGACTGTTGCTATTGCTAGAATGGGATGGCTCTTTGGGGTTGTTCCCTTGCTCCGAAAAATATGAAACTCTAGGGATGAGCTCTCCTTCAAATACCCAGAAAAGCCCAGAAAGGAATTCTGGAATGGATGACCCCGGAATTTGACCTCCCTTAAGGAATAACGCTATCCTAGTGAAACACGCTGGCCTTGAATGATCCTCTGCAAATAATGGCTTCCTCCTGTACCAAAATGACGAAATAGTGAAGGGATGATCCCTTCACACTATCTCGGGCTGAATCCCCTGATAAATACTCACTCCCAGGATTGCCTCTACCACAAACTGTGTGGTCTCTCCCAGAGACTGCACTGCCCAAGAAAATGCGTAATTCCTGGCTGAAGATGCTATGGCTCCCTCTTGCAAAACAATGGATATAATTCCTCACCCAAGCAGGCACTCGAAGTCCCCCGGGGCTGAGGTTGGGATCTCCGCTCTAAGACACCCGGTGTGCTAAACAACACTTGCAGACTTCTCTCAACAACAAAAGCGTGCTCAATGTCAAAAGATAGAGATCATAGATGCATAATAGAATGAGAGAATGAGGAGTCTCTTCCCCTTTTTATGCTTTGAGAGCCTTGCTCTCATCGAGGCCCCACCAAACTGCATTGTCCTTTCTCACTGCGTTGTCATGGGCCCACGCTGCCACTTCCCTCACACTGCCACTACGTCCTCCTGGGCCCCACGCTGCCAAATAATTATATGCTCAAGTGACTTTAGGGAATATTTATTTCCTAAGTGTAGGTTGTGTGTCTCATCACCCACTTTATTAACTGAATTAACTTTAGAAAAGAAAAACTGGCCAAAATTAATATTACCAATTAGCTTCTGCTAATTGGGAATATTACAAGAAATCAGAATTTATGGAGAGTTTGAGGTCAAGTTGACCATGCGTTGACCAAAGTCAACACTGGTCAAAGCTGCAATGAAATCCTAGGTCAGAACAGAAAAACCCTTGCTGCGTTTTCCCACGTGTGAGAGAAGAAGAGCCTCCAAGATGATGATCGAACCAATTAGGTGCAGAGAGAGAATGTTTGATGAGTGATGGTGAAAATGACCTTCGGCTTTGACCTATATACATCCATCAGTGAGGGTGTGTGACACATGTGTTGGGGCTTCAAGCCTACATTACAATTTTGGCCGACCTTGCACATAAGTGGAATTAATTAAAAATAAATGTTATGCTCATCGGATCTAGATGATCTTTAGATCGATCTTACACCTCTCCGAAATAGGAATCCAATAAAAATATTGGCATCTTCATCTGAGCATCACAACATGGAGTTTGGACCTAGTTGTTCAAAATTAACACTCCCTCTCAACTAGGGAGAACTCCATCCACCTGTGCCATCCAAAAATTGTGCGTCATCTCCCCGTAACTTGCTTTGCTGGCTTCTTTATTTCAGAACAAAAAGGTGAGTCACAAAGATATCACTCCTGACTGACAAAATCAACTCTGAGGTCCGAAACCTCTATAGGACTCGAAGGAGTCACATACCAGCCCGAAGTTGGTTTAACTGACCCGAAGTCAGTTGGAGGTCTGAAACCTCACTAGATTTGATCTCAGTTCAAGTGGTTGGACACGCGCCATCCTAGACATATAGAGTATGGCAATCTCTGATGCGTCCATCGGTCTTTGCTGCTGGTCTCTAGCTTTTCCCACCTCATTGGCCAAATGAGGGGTACTTCCCATGAGTCTGGGACTCCATGGGTAGGATGCATACGGAGCATAGATCAAAGAGAGGTCAACCAACTCAATATCACAACGGTGGGGCAGAAGCACACCAACAAGGTTTCGCAAGCCTAGCCCTGCGGTTTCTTATAGCTCCAAGAAGCTATCCCCAAAGCCCCCTGGAGCTCCCAAAGCTCATCGTCCAACAGGACCCTCAGAATAGGGTCATTCCACGATACCAAAATTCTCATGGAAGGTTAGGAAATTGACCTTCCCTAAGGGTTTTGTGAGAATATCCGCGACCTGCTCATCAGTTCCTATGTCATTGAGCCTTACGGCGCCTCGCTGTACCATATCCCGGATAAAGTGGTCCCTGATATCAATATGCTTGGATTGATCGTGGAACACGGGATTCTCTGACAAACGAATCCCACTCTGGTTATAACAAAGGATAACGATGGTATCTAGAACATGCCCGAACAACTCATTAAAGAGCTTTCGCAACCAAACTGCTTCACAACAGGCCATACTTGTTGCAATGTATTTGGCCTCAGCGGTGCTCAAAGCCGTCGACTTTTGCTTCCTGCTCAAACAAGATATTGAAGCAGACCCAAGTGTGAAGCGGTATCCAGATGTGCTCTTGTGATCCACCACACTGCCAACCCAATTGGCATCGGTATATCCATTGAGTGTCATGCTCTCGGCAGTGTATCTCAGCCCATGGTTTATATGCCCCGAAGATATCTCAACAAATTCTTGGCACCAACCCAGTGAATGTGATGAGGATCAACCATGTGTTGACTCAAAGTGTTCTTTGCAAAACATACATCCGAACGGGTGTTCACTAAGAACATCAGGGCCCCTACGAGTTGAGTACACTCAGTAGGATTTTTTAGCACGGGCCCAGTAGTGCTGCCACTCAACTTCTTAAAGTTGACCTCCATCGGTGTCGACATGGACTTACAGTCCACCATTCCAAATCTTTCTAGCAGCTTCACAATATATTTTTCTTGAGAAAGAAAAATCTTGCCAGGTCTCTGCCAAACCTTCAAGCCTAGGAAGTAATGCATCTGTCTTAGGTCCTTCATCTCGAACTCAGAAGCGAGCTCCCTCTTACACTAATGAATGAAAGGGGCATCACTTGTCAGGAAGAGGTCGTCCACATACAGCACCAAAATGAGAGGCTTTTCTCTATCAACCTTGAAGTAAAGGTTCGGATCAACATTACTACAAGTGAAGCCCAGCTTCATCAAGTAGCTATCTATTCTCTCGTACCAAGCCTTGGGGCTTGCTTCAACCCATAGAGGGCTTTCTTCAACCTGCAAACATGGGTGTCTCTATCCTGGACTTCGAACCCCAGAGGTTGCTCCACATACACTTCTTCCTTTATCACACCATGCAGAAGGGCTGTCCTCACATCCATCTGATGAAGATTCCATCCTTGCATAGCAGCAAGGGCTATGATAGATCGGATGGTGGTATATCAGGCTACAAGTGCAAATATATCATCATAGTCTACACGCCTTCCTTTTGAGAGAAGCCTCAGGCAATGAATCTTGTCTTGAACTTTTCAGCACTACCATCCGATCCATGCTTGATCTTATAGAGCCATTTCGAGGTGACAACTGCTTTGTTCTCTGGTCTCGGAACCACATTCCAGACATCATTCTTCATATTGGACTTGTACTCTTCGGGCATAGCATCCTTCCAGACTTGTTGCTTTGCGGCTTCCTTAAAAGATCCAGGCTCAGATTGTACGATTGTACTCATGGCTACTAGATACCCTTGGTATCTATTCGACTTCTTGCTTTCACGGAATGTCCCCTTTGGGGCCATATGTCTCTCGGCATCTTTGAGAGTATCCTGGAGCCATGATGGTCTTCTCTTCATTGAAGGAGGTGGATCAATGGGGTCCATCGGTCCTTCAACATCGGGCATCGTCTCATCCTTTGGTTCTTCCTGATTTCCAGACCTTACTTCATGATCTTCCTCAGAGCTCGGAAGATTGATTACTTTCCTGAGGGAAGCATCTTCATCAAAGGTAACACTGTGGCATATATCCACTTCTCTTTGACCAGGCACATAGACTTTATAAGCCTTTCAAGTTTCACTGTAGCCCACAAATATTCCCTTCTTCCCAGAAGCATCCAGCTTGCTACTCTTCTCTTTCGGCACATGAAAATAAATGGGACAACCAAAAACTCTAAAATGTGAGACGTCAGGTTTCTTACCAGAAAATACCTCTTCGGGAGTTTTGGAGTCTAGTGCGGAATGTAGGCATCGATTTTGTATGTACACAGCAGTGTCTGCAGCTTCTCCCCACAGAAACTTCGGAAGACCTTGGTCACATAGCATGGCACGGGCAGCTTCCATAATGGTCCTGTTCTTTCTTTCAACAATGCCATTTTTCTCAGGAGTATATACGGTTGTGGTCTCCCTCTTGATGCCAGCTTCTTTGAAAAAGTTATTGAACTCGTTAGTCTCATAATCAGTGCCATTATCGGTCCTCAAAATCTTGATCTTCTTCCTTGTTAGATTTTCCACCAAGGCTTTGAAAGTACGAAACCACATGAAAGCCTCATACTTCTTCTTCAAGAAGTATATCCAGGTTTTGCGAGAGAAGTCATCTATGAACGTCATATAATAAGAACATCCTCCCAAGGATGTCACGAGCAGCATACCAGACAAATCAAAATGTATCAATTGCAAGACATCAGATGTCTTTGTGACACTTGAGGGGAAAGGTCCCCTTGTATGCTTTCCTTCGGCACAACCCTGACATACACCTTCATGATCATTTTTGAATTCAGGCATCCCTGTCACCACCTTCCTTGCTTCGAGAAGGGCTTTGTAGGGAAGGTGTCCAGACCTCCAGTGCCATAGTTCGGTTTGATGGATAGTATAACATGTCATATCTTCCAGTGGACTTCCTCCAACCTGGTAGAGTGTATCAATTCTAAACCCAATCGTGATAGCTTCCTTGAAACTCTGCTTCCAGATGCATACCTTTCCATCGACGAATGCCACATTGAAACCTTTGTCTTCCGTGGCCGAAATAGACACAAGGTTCTTCTTCAAATCAGGTACATATAGTACATCTTGCAAACTGAGGACTTGACCTTGAGATAAATGGAGGGTCAAAGTCTTGTCCCTTTCACGGGATATGTGGCATTATCTCCAAGGATAATTTTCATATTAGTATCCTTCTCAACCAAATCAGGAAAGTGCTTCCTTAAACCCATCTGAGGTGCCTTGAGGCACCACTATCAATCAACCAGACATCCATAGTGTCTGGGAGAGGGCAGATACAAGAATGAATTCATTTCTTTTATCATCAACAACATTAGATTCCTCATACCTGGAATTTCTCGACCTTTTGAAAGGTTGTCATTTCCATTGCGACCAGAGGGAGCCTTCCTCTTTCCTTTGAGCCTGTTGTTCCTTTGATTTCCATTCTTCCTGTTGTTGTTGTTGTCAACATCCCCAGGAGAATCCTTCTTATTAGGGCATTCTCTAGCATAGTGGTCGGTCTTGTTACATGTGTAACATCTTCCTTTCTTTCCTTGGGCCCCTACTCTTCCATGGTTCCTCAGACCACTATTGTTCTTCTTCTTAGCACGAGCGGTGAAGGCAACATTACCTTCATTTTCATATTCCATCATTCTTGTCGCTTCTTGAGTGCATCTCGACAATACTTCATCAAAATCAGGTATCACATTATTATTGAGAATGATAGTATTGAATACATGCCATTTGGAGGAGAGACCTCCAAGTGCGGTGAGAACCATTTCTCGATCAACTATTGTCTCCCCAATGGCCAGAAGATTATTCCTGATTTCGGTCAACTTTAGAAAATAAGATTGAATGGATTCAACCCTGCCTTTCTTAAGATTCTTCAATTGGTTCTTAAAGAAAAGGACTTGATTTGCATTGTTGGCCCTAAACATATTGACCAACTTATCATACATCTCCTTGGATGTGCGTAACTCAAAGATGTAGGCAACCAGGCTCTTATGGATAAAATCTCGGATGATCAACTTTGCTTTTATTTCCCCCTTCTTATACTTTGACTTGGTGGCAGCAAGTGCAGATGATGGAGGCTCTTGGATTTTACCCTTGCACATAGTCCATGACATCTTGGTCTTCCAACATTAAATCCAAAGACATATTCCAGGCATGGAAGTCAACCTTCCTAGTCAACTTGTCATCAGCTTTGAAGCCATTATAGTTTGAGGTACCCATGGGTCTTTGACCAATGCTCCTTCTTCAGTGATTGCTCTTAATACAAACTTGGGCTTTGTCTTCACCTTAGCTCTGATACCATGTAAATTTTTGTAGATGTTCTATGCTTGATGCAAATTTACTTTTATACCCAATATCAAACAGCAATCAGATAAACAAGAAATTAAAATGCTGATAGAACATACCAATGGATCGACGGAAGACAAGCCAAAAATACACTTAACTTGATCAGCAAAATATGTGTTGTGGTGCGTTATGGCGGTCAACAGGATGCTTCAACCAACAAAGTCTCTACACGGTCAGCCAACGAGAATGTGTCACACAACCCTCTTGGACAGCTCTACAACAGTCAACCCAAAGTCAACAAAAGTCAATGCTATCCAGTCAACGGTCAACGTAGCCAAGTCAAAGTCAACGTCCAGCGTCGATTTTTGTGCCAGAAAATGCGGACTGTAGAAATCGGAATTTATGGAGAGTTTGAGGTCAAGTTGACCATGCATCGACCAAGGTCAACACTGGTCAAAGCTGTGGTGAAACCCTAGGTCAGAACAGAAAAAACCTTGCTGCATTTTCCGACGTGTGAGAGAAGAAGAGCCTCCAAGATGATGATTGAACCAATCAGGTGCAGAGAGAGAATGTGTGATGAGTGATGGTGAAAATGACCTCCAACGTTGACCTATATATATCCATCACTGAGGGTGTGTGACACATCTGTTGGGGCTTCAAGCCTACATTACAATTCTGGCCGACCTTGCACATAAGTGGAATTAATTCAAAATAAATGTTCTGCTCATCGGATCAAGATGATCTTTAGATCGATCTTGCACCTCTCCGAAAGAGGAATCCAATAAAAATATTGGCATCTTCATCTAAGCATCACAACATGGAGTTTGGACCTAGTTGTCCAAAATTAACAGAATTGCTTCATAATTGGAGGGAACCTAGGAGACACAACATCGCAGTGGAGGGCAAGAGATCGAACTTTTTGGATGGGTGAATCGTGAGAAAATCGATGCCCTAGTTCACTAATGGAGGTTAGGCCTAGAAGAAAAAGAGTAAGGTGAGAGAAATATGCTTTTAATTGATCACCTATGTAGGATCATTGCCCAATCCTTTGGGAGAAATGGAGTGAAGAAGATTCCAATGCTTGGGATGATTTCACTTCATCAAGAATGCCTCTAGAACAATTTCACATGGAAATTAGGGCATGGGACAATTGCTCAAGGTCTTTACACTTCGATATGCAATATATGATGACTTATCGAGATACAATTTAGACAAAAAATCTCTAGGAAATTCACTTCTTCATACATGGCCCATGACATGATGCAACGCTATAAAAAGGTAAATTTCCACCCTTTCACATAAGAGAAGCAACAAATTTCAGCCTAGTAAAGCAAAAATCCCCAGAAACATGCATGTGACATAAAAAAATGTCAAAATAACATTAAAAGAGTACTTACATGTAAGGACAAGTATATCCAATCATCATCATATGCCAATAATGAAGCTCCAAGACAAAAATGAAGAATTCCAAACATCGAAATTCATCCATCCATCTAATTTCATTATCCAAAAAGAATAGCGAAAATCTCACAAGAGAGAATGATCCAATCCAAGTGATGATGATCCAAATGATTCACCACACTTGTATTTATACACTTCCTAATGAATTTGATTTAGCTAATTTGGCCTAATTTAGCTCCTAGAATAAAATAATGTGCATAATAACAATAACTTTTTGTGACAAGCCCAACAAATAGCTCAATAATACATGAATAAGCCTCTCAAGAGGGTCGAATGATCAACAAAGGGAGTCATTGGGCCTTTGAGGAGGCCTAATGAAGTCCAAATGGTGCCATGATGTTGAAATGGACTCCCAACATAGTGGACAAGTGGTTGGCCCCTTGTTTCCTGAGCAAGAACCTATGGTGCTCCCAAGTGCATGTGGGGGCACAAGGTCATTTTCATGGGTTTCCAAATGGATTGAAAGTGCCTGTAAACCATCTGTAAGGGCTGGAATGATGAAATAGGCCCTGCCTCTACAGCGGGGAACAATCCTCTAGATCCTGGAACATCTGCCAAGTGTATGGTGCATTTGTGGAGCCGGTTGGGCATGGTGAACCAGGTGCATCACCCTCATCCCAAAGGTGGAATCTGAGCAATCAACAAACACTACTGAGGATCCATGAAGTAATCTCGGTTATGGTGGAGGCCCATGGCTCTCAATGCTCACCCTACACGCATTAATGTGGTCCTCTAGAGGGCTAGGACCCCGTATAGGGAGACAAAGCCCCAAATGGGAATTGACTTGCAATCCTGCATAAGATACAATGCATCACCTTGCCCTCCAATAGATCAAATCATTAGAATAATCAAGTAAAAGAGCTCAAAAGTCATGGAACCAATGGGGCAATTCATGGTGGCATGCCCTTCCATAGTGGGCTTTGGTATGCACAAGTGTCTCCAAGCTCAATAGGGGGTTCGCTAGGACCATATTAGGTGGTTTCAACCTATGGAGGGGGTGACATGTCCACGGTACATCCCTCAAATGGTAAGTGGCAAATGATATAATGATGGAACAGTGTGGGGATCAGGGAAAACATTCATACCACATTGCAAGGAGCCAGGGTAGCTAAAATAAGGGAGTCCCGCACCTGGGTAGATGGGTGTAGTAGGGAGAAAAACGTGGTACATGAGTTACCTCGACCTTTGATTTTCCACCGTTCTTCGTATGTCTTTTTCCTTTTATTGATTTTTCTTCATAATTGCTCGGGGTTCCAAGGGATCAGAGCATGAGGTGTAATATGTAGTAGTGAATACTCGCTTAAGGTGGGGCGGTTCATTGCCCACTAGGGGTTGGAACAACCATGGGTTCCTTAATGATAGAGGGGGCTCATCTAGGGACCATAGGAACCAAGGTGATGGCCATGGGTAAGGTGTAGAGCTCATGTTTGGCTTTTTCCCAGGTGCTAAATTCATATGTCCTAGCCATATTTTGCATTTTGTGGTACATTTCCTGTTGAGAGTGGCCAAATTATGTTTTTTCTTTTCTTTTTAGCTGCATCAACCTCTGGGGCATTGTTCCAGGACCGGCCCAAGCTGTGGACAAGGGGAGGGGGAGGCTAACCCACATGTGGACCCAATGGACACATGTGGACTCGGATGGGAAAAGAGATGAATGGGGCTAAAATGAGTGGAAGGGGAGTAATGTAGGTGGTATCGGGAGGCAGGACAACACAACCAAAATCGGGATTTCACATGTAGTACCATCCCTAAAGCCAAATGGTCACTAAAGGAGATCCCACGAGATTAGGATACAAGGGTAAAAACGAAATCGGGCAGTGGAGACAAGAATACAAGCCTAACCTACTCTTTTCGCCGAATCCCCCCACCAATCCATGCCCAAAAGTTCCCATGACAAGTAAGGAAAATTACTCAACTATACAAATGAAAAGACATACCTTTGGGGTCGAGAGGCCCACCTTCAAACATACATTCATGACACTTGGTTGAGGGATTCACATGGCTGATTCAGGTGGCAGAGAAAATGGCACATAGAGCTATCTAGTGGCTCCAAGGGGTTGTTGATTGCCGGTTGAGGACTATCTAGGACAAAATGTTTCTCCTATATACACTACCCACAGGTGGTGGGTAACACTTCTCGTTGTTTTGTTTCGTCTTCTTCTACCATCATTTTCTGTTGGCTTCTACTCCTCCTTTCATAAAGCTTAATCTCTGATGCTTTCACAGGGGTTTCATCATGTTTTTCAACATGAATGTGACTAGATTATCCGTTAGTTTCCTAAGCTAGGGTTTTGGCAGAAACTCTGGTTTGGCCTCTCCTTGATCTTCTAGGTACAGGTGATATTAGGTTTCTTTGTCTCATTTGCCTCAACTGCTCCACCTTCTTATTTAAATCATGAGTGTGTAATATTTTAATTAGACCGTGATGACAAATATCATGGGTCTGTAGCTCAGGTCTTGTTCTTGCTTTGGTGCACATCTTTAGCAAACTTTGATGGAGGAAATATGGTAAAAAAGAAACCTCATATGATACAAGTAGGCTTTAGAATACCTGCCTTCACAAATGAAGAAGAGTTGTATAGTTCTGAGGGCAGTAGACCATTTGGACTTAAACATACGTCGGAGGACCCCTACATTTGAATCTTGATTTTGACAGTCCTCCTTCAGTAAAAAGTTCATGTCTTGATCCAGGAGGATCCTCTAGTTGCTCCAAGTTTAAGGGTTCAACGCTTTCCGAAAATAACGCCAAGTGGTAGAGCCTGTCGTTCTGAATCCAATGGTACTTTCGGTTTCTCATTTGGTTTCCGGATGAAGGAGAAATCGTTCGTTGAAGTTTTGTGGTGAACAGGGGCAGAACGAGCCTTGCTGGCCATGTGGCATTCCCACTGCTCAACATGCGGCAAGGTCAAGTCCATACAGTCAAAAGGTTCACAGTTCATTAACAAGTGCAGTCTTCAAGTTGAATGGTGAAATGTGGGTTTTGGTTGATATTTCATAGCAAGGCGTGCATTAATATGGATATGGCACATTTTTAATGTCAAATATTAACCTAAGGTTCATGGCGCAAGGGATATATGTTTAACATGGTATGGCGTAAATGTGATATTGTCAAGACTTTAGTGTAACAAACCTAAGGTAATGAAACTATAGCACATATCATATGTTATTATGTTACAAGGTGGGCGCAAAAGGTTAAATAAATATATGGTATAAAAACCATATGATTAAACATATCAAATGCGTTTGTGTATTAATGTTATGGAGCGGAGTTGTATATGGTTTCAAAAACCATGGGTTATGCAAATAATGCGAAATATTGATGTGGTGTAAACCTATGGTTTAACAAACATATGTGGCAATATCGCACTCACCAAAGTCCAATGGCACGATCTTTACATGTGGTCCGGTCAACACGTCGGAATAGTTCAACGATTATCGCAACGAAGTCTATACTCGTCAACACACAGCGCACAGGTGGCAGAGGTGGCACATATGTGGCACGAATAGTCAGTGTCAGAGTCACGGGTTGAGGTCAAGACCGCTGGAGGATGCACTACGTCAGCAATGCCAAGGGGATGCCAACCATCTGACCGCCGCGGGGTTCCAACTATTTCACATCACCGCCGGAGTTAATTAAATGACATGGTTTGGTTGTTTTGCAATTTTTTCGGTCCAATGTTAGACCTTCGGTTATAACCATATTCACAGGACTGATATATCCGCCGGTTTGGGTATTAAAGTCTTTGGTTAATAAATATATCAACCCTAAGTTTAATGTGTTGTCTATGCACCAAACGAACTTTGTATAAGGTGGTTTGTTGCGCTATGCTAAGGTTTAACATGGTGTTAAAAAATCATTGCACCGAGGACTAGGTGGTTCGACCTAAAACCAACAACTTGCCTTGTATAGCCCGGGAGGTTCGACCTTGGAACCTGCCTGAGGTTTCTAAAAGAGTTTGCCATTGCACCAGTGAGTTAGGGAGTGAACAGTGAGCTTCGACAACCTAGTTTTATTCATGCTTGTAAATGCTCTTTTCAGCGTAACTTGAGCGTCCTTGGGCCTTTTTGAGAACAGAGACATGCATTGGAAAGTTGAAACAGAGGGCTTATTTTTTACAGTAACTAGCAGTGCCTGCGTGCACATTTCAGTTGGTGAATTTTCATGTAAAGAACCTTTATGGAGCATTGCTAATAAAATGGACACCCACTTGGAAGCGGACTCGAAGACGTAGTCCAAGAGGGACGAACTCCGTAATCAATGTTTGTTGTGTTTGCATCTTTATTTGTTGTTGTCTTTTCTTCATTTTTGTTCATAAAGTTTATGTTTAAGGCATAAAAATAACTCAATTTCCTTCATTCATTCACATAAACGCTTCGTTAGTCAATTGTGCAAGTAATCAATCCTGTAGATTTCAGATAAAGTCTACATTCAACAACCTCCGTTTTTTAAACCACCTTTCACCCTGAGTTGGAAAACGTGTTGCGTCATCAATGGATTTCTCTGTGACAGGGAATTGCAGGGTCCTGATTCTTGTAGTGCTGCCACTGAAGGAAAAGATGAAATCATGGCACCAACTGAGATCATGTCCATTGAGGCGCTAGAACACTAGCTCCCGTCTTGCATTTCTGAAAAGAACCAGCATCTCAGGATATACCTCGAAATACATGCCATTAGGTTCAAGTCTCTTTACATGACCAGATCGGGATATACCTCGAAATACATGCCATTAGGTTCAAGTCTCTTTACATGACCAAATCGACCCATATTGAAAAAACTTTGATGCTACAAACACCTTTTCCAACCTTGAAACACCCTAGCCGAAGGATGTAAAACACTTAGAAAGCTTCCTGCGCATTGAAATTACAAATATGAGTTTGCTAGAAAACGTTGTTTTAGGCTAAACATGGCAGATGAGGGTTTGATGTGCAACAACTCTATTGGGCATAAAAACGCTGCTAGTTGTCAAATCGTGGATAAAGGAGGGCTAATACTTGATGAAAAAACACTTGGGCGCTCAAAAGAATGGCGTTGGCAGCTTGAAAACCAAGTTTTCAAATTTTTTCTGTGAGCGCTATGAAAATATTTTGTAGTGCCGCGCTACGAAATATTTTTCGTAGTGCCTGCTGTAGGTTTACGATAGGTCAAATTTGTTGCAAAAACTGAGGATAAGCCCAGGGTTAGGTAAAAAATTTGATTAGACATATTCCTAGGCTTAGATAGCAAATTTCACAAAAATTTGATAACTCCTTTACATAATCATGACTTTGCAAAAATGAGTTTATAACATTGCCTTAAACTGAAGGTGCAACCTGATGCTAACAAAACCATTCACCAAAAAGATTTCTAAACACACTTTTATATCAAAATATTACAAATTCAACCCTTAGAAGAGGAAATTACATATAGACTTAGACTCTTGAGACTCAGCCAAATTTTGTGACAAGACACATGATCTAGTTTGAGAAAAATACATAGACTCGATAACACTAGGACTCACCTAAGACCTCGTTAATGAGCTTCACCCCATCTAAGGGGTATATCTGGGAGACAACTCTGCGAATTATTCATGTTTACAAACACAAATAACTAGGACTCACCTAAGACCTCGTTAATGTGCTTCACCCTATCTAAGGGGTATATCTGGGAGACAACTCTGTGAATTATTCATGTTTACAAACACACATAATTTGGTGAGGTTAAAAAACTCCTTGGAGTGAAACCCTTAGAGAAAAATCATAGGCTTATATAGGTGTTGTTACATGGCTTAATATGCATACTAGAATCATTTGTACAATACAAAGCAGAATTTGGGATTACAATGATGATAATGATCGGATTTTTTTTGTCTGTTGCTTTATACCCTGCTTCTTGGACCGTT
The DNA here is from genome assembly GCA_034641835.2 of Pinus albicaulis. Lineage (NCBI taxonomy): Eukaryota > Viridiplantae > Streptophyta > Pinopsida > Pinales > Pinaceae > Pinus > Pinus albicaulis. Next base: position 502,426,689 of record CM076575.1, on the reverse strand, counting down.
GACATGTTCATTGTCAACATTTGGCTCTACTTGGGGACATGTATTGGCGAAGGAATGTGAGAATCCAAAATAAAAAGATGCCCCATGGCATCGGATATCATCCTTGTGGTTCAATCTGGAGAAGTTGTCTGCTCACAAGTGCATCCATTAGCTACTCTTCTGATGTACCTTGTTGAATCCTGGCTCTCTTGGGACGATGAAAGGCCTCAATTCTGTACTGTATAGACCAATGAGATCTCTTCCTCTTGCTTTTCCTCTTCATGAGATAGGATGATGTGGAGTCTCGGGCTTGTTCTTCCACAGGCTCAAAAAAATTAGTCAATATTGCATTATATTTCATAGGATGTCCTTCAACCTCTGTATTGTTGGGCCTTCTAGGATCTTCAACTTGATGCCTTCTTTCTACTTCTCTATAAAGTCTGACCATACCACCCTCAGCTGTAGGAATAATGGCGTAGGATAAATCTAACTGAATGCACCCTCCAAGATCTTCCGCAAACTTTTGAGATAAAAGCATTCCTTATACATCAGGTATATCTATAATGACAATATCCATGGTGATTATCCTGTATGGGAATGCTGCCAACAAAACCTGTAAGTCTTTTATGACACCAAGGACTTCGACTTTCTTCGAATCCATGGAGCAGATATTATGATAAGGTCTTGATATTCTTAAAATCAGTTACTTAATGACTTTCTTAGTCATGACATTGGTTGAAGCCTCGTAATCCAACTTACAATTGTGCAATAGACAATCATTTACCATCAAAGTTAAGAAGATAGGATGATGATCTTCATTTTTCATGTAACAATTTAAGTCCTTTAACTTGATCTCCTCGTCCTTATGGTGCACATCAACCTTATAATGTTGAGATATACCTATAGCCCTCACGAATGCTTCTCTCCATGATGGCATCTTTAAAAGCTCGAGGATAGGATCAAAAATCTTTGCATTATTTATCCATGTGACCCAATCAAATTTCAAACTAGATTGATATGTCTTAGAAGCAATATGTTCCTTATTTGGTCATTATTTTTCTTGCGATAAGTACATGCAAGATTTCCAAGATTTGTACTTGAGATGTATTTTCTCCATATAATTCTGTAATAGGATCTTTTCATCGCTGAAATTGTTGATGGTACAGGATGATGAGAGCAATTCCACATCACGATCTTCTTCTTCAATAGACAAGTGAGAATCTTGACTAATTATATTTATTTTCTCACTTGTTCCTTCATCTAGAATCCTTCTAGCAAAAGCACAAGAGCTTTCTTAGTGAAAACTCTTACATGGCCTGCAGAATGGCAAAGGCTGATCAACAATGTTCGTAGATTCAAGCGCATTCGGTGGTCTTTGTTCATTTGGAGGATTCTTCTTTTGCCATGGAATATTATTTTTGTTGTTATTATTTCTAGGTTGAGAATTCTGAGCTTGTGATCTTTCCACCTGAATCAACCTAGTTCGCATCAGACTCATCTCCATAGCATGTTCAATCTTCATATCTTTAATCAACTGAGTTAATTCTTTGATGGGATCATGGTTAATGCCTTTGAACTCTTTTTCTTTAGATTCATGGGGTTTGGTTGGACCTCTCTCATTGTCAGGAATCTTAGATTTTCCAGATGCTTTCTTATCTTTTTCCAATTCTTCGTCTAAAGTCTGAGCAACTTTTAAATCATTCGGAATAGCATGTCTTAATTCATAAGAAGTATCAACCATAAATGCATCCAAATAATATTCTAATAGAGATTTATCAATTGGCTTATAATCATGATGCATCTCTTTAACAATACCATTAAACCTCTTATTGAATTCAACCACAGTCTCATTTTCTTTCTTCTTTACATCACTAATAGCTCTGAGTAGATATCTCCCTTCTCTTTTATCCGCATCCTTGTCCTTAAAAGCATTGATGATTGTTAGGCTTATCCAAAAACCATTCCATAACATCTTCCAAAGAGAGAACAAAGAGCTTCATTTTTACATCTTCATGATTTTATGTAGCTCTACTAGTATTGTTCAACAAGAAATTTGTAAATGCTTTGAGATGGGCTTCAACACTGATTGCATTGTTGTTGATTTTTGTAGCATAGTAAGTTTTGTAAGTCTCAAAATTTGTAAGGAGGCTTAGACATCAGTATTCCAAAGAACCCAGAAACCGTTTGTGGAAATTCCACTCAGTTCATGTCTTATTAAAATATTAAATATTTTAATGGAGACCCTAAGTCTAAACTTAGGGAAATTAAATAATTAATGGGTATTAATAAGACAGAGTGTGAATCTTTTAGAGAACAAAGATCAAGTCAAGTTTTAATCCTAGCCATTGATTAGACTTCTAATCTCGGTCGTTGATTCATCAACGAGAAGATTATAAAAGAAGCCTTGAGGGTCATTTGGAAAGTAAGATGGGCATACATTCAGTACCCTAAGGAGATCGATTATGAAGGAATAGAATTTGATTTCAGAGGGAGAGTTGCAGGGCGGAGTTGCAGAGGTAGAAGGAGAAGAGGGAGTCAGTAGTGACTGAGCACGAGGACATAGGGATGCAGAGGGCCACAAAAGGCAATGCAGAACTGCAGCGCAATGAACCCATGTAGAGCCCACGCAGAGTGATGCAGTCCAACGCAGGGACTGCGCAAAGAAACACGCAGACAAACGCAGAGGGAGTTAGAGGCTTTTCCGTGTGTTAGAAAATTTCAGGAGGGTCCGGGAATTTTTGTCTCAGGTGTTTTCTGAATATATCTACTAGTGTATTCCTTGTAAAGATTCATTTGCTGAAGATTAATAATAAAACCCTCATCTGCTGCACCAATTTTCCCACATTGGGTATTTTGGGGACAATTGTCCAAAAATAAGTGTGTACATGTGATTGTTTCTTATGCTTATGTTCCTTTCTCTGCATATGTAATTGTGAATGTTGCAGTAGTATTTATTTCGAAATTTACGGATAGATTTCTTTAAATAATTTATCGGAGTAATAAGTAGGAGAAATAAATCTATCACTACAACAATATATTTCTAGATTGAATTTTTCACAATTGTTTCCTTGGAAAGAAGGCATCTTGTTTAAACCATATTCAGGGATATCATGAGGCTAACCTTGGATATTACCAAAGTTGCAAGGAGCGAACAAATCCATGATGTCTTGCCCGACAAGGTCAGGGTAAAGCAAATGGATATTAGGGAGAGCTTCCTGTCCGAGGTAAACGAGATGCTTACTAGAATTTAATTTGTTTAATTGAGCTCTAAGAGCCCTTTCAGGATTCAGAGAGGGATTAACCAAACTACCAGGATTTCTTCTAGTATATGCTCTTGTGAAATGATGAATAAGTAGCGTCGCCACCCAAATAAGAAACTAACCCAAATGCCCAGGTGCTAGAAAATGTTGTGATAGTGAGGATGAAAAGATGTCGAGGCACCGAGAAGAGGAAACTTGTCCCCAACAACGGTGCCAGAAAATATTTTCGCTCAAATTGTACACAAAATTGCGATAAGACTCAAGGCGGTGGCTGTCACGCTAATTCCTGCCCTCTTTGTTTAAGTTGTATCCTAAATGCAGGCTAAGTGGGGTAGTCCCTATGGATGAAATGTTGAACGACTTGTTGGGAATCAACAAGTCAAGGAGACACAACTAAATGGCTTAGAAACTTGGTTGAGATTAAGCAACAAGTATGATTATTACGCATGATTTGGTTAGATTCCTTAAGATTACGCATTAGATACTAATGCCTTTAAAAATCAATTACTTGCACAATATGAATTAAATTCCAAGTCACGAGATGAACAGCTGTTGCGGGATGCAAATTCTATCCTAGATGAAATGCAGGACCTAAATCTATGTGAGATGCAAGCACTTGGTAAATTTTAGTTAGTTTCCCTATCTAAGTGAATAGCTCTTCTCAATTCTTTTGGAACTAATCTCGAACGCAAGTTGTAGAGAGAAGCCCAAAATAAGGATGCTATGGCCTCATTAATGATATCTCCTGTGGGGTTCTAACCAGCTAGGTGCCTCGATTCCTACAAGGCATTGTCCGCAAGAGAATTGCAAAGATACCTATGTTAACTGCGAATGAGGGTCCAAAGTCCTCAAATTGTTTGAAGAAGGTAGTCCTATCTTCTTACAACCAAGCTTATGCTTAGAGGTAAATTTTAGTAATGCACTTCTAACTTAGAATGAAGATGCAAGATGTGAGTGATTGCTTCAATGAGATTATTAAATGTGTTAGGTACTTGAACAAGATTAAATCACTTGAAATCAAAATGCTTGCAATGATATTCAACACAAGATTAAATGAGGTACTGAGAACAATTAGAAATTATCCGAATGAAACAATATTAGCAATCCCAATTCTTCAAGAGCTTATCAATGTATCAACAAGATCTCATTCAATTCTTTTTATGATATTGTGATTTAACAATTAGGCACAAGAAGCCTTTACCATTTAGATCATAAGCTAATGAAGCATAATAGATGATCTTAAACACAACATTAACAGGCACAATAAGAGATTGCTAACAATGATCTTTAAATGGTATTCCAAGGATGCAAGATTGACAAAGCAAGGAAATGCAAGGGTTAGTATGCCAAAGAGAGTAGGTAAGATATGTTATGCAAAGTGCAATGATACAAAATGCAACTCAAATGGCAATGCAATGTTTTGCAATAATAAGAGATGCAATGGAAGGCTATTATCTATCTTAGCAATGACAATGTAAGAATGCAAGAGACACACCAATGCAAGATTTATATGATTAATTCACCAATGAACTCCTCACAATGCTATCACTTGAAAAATGCACTAGACTTGGATAAATCAGATCAACCACTTATTAATATAGCTTCAAGATTGTCTGAAAGTTCACCTACTTCAAGTTTATTATATAGCTTCTTGCAAATTTCCCTTTTATGGTCGCTAGGGGGTTTGTTATTGGGTTATTGTAAATATAAAGGTAGGGTTGGGGTGTGGAGAAATATTAGAAAAAACTTAAATGTCTAGTAGATTAATAAAACCCCAGAGTGTTATTGTTAATCTGTCGTGATTCTAAAAACTATCAAATCTTAATGGACTATGATAATGGAAAGCCCTTGAAAACCTATGCATCAGACCTAAACCTTTTTAATCCTCACCATACTTTGTGAGGAAGGAATGGTGTGTGCACACACTCATCCAGATAGAGAGAGAGAGTGACTGCGAAAATTTGGTTACCCGAGTCCTTTTGCCGCAACTGATGTTAATTCTTCTAATTGTTAATTTACTCAATAGTTCATCAGTTGTTTCCTACGACAAATATTGAATTAAATACACTACAACATTCACAAATAAATTGCAGAAGAAAAAATAAATGCTGGAAGAAAATATATGCACACACAAAATAACACCATTATTTTTGGAGCAATGTTCTCGGAAAACCCAACTCGGGAAAATCGGTGCAACAACTGAGCGTTTTATTATTATGCAGTAGTGAAATATGAGTACAAACTATGGATGCCTAAACTGGCAAACCAAACAGAGAAAAGCTGGCAAAAATATCCAGTGAGGAAAATTCTTCACTCCACACGCTATCCGACATTGACCTCAGCTCGAATTGAGCTGTCCCAACTGCCTCTGCGCAGTCTCTACGTCACCCTACGTAGTCATTGCGTCCCTCCAACTCGGAACTACGTCGCCTCTCACTTTCTTGTCAGCTACTATCTGGGAAACTGATTCTCCCAGCCTTTGGAACGTCTACCCAGATTTTGTCACTGAGTTTCTCCTTCTCCCAGCAAAACGAAATTTGCCTCTAGAGGGCACTGCGCTGCCTCACTGTGGCACTCTCTGTCTCTTTGCAAATGTACTCGCCTAATCTGAATGCCTCCTCCTGCTTCACTATCTTTCCCCCTCTCTCACTGCTTCGATCTCACTGAATCACTTTCGGCAACACACAACTGCTACTCTGGAAATCGATTTCCCAGCAAAATCGAATGCTCAACTGATTTGTTGTGTCTTCTCCAAGCCCCATCGACGACTTGTTATAATCCTTTGTTGACACTTCGGCCACGATTAAATCTTAATCGATGGCTAGGATTAACTAGAAATCGATCCATGTACTTTTCTAGAACATTCTCACCATGACTTATTTAATTATGATTAATTAATCATATTCCCAAAGTTTAGACTTAGGAAATATTTAAAAACTAACTAATTAATCTAATTAAGTCGTCTCTAGGTGGAATTTCTAGAAACGATTTCTGGGTATTGGAGAATACATGTATCCTACCCTCTCTACCAAATATCGTGGCTAGAACACATCTGATGCTACAATAACTAACACTCCCTCTTAGCGAGGAAAGTGTTCTAGTGGTGCAACCCACTGAAGCAACACCCTATCTCTGCATCATCTCCTGTCATGCTGCTAATGTCTGACTATAGCCCACCAACCACTGCGCAACTCTGATATGCACTGCATCTATGCTGCTGCTGACCTTGCTGAACTGCTGGCAACAATGCATCTGCACTGCAACGTTGTTGTTACTGCTACTGCAACATCTGCAACTCCCTCTCATCTGCTACTGCTACAACTGCAACATCTGCAACTGAGAAATATCCAAGATACTGAACAAATTGTGTCAGTGTGATGCATTTATCACCCAAGTCCTGAGTGCTACTAGCCTCTATGTTGTTGCCGACTCTGCACTGTGCCAACTACACTACTGCCAACTCTGCATCTGCACTGCCGAGTATTTGACTGGTACTAGCTACTGCATCTGTCACTTTGGCATCTGACTGCACCAACTTCCATTGGTCCATCCTGCTACTGTATCTGTGGGCTCCCATAGCAAGGCACTGATTCAAGAGGTGGAATTCCTCAAGAATCATGCCCATCTCGTAGCACTATGGGGCTACAAAACCAAGTCACCTCACCTCACTCCTGGAGGGATGGTGCAATCATGGCGAAATCTTCCTCCAACCTGGAGGATAACCTATCGATCTCCGCTGAAGCTGCCTACTAGTCCTGCTTCTCCTCCTTGCCCTTCCTGAGAGGAAATTGAGTGCTCTAGTGGCCTAGCTCGCCAAACCTGAAGCACTTGACCTTCGATAGGACCTTCTTCCTACATTGCTCCCTCTGTCCTTGACTGGGACCCTTCGATGAGAGGGCCACAATCTCCTCTTCCTTCACCTGCTTTGACCCACTGTTGCTGCTACCGCCACTGATGATGCTCTTCATCAGATCTCGTCTCAACTCTTCATGCTGCAAGTCTGCCCACATTCTGTCCCATCTTGGCAAGGTTTCTTTGCCCAAAATACTTTGGACAAACACTAGCCACTCGTGAAATTTTTAAGACTGAAAATTATTACTGTAATACTTTGTTTATTTCTCCTACTTATGAGATAAGTTATTTACAGATGCTTTAGTAAATTCTAAAATCAACACATTTGCAGATCTTCACTTCAATCAAGAGCATAAGAATAGAAAGAAAATTACACAAGTAGCACAATAGAAACAACCATATGAACACAATTATTTTTGGACAATTGTTCTCGGAAAAACCCAATGTGGGAAAACTGGTGCAGCAAATGAGGGTTTGTATTTATCTTTAGAAATGGAAAGTACATTTACAAGAGTCTGATGACCAGAGAAAAATTAGCATACACCTGGTTGAATTTTCTGGAACCTTCAAAAGAATTTTAGACCCTTGGGGTGGCCTCCTTCACCCTCTGCGTCATCCAGCGTGAGAGCTCTACGCAGTCTCTCCCTGGACTGCGTAACTCTGCTTGGAGGGGGTCTTACTGCTAATCAACTCATCTTTCCCTTCATCCTCCTGACTTTTGCTTCTCCAATAACTAAATCCTCCCTCTCCCTTCTGCTTCTGCAACCCTTCCTCTACAATCTCACCCACTGAAATCAAATTCTCTTGCTTTAGAATCGATTTCCTTTGGGTATTGAGAGTGTCCCCGACTTGCTTTCCTTATGGCCCTCAAGTCTCTTCTTATAGTCTTCTCACTGATGAATCAACGACCAAGATTATATCGTTACTCAATGGCTTAGATTGAAAGATGACTTGATCTTTCGTTTTCTAGAAGATTTACGCTCTGCTCTATTAATACCCTTTAATTATTTAATTTTCCTAAGTTTAAACTTAGGGTCTTTATTAAAATAATTAATTATTTTAATAAAATCATATCCGAGTGGGATTTCCACAAACGATTTTTGGGTTCTCTAGATAACTGTTATCCAAGCCTCTCTACCAAAAATGAGACTTAGAACACTTCCCTATGCTATAGAAATCAACACTCCCTCTTACCGAGGAAAGTCTTCAAGCAAGATACCACTGCATTGCTCCGACTCTATAACACCTGCTATGCTGATGCTATCCTAGCTATTGCCCCTCATCTCTGCGCTGCTGCCTCCTATACTGCTGCCTTGTGACACTGCCTCTGCCACTCCCTCATCCGTACTGTAGCTCCCTTTGTTTCCGAAGACCACCGTTTCCTCTAATGGAAAGGGTTCTTGACCATCCCCATGTTCTCTCTGAAGTAAGTGAATTTGATCTTACTCAGAGCGTTTGTGAGGATATATGCCACCTATTCTCCTGTAGGACTGTATCACAACTGCTGCTCCTCCTTGGACATAGTCCCTAATGAAGTGGCATCGAATGTCAATGTGTTTCGACTGGTCATGAAACACAGGATTTTCAGAGAGCTTAATGCAACTCTAATTATCACACATAATCTCGGTTGGTTCTATCCGCTTCTTGAGCAGGTTCAAGAGTAACTTGCGGAACCATATGGCCTCACACAAAGTTGTGCTTGCTGCCATGTACTCTGCCTCAGCTGAACTTAGTGCTATGGACTTCTGTTTCCTGCTGCACTAGGAGGTCATTCTTGATCCGAGACTGAAACAGTACCCACTGGTACTTTTCTGATCCATTGTGCTTCCAACCCAATCTGCATCTGTGAACTCACTCAATTGGACCTCATTGCCCTTGGTGTACTTCAACCCATACTCGACTGTCCCTCACAGATATCGGAGAACATGTTTGGTTGCTACCCAGTGAGCCCTCCTTGGTTCCACCATGAACTGATTGAGGGTGTTCACTGCATAATAGATGTCTGGTTTAGTATTGACCAGATACATCAATGATCCGGTGAGCTGTCTATACAAGGTGGGATCAGCCTCATCATCCTCTATTGTGTCTATATTCTTCCAGTTAGTAATTATTGGCGTGGCCATGGGTCTACAGTCTTCCATTTGAAATATTTTCAGGATTTCTGTCGTGTATCTTCCTTGGCCTAGGAAGATTTCCCCTTTCTGTTGCTAGATTTCTAATCCGAGAAAATAATGCATCTGCCCCAGGTCCTTCATGTCGAATTCTGTAGCCAGATTCTCCTTGCAGTCCTTGATGAGAGTGGATGATCCGGTCAAAAATAGATCATCCACATAAATTCCAGAATAAGCCGCTCATCTCCTACTTTGAAGTAGTAGAGGTTGGGTTTTGCATCATTATTGACGAACCCCATCTTCTGCAAGTAACGATCAATCTACCCATACCATACCCTGGGGGCTTCTTTTAAACCATATAAGGCTTTCTTAAGCCTGCAAACATGAGTCTTCTACTCATGTGTCTTGAAGCCGTCTGGCTGTTCTATGTACACTTCCTCCTCTATCACCCTGTTCAAGAACGCTGTCCTGACATCCATCTAGTGAATCTCCCATTCCATCTGCGCAACTAGAGAGATGACAAATCTGATAGAAGTGTAGCGAGCTACTGGGGCGAAGGTTTCCTCATAATCAATGCCTTCCTTTTGTGCATACCCCTTAGCTACAAATCTTGCCTTGAACTTCTCTATGCTGCCATCTGTAGCATATTTGATCTTGTAGATCCACCTGGATCTTACAACTGATCTGTCCTGTGGTCTAAGGACTACTTCCCAGACATGATTTGTCATGATGGAGCTATACCCTTCCACCATGGCATCCACCCATACTTGATGCTGAGCTGCTTCACGAAAGGTGGATGTTTCACCAACCTGAGCTACCAGTGCCTGATATCTGTCAGGCTGCTTCCTTAATCTCTTCCCTTCTCTAGGGGCTCCAAAAAATTCTTCTGCATCCTTAAGAATTTGTTGAAGTTCTTTGCTCGGTCTCCCATCAGTGGTGGGCGGTCTTACCTGCTCTCCATCCTATTCTTCTTCGGAGGAGCTCTCCTCAGAATCCTTGTGCCTTGGAGACGCACTTGACTCATCCTTTGTAGGCCGTTGAGGCTGTACTAGTGGATCCTCCTCAATTTGCGAATCTGTGGCCATTTCTCAAGATTTCCTGAAGGCTCTCTCGTCCAGGAATTTTACATCCCTTCTTACCACGATTTTCCTGCTCTTTGGAATATAGATGTGATATGACTTCGCATTCTCACTATAGCCCATAAGGAAACCCTTTTCTGCAGTTTGATCCAACTTCTTCCTTTTTTCATCTAGAACATGCCAGCACAGCATGCTGCCGAATATCCTGATGTGGCTCACGTCTGGCTTGCTGCATGTGAACACACTCTCGGGAGTTACCTTCCCCAAGGCTCTATGGGGAACTCTGTTCTAGATATATACTATTGTATTGCAGGCCTCTGCGCATAAAAAGTTGGGCATATCTTGGTCGTACAACATTGCCCTTGCAACTTCTATTATGGTTCGATTCTTCCGTTCTGCAACTCCATTTTGCTCTGGATTGTATGGAGTTGTCCATTCTCTCTTGATGCCTTTTGTTGCGCAAAAATTTGTGAAGTCCTTATCGATATATTCTCCACCGTAATCCGACTGCAACTTCTTGATCTTCTTTCCCGTAGAGTTTTCCACCAAGGCTTTGAAATCTTTGAATCGATCAAAGACTCCATCTTTGGTTTTCAGAAAATAGATCCAAGTTTTTCTGGAATGATCATCAATGAAGGTAGAAAAATACTTTGCACCACTGAGAGTGGTTGTGGACATTGGACAACAAATATTCGAGTGTATAAACTCCAATACACTCTTGGCTCTGCTGCTGATTCTTGGAAACGCTGCCTTAGCGTACTTCCCTAGTACGCACCCCCTGCAAACTTCATCTTTCTTCGTGATGGGTTCAGGAGCCCCTTTGACAGTATTTTTGAGAATTCCCAAGGCTCCATGATGTAGATGCCCCATCCTTCTGTGCCACAACTCATTCAAATCACTGTTGTCTATACTACCAATTAGGGCCACCGGAGATTCAAGATGGAGTTTGTATAGCTTGTGACTCCTTTCTCCAATTTGTGCCTTTTGCTCCAGCTAGCGTTTTTTACGTACACCTTATCTCTAATAAAGTATACATCATAGCCCTTGTTCTGTAGCTGAGACACTGACTGTGAATTCATCCCCAACCTTGGTACATGTAGAACATTTGTGGCTCGAATTTTGTTGCCATCTTTGGTCTGAAATGTTATGGTACCTCTCCGAATGGGGGTACATTTTGCCTTGTTTCCCATAGTTATCTGGAAATTCATTTGTTCTTCTTGGTAGCTCGAAAAGCATTCTCGAACCCCCGTCATGTGAGCAGATGCTCCACTATCAATATACCAAACATTTGGAGGAGCTGTGCTTGACACACAAGCAAGATCCTCCTCTAGTCTGGATGCCAGCACTTTCATGTTGTGTTCCCTCTGCATTTTTGCGTGTTGTGGAGGATTGCGTGAACCCTTCCGGATGATGGATCTCTGGTCCATGGCAGATCCTCCCTTTCTGTCTTTAACCCTTTGCTCTGATACCATGTGAAATTTTCAAGACTGAAAATTATTACTGTAATACTTGGTTTATTTCTCCTACTTATGATATAAGTTATTTACAGAAGCTTCAATAAATTCTGAAATAAACACATTTGTAGATCTTCACTTCAATCAAGAGCATAAGAACAAAAAGAAAATTACACAAGTAGCACAATAGAAACAACCATATGAACATAGTTATTTTTGGACAATTTCCCTGGAAAAACCCAATGTGGGGAAACCGGTGCAGCAGATGAGGGTTTGTATTTATCTTCAGAAATGGAAAGTACATTTACAAGAGTCTAATGACCAGAGAAAAATTAGCATACACCTGGTTGAATTTTCTGGAACCTCCAGAAGAATTTCAGACCCTTGGAGTGGCTTCCTTCACCCTTTGCGTCATCTAGCATGAGCTCTGCGTAGTCTCTCCCTGGACTGTGTAACTCTGCGTGGAGGGGGTCTTGTTGCTGATCAACTCACCCTTCCCTTAATCCTCCTGACTTTTGCTTCTCCGATAACTGAATCCTCCCTCTCCCTTCTACTTCTACAACCTTGCCTCTACAATCTCACCCACTGAAATCAAATTCTCTTGCTTTGGAATCGATTTCCTTCGGGTATTGAGAGTGTCCCTGGCTTGCTTTTTAAATGGTCCTCAAGTCTCTTCTTATAGTCTTCTCGCTGATGAATCAATGACCAAGATTATATCGTTAATCAATGGCTCAGATTAAAAGATGACTTGATCTTCGTTTTTAGAAGATTCACACTCTGCTCTATTAATACTTTTTAATTATTTAATTTCCCTAATTTTAAACTTAGGGTCTGCATTAAAAGAATTAATTATTTTAATAAAGTCATATCCAAGTGGAATTTCCACAAACGATTTCTGGGTTTTCTGGATAGCTGTTGTCCAAGCCTCTCTACCAAAAATGAGACTTAGAACACTTCTTGATGCTATAGAAATCAACACAACTCCTCTGAGACAGAGTTGAGAGCTACACACACTAGCTTTGTAGGTTGAGGTGTTGATCCGAAAGATGCCAACTCATCTTAGATCTCCTGAATCCTGGTGAGGAAGGGGTCTATGCGTTCCTCCTTCTGCATATGGGTGCATCTCAGCTTCTCTTCTAAGTACATCTTTCACTGCTCGGAAGATCCCTGCTATAGTGTGGAAAGAATGAATCACATCCCCTTGGTCGTTACCTGACCCACTATGTGTGACACCACATGATCCTGAACTCCATCAAGGATCAATCTCTTTGCCTTTGCCATCTCCTTGTTGTACTGCTTCAATTGATCTAGATTTGTGGGGATAGCTACCACTTTATCGATATAAGCTTTGAGATCATACTCATCTAGAAGGAAGGAAATCCTTGCCTTCCAAAGCACATAGTTGGAGGCTTCGTCCAACCTATCCTGATCTCGCAACCCGGCTATGGCCATCTCAATAAAATATGCTGGAAACCTCCCGTTCCCTTCTGCTCTGTTGCTGCTAGGCTCTACGCACTCCCTGCTGAAGTGAGTAACTCTACTAGCAACAACTGCTGATCAGCAAGGGAAATTGATCTTCTGAGAGTAGAAGTTGCCCAAGGAAATAATTCCTTGGAGAAATCAGATTTTTCTGTTGCTTTCTCATAGAAATTGATTTTCCTTAAGAAATTGACCCTCTTGGCCAAGGAATTGCACTGCCTCTAGGAGTTTCAAACTGCTGCTCATGCAGAGTAGCGAAACCCCTCTTCTTTTCGCTACTGAGCTCTCAGTTGATCATCTGTGCTTTGATACCATGTGAAAATTCGATTACCCCGAATCCTATTGCAGCAACTGATGTTAATTCTTCTAACTGTTAATTTACTCAACAATTTATGTATTGTTTCTTACGACAAACATCGAATTAAATACACTGCAACCTTCACAAATAAATTGTAGAAGAAAAATAAATGCTGGAAGAAAATATATGCACACACAGAAAATAACACCGTTATTTTTGGACCAATGTACCTGGAAAATCCCAACTCGGGAAAACCGATGCAATAACTAAGGGTTTTATTATTATGCAGTAGTGAAATCTGAGTACAAACTATGGATGCCCAAACTGGCAAACCAAATAGAGAAAAATTGGCAAAAATATCTAGTGAGGAAATTCCTCACTCCATTGGCTATCCGACATTGACCTCAGCTCGAAATTGAGCAGTCCCAACTACCTCTGTGCAATCTCTACTTCACCCTACGCAGTCACTGCATCCCTCCAGCTCGGAACTGCGTCACCTCTCACTGTCTTGTCAACTACTGTCTGGGAAGCTGATTCTCCTGGCCTCTGGAATCTTTGCCCAGATTTTGGCACTGAATCTCGCCCTCTCCCCAGCAAAATGGAATTTGCCTCTAGAGGGCACTGTGTTGCCTCACTGTGGCACTCTCTGCCTCTCTGCAAATGTACTTGCCGGATTGTGAAAATTCCTAGATCTGACAATCTTAGGAATCCTATTGCGACTATCTGAGTTTACTTCCCCTATTATGTAAATTACATTTACAAAATTAATTCAGAATAAATTATTGAAGTAACTACTGAAGCAACCTACACTTAATTAAATTAAATATGATTCTGAAACAAGGAAACTGAGCAAGAAATCAATCACACATAGGACACCTTTATTTTGGACTAAGTCCCCGGAAAAACCCAATGCGAGAAAACCGGTGCAACAGATTTGAGGGTTTGTATTATTAAGCAGTAGCAATTTCTAAATACATCGCTGAATAACTCAAGGGTTATTTAGTTACAGAGAGAGAAATACTTGCAGAAAGAATTGTTGGAATACCTCACTCAATCACTGGAAAATCCGGCTGATCCAGTCACTGGAAAAGCTACCATTGGAGGTCTCTGTGCTGCCTTTGCGCTGTGAATGTGTAGGCACTGCGTCACCCCAGCTATGGATCGATTTGACTCCCGGAATCACAAATCTCAGCCTCCCGGTCTCACACCCCGGCTTCCGGCTTCTGGATTAGTTCCGACAGTGAAATCTCGGAAACCCTCTCAGCCACTGCGCAGCCTCTGCGTATCCCTGCGTGGCTCTGTGCTGCCTTTGCGTCAGCCTGTTTGGCTATGTGCTGGCTATGCTGGACATCTCTCTGCATCTCTCTGCTGATGATCCTCCGACTGAGAAAATCTCTCTTCGGAAGCTACTCTGCTCTTCATTGCACTGAATCACTTAGATTTGATCTTCGTTTGAGCACTTTCTCCGTCAGAAGAATTCGATCACTAGATTCACTCGGTGTGTCTTTCCAAATGATCCTCAAGCCTTCCTTTATAGTGTTCTCGTTGAGAAATCAACGGTTGAGATTAGATCTCTAATCAATGGCTAAGATTATAACATGACTTGATCTTCGTTTTCTAGATCATTCTCACTCTATTTTATTAATACCTTTTAATTATTTAATTTCCCTAAGTTAGACTTAGGGTCTCCATTAAAATAATTAATTTTATAACAAAACATGAACCGAGTGGAATTTTCAGAAACAGTTTCTGGGTTCTTTGGAATACCAGTGTCTAAGCCTCTCCACCAAATTTGAGGCTTAGAGCACTTACGATCCTACCAAAAATCAATACGGATTTGGAATGCCTCCTCTTGATTCACTATCTCTGCTTGTCTCTCACTGCTTCAATCTCACTGAATCACTTCTAGTAATACACAACTGCTACTCTGGAAATCAATTTCCCTGCAAAATCGAATGCTCAACTGATTTGGTGTGTCTTCTCCAAACCCCATCGACTTCTTGTTATAGTCCTTCGTTGAGACTTCAACGACCACGATTGAATATTAATCGATGGCTAGGATTAACTAGAAATCGATCCATGTACTTTTCTAGAACATTCTCACCATCACTTAATTAATTTTAATTAATTAATCATGTTCCTTAAGTTTAGACTTACGAAATATTTAAAAACTGACTAGTTAATCTAATTAAGTCGTCTCCAGGTGGAATTTCCAAAAACAATTTCTGGGTATTGGAGAATACATGTATCCTAGCCTCTCTACCAATTCTTGTTGCTAGAACACATCCAATGCTACAAAAAACTAATAGTGACCGCTAGATTGTTGTATTAGTGAGCATAATCACACCAATGTTATCCATGCTTGCTTTGCATTTTTTAAGTTGGAATGATAGTCTTTTGGGAAAGGAAAGGCCAAATGATTCTATCATTTAGTGTAATGTTCCTAATAGAAATTTTGCAATGATAACCAAAGACATGCAAGAAATTCAACACAAATATATTTCAGTGAACACCCATGAAACAAAAAATGCTCCCAGAATGCCAAAATGGGCAATTTTATTATATATAATTATTGGAATACAATGAGGAAATAGGAGTGCACCTGGGCTTGCACAAGGCAAACTACAAGCCCTAGGTGGTCAATATATCAGTGCCGAACTGTTGTAGAAATTTTGTCTTCCAGAATTCTGTGCTGGCCCAGTGTTTCTACACTGCTGGCGAACTTGAGATCCTGATTATACCCTTCAAAACTGCCCAGAAAATTCTGTAAATTTAGGGCTGAGTTCCTTGCCCAAAACCCAAAAAAACCCAGAATAGGTTTCTTTGGTTTTGACCCTCCAAATTTGGCCACAAAATCTTGGCCCTTCTCCATATAGCCAGAAAATTCCACCTTTAGCAGAGAATGATGTTTGCTGCAGTGTTATAAAAATCGGACTTGGGTTTCGAAACGGTTGAGGGTTGGCTCCGACTCCGACTCCGACTTGGTATCGACTCGGCCGGTTCGGTTTCAATGACTCGGTCTTTGTAAAAAATACATTAAATATTAATTTTTTTATAAAAAAACATAATTTTAAAGATTTTCGTTCATGTTTCCAAACACAAAGCATGAATATATCCATTATATCAAAATTGCACCCAGTGCACTATCCAATACATGATGATGATATAGAGATCAAAACAAAAAATATAACCAAGGAGGCTCTAAATGGCCTCTACAACAAAGCATGAATAGTCACTACTGCTAGACATCTGACAAGACAATATCCTCTGCCTCAAACTCTGAACCAGAGGGGAAAACCGCTCGCTCCTCCTCCTCTAAATCAACATCCTCAACTATAACTGTAGCACGTTGAGCCTGAGATAGACGAGTCATGCGCATCCGTCATGGTTGACTAGAGGAAGTGCCTGCGGCTGTAATTGGAGGACTTGGAGTTGGGACTAGGCCTGCTACTAGTGGATCTGCATTGACTCCAAACGGTTTATCTTCTTTGTGTGAATCCTCTCAAAGACAGACCAATTGCACTCACACCCAGAAGCATTGCAAGTTTGAATCAAAATGCGGATTGCAGCAAATCTCTACAATTCAGGACAATGGATCGGTCGGCTCGGTGTACAACTCGGTCAGCTCGGTTGGCTCGGTCGGCTCGGTCGGCTTGGTGTACAACTCGGTCAGCTTGGTCGGCTCAGTCGGCTCGGTCGGCTCGGTGTGCGACTCGGCCGGCTCTGTCACAAAACGACCTTAGGACTGGTTTTTCCACCGAGTCGGTCCAGCCGGGGGTTTGGCTCGGTTGACTCGGCCGATTCCGAACTGGTCCGACCGATTTTTAAAACTATGGTTTGCTTCTCCCAAAATGCTAGAATCCTCCCCACAATGACCTTCTAACCAAAATCTGGGCAACGCAACTTCTCAATCCTCCAACCAAAACCTCCCACAATCAAATCCCACATGTGACTGCGCAGTCTTGTAAGTGATGACACAGTCCCCACGTCCAGAAATCCGTACCGAGTGATGGACTTCCTCTACTCCTGAAAATTTTCCTCCTTTTGCCTGGAATTTGGCCAAGAAACACTTCAGCAACACTAACTCCCAATCTCCAAGACCACTCTTCCTCAATGACTGCATGTATTCTCCTTCTGCGTCCCTTCTAAACTAGAATGGCGTGGTACCTGTGTGATGTCTCTCTCCTAGCCTCCAAACAAAGGTAAAAGCCTTCCTAGGGTGGCACTCGAGGTGCACCGAAGAAAGGTTGAGCTTCACTCCTTGAGAAACTCTTGTGCTTAGCAACACTTTGTAACTCAGCTGAACAACCAGAGAAACAATCAATTATCAAAATGTCAAAAGCCCAAAATGATGCTTCTCTTCTCTTAATTATACATGGTCGCCCTTGGTTTCATGTGGGTCCCTCCAATGACTTCGACCTCCCTTAGGAAATTCAATTTCTCCACTAAGTAGTGCGTATTCTATTTGTGTGAAGGTGGCCCCCACATTCCACTAAATGACTTCGACCCACTTTTCCCAAGTATTTTCTCCAAAAATTCCCTTTAGGCCCAAAATGACAAAATTTACAAAATTGGGTTCTCCCCCTTTAGAAAATATTTAGGAAGGGACATTATATTTAGGAATCCACTCCAGAAGTCGAAACGAATGAAAATAGAACACAATGCAATAATTTCTAGGCCAACATTGTAATTTGCAGGTTAAATGAATTGTTGAGCACTGATAAATGTTAGACATTGCAAAGCTCAAAGTCAGCAAGGGAAATCCAAGAAAACAAAGAATTCATCAGCAGGAAAATCGGTTATTAGAAATCTACTTGCACGTGATGATATTCTTGGGAATACTATAGGAATGTGTTATATAGTTAATGCAGTAATGATTGAGTTTTTTCAATTTCGTATGCATATTTTTTGGACCCACTAATTCTTGCTCAGATAAAAATGCTTTGCATTTTGTTTTTCCCAATTTGGCAGTTTTAGGACTTTTGAGTGATATATTTATTTGAATACAATTATTTTTTCAGATTCGCACCCTCAGCCATTTTGGTGAAGTTTGGGGTATTGGTCCTGCTACTGCTTTAAAATTGTATGAAAAAGGACATCGAACCCTAGAAGACCTAAAGAAGGATGATTCACTGACACCAGTGCAAAGGATTGGATTGGAGTTTTTTGATGATATCAAAAGGAAGATCCCTCGAAATGAGGTGTGTGGTTGAACCTGCTTGTGAAAAACAGTCATTTGCAGGGATGCGAAATATGCTTGAATCAACTTAGAAGCAGGTTTACTTGTAGAGTTGTTTGAGATTAGTTGTGAACTTATCCCTTTGGAAATCTTTTAGGTGCAAGATATGGAATCGATATTGCAGAGAGTTGCACAGGATATTCTTCCTGGAGTAAGTTCTATTTCTTAAATTTGACTATTTATTCAAATTATTCTTTTTTGATTCAATTATCTTTAGTATGTTGCAATGATTTGACAATGGCACAACATGCTACCTTGTTCTGCACATACCTGCACATGTCCTCTTCTAGGCAATTTTGAACTGCTGCTATTGTAGTTTAAGGCTAGGCATTGCGATTGCTCCTAGCATGAGGTTATTCAAACTTTTATGTAATGTAAATTTGTTTGTTGTTCCCTCAGCGTGTATTTTTTGGTTGTTGTCTTTGTATATGATATATTTTATGATTGACAGTATATAGTCTAACTAAATCACAACTTCTCGTGTTGTTGTTTTTTATGGCTAGCTAGACTGTCAATCTGAAATCTTCCAGAGCAAAATTACATTCAGGAAACATATTTTCCATATGAAATTTCAGTACTTGGAGAATTTCTTCCTCTCCTATAATTTCAACTGTATTCTCTATCATTAAAAGGGGAAGTGGAAATGCTTTACTTTCAAAATTTTGGAAAGCAGGTATACTTAAAAACTTGCCAAATTATTCTGTTAGAAACTTGAATATTAGTAAGTGGAGTTAGGTACATCATAACCCTTCTGAATCACTTAAAAAAATAAGCAATGTTATGTACATAACTAAAGCATATATGCTTACTCGATTGTATGGGATAAATAAATAATAATATATAAAAAGTGCATGAATAATGAGATGCTTGGATAACAATGAGGGTCCCATTAAATATATGTAAGTGGGTGCCTTAATACCTATTACAAAAACTTAAAAGTAATGTCCATTTATTATATATTGTTTTTGGTATCCTTCTTGTTTATTTTATTATTCTCTTATTTAAGTAACCTATATATTTTTATTATTATTATTTTTATATCGCATTGTCTTCCCTTTTATAAATGTTTTTTTCCATAAAATTTAAGAGTCAATGTTTTTTACTTGCTGCATCAAAGATAATTGTTTGTAAGGTTGGAATTTCAGAAACTTTGTAGGCACCAACACGTTGAAAATTGTAACTAGGTTCGGTCTTCATAATGACCTAATTGTAATCATGACATTATATATTCTTTATAAAGAAAGAAAAATAAATTATATTTGATTTTGAAGTATGGGTCATACTCAAGTTTGAGTCAAAAGCATGTTCTTCATGCTTTTAGGTTTTCTAGGCCTTTCTAGGTCTTTCTGGGATGAAGAATAATTTTGATCATTTGTCATAGTCCCATTTGGACTCATTGTAATAAAGAAAGATATTTGTTTTATCAAGAATATACCATTTGTATCCCAAGACCAAGTTTGCCCAATAGCAGATCAAGTCGGCCTAAGGGAGGGCTTCTTGACCCCTCAAGGAGGCTATAAATGTGAGGAGCTCAACCTCATTTGAACACTCATCCATAACAAGTTCGATCTGCAGTAGCGAAGGAGAAAAAGAGCTAAAAGGATGAAGGATGGAAGGAAGAATTGAGTTTCTTGGGCTGAATCTCTCTCTCTCTGTTCACACATGCGAAATAAGTGTTTCTAGGCAGCTGTAGTTGCAAAAGGCCGAAATTGCAGGGCCAAAATTCCGAGGAGCAGTTGCAGGGATGAAATTCTAGGACGAAGGTGCAGTAGGTCGAAGTTTGGAAGCTGCCTTGGAGAAGATCTCGCTGGGGGTTGACTTGGTGCTTGGTATGGTTGTTGGCTTTGGTCCTTGGGTCTTGGAAGTCTCTTTGTAAGAAGATTTTATATAAGAAGAGAAATATTTTTCTGGGTTTTCCCCTTGGAGGTGTTTTGCCTTGGCTTGGAGCCTACTGTCGCTCAGATTGTACAGGCATGGTGCGACAACAACTCAGGGTGGGGGTTGTCACTTTAATCCCCGCCCTCTCCATTCTAGTTGTCTTCCAACAACAGGCTATGGGGGTAGTCCCTATGAAATGTGGAAATGCAAGACTTGTTGGCAACCAACGAGCTCGAGAGACACGATTGAATGGCCTAGCCACTTGGTTGATTTCGCAAGTTTTAAGGATTTGATTAGATTGATATGTGAGACCAGTGCCTTATGGAGTGTATTACTTGCTTCATATCGATTAAGTACCAAATGACTAGATGACTTCGCTAACCTATATGAAATGCAAGTCCTACTGTGAAAATTTCTGAATGTAAACCAGAAACCCTACTGCAGTGAATCTGATTTGAATAATTAAGGAAAACATCAAAGTAAATACACTGCAACCTACACAATTATACAGATCAAGTGTTGAAAAATAAGTAAAGCACACAAACAAAGGACACAGATTTTTTGGACAAATGTCCCCGGAAAAACCCAATGCGGGAAAATCGATGCAACATTTATGAGGGTTTATATTATTAAGCAGATTTATGAATACAAACTAGGGTGCCAATGTGGCTCACCCAAAAGGGAAAATCCTTGGCAAAAGTACCTCTATCCTGAGACAGATATTATGGTTGATCCAACAACTGGATGAAGAAACCCCACAGGTGACTGTGCAGTCTCCAAGTGTTGCTGAGTGATGGCTACAGCACGCTGGACTGCGTCACCTTCTCTAGGAGCTGCGTCACCCTCTTCGCGAGCCTTCTCGGTTCAGAAATCAAAACGCTGAATGGTTGCCTGATCTGCCCCACAGAAACCCCAACGCAGCCCTCTGAACGACTGTGTGACCCTTTTTGGCTTTGTGTCCCCTCTGCATGAGCCTTGCTGGCTCTGCGTCAACTTTGCGTGAGCCCTACTGGCTCTGTGTCACCCCTCCTAGGCGCGCGCTGCCTCTCTCTGGTGCTGATCTACCTCTCTGCTATTGTATTCTCGGCCTTGGATGAAAAATCTCGCTGTCGAACTGCCCCTCACTGCACTGCAAGCTCACTCCGAAATTCTCAGCAAACCGTGCCCCAGAATTTCGACTTAGCTCAAGTGCTGCCACTCTGTGTGTATTCTCCAACTCACCCCAAGCCTTCCTTTAATACTTTTCCAGTTGATGAATCAACGACCGTGATCTAATCTCTAATCGACGACTAAGATTAGAAAAGATTTGATCCTTGTCACTTAGAACATTCTCACCCACATGTTAAATTAATTCACTTTAATTATTTAATTTCCCTAAGTTAGACTTCGGGTCCCCATTAAAATAATTAATTATTTGAATAACTTAAGCTACGGGTGGAATTTTTCCAAACGATTTTTGGGTTTTGGAGATCTCATGTGTTCTAGCCACTTCACAAAGTTTCAGAGCTAGAGTACATCCGATGCTACCCAAAATTCAACACCTACAATCTAGGTGAGATGCAAAACTATTGGTTTATTTTAATAATATGCCTAGCTAAGTATATCCCTTAATATTTAGTTGATTTGAGGCTAGTCTCTAAAGTAGGTTGTAGAGAGAAGTCAAGGCAAAGCAAGCAAAGACTTGGTTAATGATAGCTCCCCTTGAAATCCAACTACTGGGTACCTCTGGCGTTATAGAGACTGTGGCTGTGATCACTGCAAGGTCGCCATGTTAACCTCTAGATAGGGTCTATCCTTAGCAAGCTACAAGATGAAGGATATTCCTATCTTTCTATCAACCAAGCTTATGCTTGGAGGTAAGTTTAATTAATGCAAAACTACGCCTAGAATGCAAATGCGAATTGAGTGATCTTGAGGTAAGATTTCTTATGTTTTTAAGTACTTAGTTACAATTAATCTTTAGTTATCACACAAGAGTACTTAATGAATGAAGGACAATCGTGTACACAAGATAAAGTGCTCAAAAGATTTACCAAATACAACCAAGAGATAATTGCTCAAGTTCAAAATGAGAACAAGATAGATGCTCTTAATAACAATTCACCAAGGATAAAATTATAATCCACTATAAATATCAACCATGAAACAATAATGACAATGTTGGAAAGTAAAAGAGATTAGAGCACTTATCCACGATGTTACCTAGAACAATTAACCAAGGTTCCTTTAGAGACAATTACAATATTAAAAAGGATTGCAATGAAAGACTGCTTAAGAGATGGACAATTAGATGATTAAGACACCTAGCAATTTTCCAAGTTAAGATATGCCTGTTGTATGTAATTAGATCTTCAATGCTAATTGTGAGAGAGCAAGAGATACCAATATGCAATAACTTCTTTAATTACCAACTTAAGCAATATTATCCATACAACAATATGCTATATCTCTTGAGATTTAAGTGCTTGTGTGAGTGAGGTTATTAAATGCAATTTTGTAACTTTGGAGATTATGAAACTCACAAGAAAACACAATGTTAGATCTCTTGTTATGAAGCAATGTAGCAACTAGGCAGATATCCAATATTACCAATGCTAACAATCCTTTCCACAATAGAGCCTTAAACACTATTAGAAGCCCTTATGTAACTTATGTTAATGAGCATCATTCAAATTTTAGGACAGCAGTAAGTAAATTTCAATTAGAGCACACAGGATGCAAGAGATGAAATGCATATGAGTGAAAATAATGTAAATGAGACAACCCAAATGCTAAACTACTTTGCCAACATAAGATTCTCAATGAATTAGGTTCTTTTAGATGCCAATGCCACTGTTATGATCAGACCTTAATATAATTATTACAGTCATCAAATTTTCATGAAACAAGCCAAACAGTGAATGCCCAAGTTGTGTAAGTGACTTGTGAATATGTTAGATGACTTAGGTATTAGATTAATGTCACTTTGATGAAAACTTTAGCACTGCTATGCAAATGATCAATGCTGCTAGCAAAACAGTGTGGAAGTAAAGGGTTTAGGAAACAAAGCAATAGGCTTCTTGTCCTAGAAGATGACTAGAGGACTTGCCCAAAACTTCTCTAATGGAGTGACCACCTGCAACCACCAATGTTAGCTCAAAATCTCATAAATCTTGCTGCAACCACAATATGTTAGAGGCAAAAATCGAACAATAACCCAATGCAATGAATGAATGAGGCCAAGAGGGTAATGAGAGGGCAACGCTAAGCCTAGAAAGGCTTGCGTTAAGCCTAAGGATGGGGTAGCGATGCCTAATATGTTTGCGGCTAAAGAAAGAGGACAAAAAGGCCCACGACAAAGAGGAGAAAGGCCTCTAGGCCTAGGGTTGCAGGCGAGTGCCTCCCCCCTTGAACTTGCGCCTGAATCACACTCCCTTCGGGTGCGTCTCGGGAACGAACTAGGAGCGCGCTCCCGAAATCGCTTCCACAGGGGAGTGATTTTCGAGAGTGAACTAGGGAGCAGAATTTTCGCTCCCCAACCTTTTTTGCAAATTTTTTTTTTTTTTTTTTTTTTAGCAGAACCATTCCAAATGCAATTTTTTTTTCAAAGAAACAGTAATTTTTGAGTGGGGCAGCATAATGATCAAGCCTATGGCCCTAGTATTGATATGCGATTCATGGTAATGTGAAATTCTTAAAGTAAAAGTGACATTCTCGTAAAAGTGACATTCTCCTTAATCTTTATTTTCATTCTCGTAAAAGTGACATTCTCCTTAATCTTCATTTCATGGTAATGTTAAAAATTTAAGTAAAAGTGACATTCTCCTTAATCTTTATTTTCATCCTCGTAAAAGTGGCATTCTCTAGTAAAAGTGACATTCTCCTTAATCTTTATTTTCATCCTCGTAAAAGTGGCATTCTCCTTAATCTTCATTTTTAACATTACCATGAAATGACTCAGGATGTTTGAGAGTGGTTTCGACCTCACTGGATTTCATATGGAGAAAGTAGAATTTTAGATCTCATTCAAAATCCAGCAGACTTATCAGTTTTTCAGGATTTCAGGTTTGGGGGGATTGCAATGTTTCCATTGGATTTTGTCATGTATTAGGGTATGGAACTCATATTTAATCAAGAGCAACAATCCATCTATGTACCTTGATGTTAATGACATTGGTTGTTGAACTCCTCGATCATGACCCTACTGAAAATGTACCATCGCTCAAACAAAATCTTGACTTGACATGCTATATTTTTTCTATCTTATGTTAATGTTTAGAGGGTGATATTAATGACAAAGATCCCTATACAGATCCAGAGGTAATGACAAAGATACCTCTGGATATTAATGCTTAAAGGGTGATTTTAATGACAAAGATCCTGATTTTCCAGCAAGACTAAAAGATTAGACATTTCTCGTGGCGGCAAGAGGCCCAAGCATTAGTTATAGATAATAGATTTATTTGTCTTTTCTAGTTTCTATTAGTTTTTATAACTGTTGACTCTTTCATATTTATTACGATATTTTTTGTAAACAATATATGACAATTTAAGTTTGAAGTTTGAAGTTGGAAATTATAACTCATTGGTAATGAATTATGAATATGATGCTTCGTGAAAGTTGAAAGTTGTTTCTTTTCATTTCATTTTATAACATTTCATTTCATGTTAGATATTCTTTGTTGTAATGGTTACACTTAGCTTACAAGTACAAATTTGGTGATCAATGATGATAAATGCTATATATTGAATTTTGAACGCTTGAAACTTTAAGATTGATGAATCACGAGACTCAATATGTTGTATGTTATTAACTTGTGGGCATAGTTGATGAAGATTATAACTTCTAGATGATTGATGTTATATGGTTCAATCTATGTGTTTATGTTTTTTTTAATATTTTGATGCATATATGTCACTGAGAGCTTCTGAAAATGTCACTCTTGCTCCTAAGTAACTTTGTTTAGGCCTGCCGTCAAGGTCTAGAAGGACGACCAAAAGGGTAAGGAGGCCCCAGAAGGGGCAACGACAAAGGAAAGGGAGGCCAAGAGGCCTGCAACCAAGGAGAGGCAGCCCTAAAGGGCCTGTGATAGGGGTATGGAGGCTGAGAAGAGGGAAGCGAGGGGCTAGAAGCCTAAGGAAAGGCCTGCGACCTAGGGTTTGAGGCCCAAAGGGCAGAGGACATGGCAAACAAGGGTTGCGACTAGGGTTTTAAGGCCCAAAAGGGGCAACGACTCACCAAGGAGGCAGAAAATGACCACAACGAGGGCAAGGAGGGCTAATGATAGCCCTAGAAGGCCTAAAAAATTTCCAGACTCCTGCAAAAAATTCAAATTATGCTTGAGATCTCCAAAATCACTAAAATTTGCCACGAAAATGCCACCAAAGGCTAGGGGATTCTTCTTCTGCTTGAGCATTGAGCTTGGAGGAGAACTAGAGAGTGGATCTTGCCTTCCTAGGCCTAGATCCACCTCTAAAAACCCCAATGAAATTTTTCAGTCTGGAAACCCTTGAAACCCTTCCAAAATTTCAGATTTGGCTTGAGAAATTACTTGCACAAATGAAAATAAAATTTCCCCAAAACCCCAATATATACAAAATTCAAAATAAACCCCAAACCTCAATTGCTGTAAAACGAGGGTTAGAAAAATATTTACAAAATAATATATACAAAATATTAGCAAATATGCAAGGCTTGTAAACAAACATTTTTTGAGAAAATAATTTTTGAATAATGACAATGGATCAATGTGTTTTTCGAAAGTTAGAATATGTGCCACACCCTTTAGCAAAGTATGAAAACCATATAGAAATTCCTAGAGCCCAAACAAGGTCGACTCTTCTCAAAAGTCTGTGAACTTGGAGCCCAAGGGCCGGTGTACCTGCAAATTTTTGTATATTTCCTCAAGCAAACTTGTTAGTTTATATGGTGAATCAGATCACCTAAGATAAAACGAAATTTTATTAATAAAATGTTCTTATCAGCGGCAAATGAAATAACAAGCTTATAATTTTTTTTAGCACAATATAGGAAATCACATAACCAACACGTACCACAAATCAATAGACAAAGAACACCATGACCTGAACCCCAAAGGATTTTCATTATGACATCAAACGTTCCTAGCAGAGCAATGGCTCAATACCAGCGCTACAAATTTACATCATCCAGAATCATTGTGATTTGAGAAGCAAAATGGCTTCTATTTATAGAGAAATCCTCAAAGTGGAAAATAACAACGAGTTGGCTTGATCCCCATCAAAATAATCTCGACTGCTGATAATAATTTGATCATCTTTTAATCTCTGCTGTCGAAAATATTTATTTTGAGAAAAAATTCGAATTTCTCATAAAACCCATTTTTTATTAATCCAAAAAATAATTTTTGGGATTAATTTACTCAAAATTTTTAATTTGACTTAACTACCAAGGTTCAAGGGATTAATTTTTTTTGAAAAATCCATTTTTGCCTTGGTGGGACACCTCCAAAAATTAACTTCTTTTTGATCCACGATTTTTTTTTGGTCATCTTCCACTTGGAGAATTAATTTCTCTAAAATTATTTTTTGACTCTAAATTAATTAATTTTATGGCTTAGGATTTTATTTTATTTTGAGCCGAAAAAATTAATTAATCGACAGAAGAGGGGTTAACTATTTTTCCACTCTCAAATATTTTAGCAATGGTGTCTAAGTATGAGGAACCATGCACTAAAATATTTTTTACATCATATATTACAAGTTCAACCCTCAAAGGGGGAATACACTGTTGATTTCTAGTAGCATCGGATGTTCTCTAGCTTCAAGAATTTGCATGGAGGCTAGGACATATGCATTCTCCAAGACCCATAAATCATTTTGGGAAATTCCACCCGGAGACATTTTAATTAAAATAATTAATTATTTTTTAATGGATGCCCAAGTCTAAACTTAGGAAATTAAAATAATTAAAGGGTATTAATTAAACTGGGTGTGAATCTTCTAGAAAAAGACAGAGATCGAGTTAATATGATCTGAGCCATTGTTACGATTAAATCTAAGTCGTTGAATGTTCAACAAGAAGATTATAAGAAGAAGCTTGATGGGCACTTGGAGAACACATTGAGTGAGAGATCTAGAAATCGAATTCTCAAGAGAGCAGTGCAACAGTTGCCGGAGGAGTGATCGAGTTGATTTCTTGCAGTGAGGTGTAGGGATAGTGGCTGTTGGAAGTTTTCTTGATCCGGTGAATACAGAGCAGAGAAGGCAGAGTGAGATCTAGAGAGGTAGCATAGAGCCACGCTGGGAAGCACAGGGCCTAAGAGGAGATCCGCAGGTTTGCTGAGCAGCCAGATCTAGTGCCAGCAGCCGGGGTGTGAGACCGGAGGGTCAGATATTTGAGCATCCAACCAACAAATCGATCAACTAGAGGAGTGACGCAGAGGCAACGCAGTGACTGCGTAGAGGCAAATTGGAACTAGCCATTCAGAGGCTGGATCAGTGTCAGATCGCTAGTGATAGTGTGAGGTTAATTCTCACTTCATTTCTGCCAGTTATATTCTCTGTATCAGATAGCCAATAAGACATCCAAAGATTTGTATTCAATAACTATTGTATAATAATACAAACCCTCAGTTGTTGCACCGGTTTTCCTGCATTGCGTTTTTTGGGGAACATTTGTCCAAAGATAACGGTGTCGATTGTGTGTTTATTTCTTTCCTGTGTTGTATTTTGTTTCCGCAACATTTTTATATTTGCGTAGGTTGCAGTGTGATGTATTCAATGTTTGTTGTAGATAACTGCAAATGAATTGTTAAGTAAAGATTAACAATTAAGTGAATATTTTCCAGTTGCTACAATAAGATTCCAGTTTTAGGAATTTTCACATACACCTTTACATATAGACCCTTAAAATAATTACCCAATTATATGACACAATATGATCTAGTTGACCAAGTGATCTGTAATGAAATAATTTATGCAAATAATTTAAACTATTTCCAAACCACTTTTAAAAAGACTCGATATAACACCAGGACTCACCTAAAACTTTGTTAATAAATTCCATCCTTGCTTTGAAGTTTATGTAATATCCCCTTTCAAGGATATCTCTAAAACACAAGCAAACTCCAACCAGACATGGAATGGGAGGGCATTTACTAGATATTTCACCTCTGAAAAGAGGGTGAGATCTGGAGGCTATCTGGCCCTTTCCAGACTCTGTCTAAGAGTATGGGGAAATACACACCAAGTGGTATAGTAACTGGGATGCTCGAGGAGAAAAATAATAGTAGTGCAAGCATACAATAGCATATATATAGAACATGTAATAGATACTCAAGAAATGCAAAGAGATAGCTGAGCCATTTTATTATGCTGAGAAATATAAGTGAGTACAATAGGTGATCAGAGTGATGGCACCTAGACTTGCACAAGGCAAGTGAAGAAATACTCTCAGAATGCTGATGTAATGGCTACTCTTTGATCTGCGTCCTAGCTGCTGGAAAACTGCCGTGTAACTGCTACTGCTGGAACAAGATGAGTATCTAGGGCTGCTCCCCTACTCGGAATAAGCTGAAACTTTGGAATCAGCGTCTCTTCACCAAACCCAGAAAAGCCCAGAGAGCATTTCTGGAATGACTGACCCCCGAAAATCACCCCCTTGAGGATCTACGCTATCCTCCAAGGCTCTGTGCTGACACTGAAGGGAATCCACCAAAATATTGCCCCAAACTCTGCCAAAATCTTCCAATAGGCAAGGGTTAGCCCCTTACTCAATCTCCAAGCTTGAAACCTCCAAAAGAAACCCAATCCGGAGCTCCCCAAGAATGGATTGCGTCCTCCCTCTCAAGACTGCGCAGTCTATGAATGCATTGCTCCTCCTTAAAAGCCAAACACCAATCCTCCTGCAAAACACTGATGGGACAACCTCACCTGAGCAGGCACTCGAAGTCCCCCGGGGCTGAGGGTGAGATCTCCGAACGGAGACACTCGGTGCACTAAACAGTGCTGCAGACTAGCTAAACAACCAACGTGCTCAAGAAGTCGAAATGACCAGCTCAATATCATAAAACATCGAATAACCAAAATGAGGAGGCTCTCCTCTCTATATAGCGTTGGCCTCTCTCAAACCCTAAGGCCCACCTCCTCCAACGTAGCCTCCCTTTGCCACGTGCTCAACTTGGCCTGCGCAATCCCTCCATGTGGTCTACGTGGGGCCCCTCTCTACGTGGTCTCTTGGCCCCCTTGGCTCACTTAAGTTACAACGTTGTGTCTACTAGGGAGTGCACTTTATTTTTAGAGTGAGTTGTGTCCCCCCTCTACTCACATTTATTTATAATCTAACTACATAAGGCAAAATTGACCAAAATCGAATATTCCAATTAGCCATTGCTAATTGGGAATATTACAGTGTCCCCTGGCAAAATGTTGCTTGACCCCAAGCAACTGTAGTGATGGATGCTGCAAGATCTTCTCTCTCCCAAGTAGCATCCTCATTTGGTAAATTCTTCCACCTCACCAAGAACTCCTGGATTGTCCTGTTCCGCAGCTGCCTCTCCATGATATCAATAATGGCCTCGGGCTGTAACACCAAATGCCCCTCATCATCTGTAGGTGGTAGCTCCTCTGTCACTGTCACTTGCTGCCCCAATGCCTTCTTCAGGCATGATACATGGAAAATGTTATGAATCTTGCTGCCTTGGGGCAGCTCCAACTCATAAGCAACTTGTCCAACCCTACGTATCACCCTGTATGGCCCATAAAAACGAGGCTTGAGCTTCTCAGCTCCCTTCTGCTTCAGTGACGACTGTCGGTATGGCTGCAAACGTAGGTAGACCAAGTCTCCTACCTCAAACTGTCTCTTCATCCGACCCCTGTCGGCATACAACTTTTGCTGGTTCTGCGCTGTAGCCATGTTATCCTTGAGAGCTCAGAGAATGTCTTGACTCTCTTGGATCCAATCTCTGGCTCTCGGAGCCTTGCTAGCACCAAACATCACATCAGCAAAAGATAAAGAATGGTATCCATACAAAGCATAGAATGGAGACTTACCGATGGACATGTGATGTGTGTTGTTGTAGCAGTACTCCCCTGGATGCAGCCACTTCAGCCACGCTCTCTGCTGCCCACTAACATAGTTATGCAAGTAGCCCTCCAGCCACTTGTTAACTATCTCTGTCTGCCCGTCTGTCTGTGGGTGGTAGCTGGTGCTCGGTGTCAACTCTATCACTACCAACCGGAAAAGCTCCTGCCAGAATCCGCCCATAAAGCGGCTGTCCCTGTCACTGATGATGGTCTTGGGAAGACCATGTAATCTGAAGATTTCTCTGAAGAACAGCTCTGCCACCTGTGCTGCTGAATAGTGTGCGGATATGGCGAAAAAGTGTGTGTACTTCGTCAGCCGATCAACGACGACGTATATACAGTCCTTGCCCTGCACCATGGTCAACCCTGTGATGAAATCCATCGAAATGCTCTCCCATTTCCCCTCCGGAATGGGAAGAGGTTGCAACAACCCTGCGGGATCGTTCATCTCTCCCTTCTTTCTCTGGCAAACCTCGCACTCCCTGATATGCTGGAGCACGTCCTCCTTGAGGCCCTTCCATGAGAACCTCTCTCTGATGGCCTGGTAGGTTTTGGTAAACCCCTGATGGCCGGACAATGGTGAGTCATGTGACACCTGAAGTATCTTTTTCTTGAGCTGGGAGCCTTCAGTCAAGAAGATCCTATCTCTGTAGTAGATGATCTCATCTATCACCCTGTATTTGTCATCTGTCACCTGACCATCTAGAACCTCACAGGCAAATCTGTCCTTGGAGTACTCCACCAAGATTCGAGCCCTCTAATCTGTATCCAAACTCATCAGAGACAACGTGGCTGGTCAACGTGAAAGTGCATCGGCTACCATGTTGTTCTTCCCCTTGACATACTCAATGTCAAAATCATAAGCCTGGATCTTGCTTATCTACTTCTGCTGCCTCTCCTATCGCTGCTTCTGCTCCAAAAAGAACCTGAGGCTGTTGTGATCAGTCCTCACCCTGAACCTGTTACCCACCAAGTACTGCCGGAATTTGGCCAATGCATGCATAATGGCCAGCATCTCCTTGTCGTATATAGGATACAACCGCTCATGAGGAAGGAGCTTCTGGCTCTCATAGGCTATAGGGTGGCCTCCCTGCATCAAAACTGCGCTGATCCCCTCTCTCGACGCATCACACTCCAAAACAAAAGGCTGCGTAAAATCTGGCAATGCAAGCATTGGGCAGCTGCTCATAACCTCCTTGAGCCTGTCAAAGGCCTGCTGTGCTGTATCTGACCAACTGAATGACCCCTTAGTCAAATCTGTAAGGGGTGCAGCAAGCTGAGAGAAACTCTTGACGAACTTCCTGTAATATGTGCAGATGCCAACAAATCCTCGAAGTTCCGTCACGTTTCTCGGCTCTGGCTAATCTCTGATGACCCTGATCTTCTCCTCGTGGACCCTCACTCCGTCCACTCCTATGATGTGTCCCAAACACAACATCTCCGTCAACCCAAACTCACACTTGGAGAGCTTAGCATAAAACTGTTGCTCCTCCAAGATATGCAGCACTGCCTCTATGTGCTGGAGATGCTCCTCCCAAGTCCTGCTATATATCAGTATATCATTGAAAAATACCAACACAAACTTCCTCAGATCACTGCGGAAGATATGGTTCATGCAAGGCTGGAAAGTAGCTGGGGCGTTGGTTAGCCCAAAAGGCATAACCAAGAACTCAAAGTGGCCGTAATGGCACCTGAAAGCGGTCTTGGGAATGTCCTGTTCCCTCACGCGAATCTGGTGGTACCCAGATCTCAAATCGATCTTTGAGAAGAACTGTGCTCCTCTCAACTCATCCATAAGCTCATCAATCCGTGGTATGGGGTACCTGTTCTTCATGGTCTTCTTATTCAGGGCCTTGTAATCAATGCACATTCTCAATGTGCCATCTTTCTTCTTCACCAACACCACCGAAGAAGCAAAAGGACTGGTGCTAGGCCGAAGATGTCTAAGAGCCAGCAACTCCTGGATGGCCCGCTCAATCTCATCTCGATAGGCCTTGCGGTGCCTATAAGGTGTGGTAATAACGGCCTGAACGCTCTGCTCTAGCTCAATAGTGTGCTCAAACCCCCAATCTAGTGGTTGTCCTGGCGGTATCTCTCCAAATACCATATCATACCTGTCAAGGATGGCCTGTATATCCGTATGAACTATCTGCCCGGTAGTCCCTGCCTCTGATGCCCGCAACTCAACTGCCCACTCTATGTCTCCCTTCCGGAGGTCTGCCTCCATCTGGTGAGCTGAAACAATCTGGGGTGGGTAAGTGTGCATCCCACGTATCTTCTCATGCTTCTCGGTCTTCTTATCATCCCACTCCATCTCCAAGGCCTCCTAATCTGTGGTGACCTTCCCCAAAGTAATCAGCCACTGTACACCCAATACCATGTTGGTATCTGGTATATTGACCATAAAAAAATGGTCGGTCACTGTGTAGGTACCCATCGTCACAGCCAACTCTGGAACATACCTAGCACACTGCATTGTTTGATCTCCTGGGACCAAAACTAAAAGTCCATCGAAGCTCTCTGTGGGTATGCCTCTCCGCTCAACCATCTATGCATCGATGAAGTTGTGGGTTGCCCCACTGTCTACCAGAACTGAAACTCGCTGCCCACACACTGTCCCTCGGACACGCAGCGTCAAATACTTGGGTACTCCTCGCAATGCTGCAAGGGTCCCCCCTGTGGGTGCAAAAGCTGCACCTCCTGCTCCTGGAGTTGGAGGTGGCAAATGGTCTTGCGCTGTTTGACTGTCTCTTGCCTCTCCATCCTCATACTCATCCTCTTCTTGTGAGGTTTCTCTCCCGGTGTCATAGACAACTAGCTCCATAGGTTGAGCCAGATCTATGCTCTAATACCACTGTAATATCCCATTTCAGGGATATCTCTAAAACACAAGCAAACTCCAACCAGAGATGGACTAGGAGGGCATTTACTAGATATTTCACCTCTGAAAAGAGGGTGAGATCTGGAGGCTATCTGGCCCTTTCCAGACTCTGTCTAAGAGTATGGGGTAATGCTCCTAACACAGACTTTTAATTCGCAGACAAATTATTCAGAAACAGTGATGTATTTCCATGAAATGTAAAGTTCCATACATAGAGAATTAATTGCAGCAAATTTTATACAGCAGTAATGTATGTAATGAAATCAGCAGTGAAATTTTAATTGAGAAACAATCAAATACATAAGAGAAATACCTGGTACACAGGTGATGGTTTGATGATGGCTCTCCTCCCATGATGCAGATGCTGTAGATAGATAAACAGTTTATCGAAACAACCAAGTCCTCCCAGCCAATCCGGGAACAATCCCAGACCCAGAGGATGTCTCCTCTGCCCCCGTGCCCAGATAACCAAGAAGAACAGAGACTCCCAGCAGTTCAATCTCACAATATTTCAGCAGAATTTCCTTTCTTTTCCTCCCCCCAAAACCTCCATATTACCTCCCTTAAATAAGTTTCATCCACCGCCTCCAACTTCCGAGGTCTTTTCCCCTATTAATTGTGATATTTTTTGTATTTATGGTGCTGTACCTTTCATTTAATTGAGATAGGAATATATTTTAAACAATTCTCCGCCACCGCCTCAAACCTCCCGAGGCCTTATCCAACCCTATGTTCATATTAAATGTTTCTTTTCATGGTGGGTAATCCACATTAAGGTGAGTACGGATATACATTTTATGAAGGTGGGTTTATATAATTTTTTTATTTATAGGGCTTGGCGCTTCATTTAAATTCCTTTAATATTAATGGTTTTAATATTGCATACTCATTTTAACTTAAGGGTCAACTTTATTATTTCATTTCTTTTATAAAAATTTATACTTAGATGATCTTAATATATAGATCTGTAATCTTAATATTACGTTCCCAATCTATGAAATCTTGATATTAGTAGGTGGGTGTACTAGTGCGATGTGGGCGGTATAGGCAGGTGTAGCTATCAAATGCCTATATCGTTCACATGCTAATATCGTTTTGGGTACAACTTGGGAATGGGTCATTACATACTTCCTCCCTTCAGAAAACTTCGTCCCGAAGTTTATGGTTCTATATACTCAGATCAATATTGTGTTTTTAGAGATTAGGGTGATTGTAGAATGCTTGTATTTTAAGATTGAGTTTCCATTTAAATAAGTATGTATCTGTAATTTAAGTGTTACTTTCCATCTTCACCGAATCTACAAACTATTCTAAAATCATCCGATCCTTCCTAATCTCTTCCACTCCCATCCTATCCGTCCTCTACAAGAATATGCCATGGCATCAGTTTTACTGATCCATTCATAGACCTCAATGATATCAGCGTCGATTACGTTGACCTGACATGTTGGTAGGCATCCGGTAGTCATCATCAGATGTCTAGGGGAGCGTGACTCGCACATTCCTCCCATGACTCCAGGTATTGGAGGATAAATAGTGGGCAACACCTCCACTCCTCCCAGTAGGACCAGGGTCAACACCCTATCGTGGGATCTCGGGGAGTCTCATCTTTCTTGGATATCTGTCATCACGTAGATTGTTTCGGTAAACTGTTTTTCTGTTTTCTGCAACATGGTATTCATCGGTACATAATCTGCAATGTAAACACTCGTACACATATTACAGCATATGCATCTATATTGCTCATAACCAATTGTTACCCATATAACAACCTTTACATATTCAAATACTTTGATATCTATGATATTAATCCTAGAACTTATAAAAAGAAAATTTGTTTACATAGGTATCAATATGTCCCATAAAATTTCTCATTTCAGACACTCCTTCTGTTTAGTTCACACATGTTCTATTTATGATGCATTGCTTTACCCCTGTCAATTTATATATCAATATATTTCACTTTTCATATTCTTGCAAATGTTAATTTAAATGACATCTCGCACATCGGTGTCCACGCACCAGTAAATTCTAAACTAACAGCATATATCTTGTATCAGTAAAGTGAAGTAGCATTCTAGACTTATGGGTATCCATGTACCAGCAAAGAAAAAAAAACGCATCTTTTCATAGTGTTTCAAAATGTCAAGTATCAAAATAGAGCAGTTATATACATAAAAGTTTTCAGTTCTCAAAATTTAGCATAAGTTGGGGTAATTCTGGCAAAAAGTCTCAGCCTCCTCCCAAGTCGCTGATCCAGGGCTATACTTGTCCCATTGGACTTTCACTTGGTCTATCCGGCGGTTCCTGAGCTGTCGAACCCTACGTTCCAGAATACGTAACGGTTCGACCGTTAGGGTTCCCTCATCCGATACCTGCAGTTACTTCCATTGAAGGGCATGAGATTTATCAGCAATATAATGTCGTAAGGCAGATACATGAAATACATTATGAATTTTATGCAGGTGAGGTGGCAGTGCAAGACGATAAGCAACTGGTCCGACTTTTTCCAGGACTTCAAACGGTCCAATAAACCGGGGGGATAATTTTGTTCCCCTCCCAAACCGTATGGTGCTCTTATTAGGTCTGATGCGGATGAAAACCTGATCTCCTACCACATAGCTCCTGTCTGTCCTGTGAGTGTCCGCATAACTTTTCTGTCTATCCTGAGCCTCTTTTAACCGCTGTCTAATCAGCTTTACCTGATCCTCCATCTCTTGGATCAAGTCTGGTCCGACGATTATTCGATCTTCTAACCTGTCCCAACTCAACGACGTTCTGCAGGGTCTTCCGTATAACGCTTCAAATGGCGGCATCCCGATTGAACTATGATAGCTATTGTTGTAAGCGAATTCTACCAAGGGTAAGTACTTTTCCCAACGTGACTGTTGGTCCATGACATACATCCGTAGCATATCCTCGAGTATTTGATTTACCCTTTCTGTCTGTCCATCGGTCTCCGGATGATATGCTGTACTCAAATTTAACTAAGTTCCCAAGGCCGACTGCATACAATTCCAGAACCTTGATGTGAATCGTGGATCTCTGTCGGATATAATTTTCTTAGGTACTCCATGAAATCTGATGATTTCATTTATGAATACCCGTGCTACATTAGCTACTTCATAAGTATCTTTTACTGGGATGAAATGGGCGCTTTTTGTTAACCTATCCACCACAGCTAGAATGGCATTATGCTTTTGTTGCGTAAGAGGCAGCCCAACGATAAAATCCATAGAAATTATCTCCCATTTGGTCATAGGGATGTCATGAGATTGTAAGAGACTTGTTGGGTGACGATGATCAACTTTTACTTGCTGACATTCTAGGCACCTAGTGACAAATTTGACAATGTCGTTTTTCATGCCTAACCAGAAGAAGAGTCTCTTAGTGTCAGCATACATCTTCTTTACCCCCGGATGTGCACAATATACTGCTCGGTGTGCTTCCTTCAAGATGGTGTTTCGGAGATCTCCACTGTCTGGTATATACATCCTTCCGTGAAATCGAAGAACTCCGTCCTCTTCCAAATCATACCCTTCGAACTTAGGTTCCTTCGATTGGTTGCTTTCGAGCGCTGACCTTACTTTTAAGTACCAACTATCTCTTACGAGATGTTCAAGCACTTGATTTCTCAAGTTCACCCGGATAGGTATGAGGGAGAAGATTCGAGGTCTTCTACTTAATGCATCCGCTACCACATTCTCCTTCCCTTTTATATATGAAATTGCAAAATCATATTCGCTTAGGAGTTCACTCCATCGTCTTTGTCTTGCATTCAAGTCTCTTTGGGTGAATAAATATTGCAAACTTTGGTGGTCACTTTTGAGCACAAATTTTCTCTCCACCAAGTAATGTCTCCACATCTTCAAAGCTAAGACCACCGCGGCTAGCTCCAAATCATGCGTAGCATAAAGTTCTTCATGAGTTTTTAATTTTCGCGAAGTGTATGCTATTACGCCTCCTTCCTGTATTAAAACTACACCTAACCCTTGCTTAGATGCGTCGGTACATACAGTAAAATCTTTATCCATATCCGGTACTCGTAAAATCGGTGCACTAGTCAATAATCGCTTAAGCTCAGAAAAAGCTTTATCGCATTCCTCAGTCCAATCATACTTAA
This sequence comes from Pinus albicaulis, assembly GCA_034641835.2. Lineage (NCBI taxonomy): Eukaryota > Viridiplantae > Streptophyta > Pinopsida > Pinales > Pinaceae > Pinus > Pinus albicaulis. Next base: position 502,389,012 of record CM076575.1, on the reverse strand, counting down.
CACCCTTGCGCTGAAGGTTTGTGATTGGTTTTGCAATTTTGGAGAATCCCTCCACAAACCTTCGGTAGTAACCTGCTAAACCCATAAAACTACGCACTTCATGTGCATTCTTAGGTATCGGCCACTCCCTAATTGTATTTACCTTTTCAGGATCTACAGAAATTCCTTCGCCTGATATGATATGACCTAAGTAATGGATTTCTTTCTGAAAGAAAGCGCATTTGGATAATTTTCCATATAACTTGTGCTCTCTGAGACAAGATAACACTATCCGAAGATGCTCTTCATGCTCCTTCTCATTCTTAGAGTAAATGAGAATATCGTCTAGGAAAACTTGTACAAATTTGTCGAGATATTTGCGGAGAACGCTATTCATAAGGTTCATGAAGACTGCAGGTGCATTGGTCAACCCAAATGGCACCACAATGAATTCGTAATGCCCAAAACGAGTTCGGAATGCAGTCTTAGAAACATTGCTCTCGCTAATCCTCAGTTGATGATAACCCGATCGCAGATCGATCTTTGAAAATACTGTAGCTCCTTTCATTTGATCGAAAAGGTCGTCAATGTGAGGCATTGGATACCTATGCTTTACCGTGGCCCGGTTCAAATCTCGATAGTCCACACACAGTCGTAATGAACCATCCTTCTTCTTGACAAAGATTACAGGAGCACCCCATGGTGAAACACTGGGTCGAATGTGCCCTACATCTAACAGTTCTTTTAGCTGTATTTGCAACTCTTGAAGTTCCGGGGCAGTCATTCGGTAAGGAGCTTTAGAAATAGGTTCCGTACCATGTTTCAATTCAATGGTGAGGTCTAGCTCTCTCCTAGGAGGTAGTCCAGGTAGTTCTTTTGGAAAAACATCCGGAAATTCTGATAGAATCGGATATTGATCTAAGGAAGGCCCTTTTTCTTTGCTTACCTCTTGAACTGCATATACCTGACAACCTTTCCTTAAACACCGTTTCATTTGCATCGCAGAGATGAAACACAAAGATACTTTTCTCTTAATACCTTGAATTTGGATGGTCTCACCCATATCATTCACGCAAAGTATTGTTTTCCCGGAACAATCTACCCATGCTCGATGAGATTCTAACCAATCCATTCCTATCACCAGGTCGTAAGTACCTAGGGTTGTGACATAAACTTTTAGTTTGGTCAAACAGACTCCTAGATCAATTTTGCAATCTTCCACACATAATTCTACCGATTGAAGGTCTCCTGAAGCCATTTCTACCTGTCTAAAATCGTCTTGTTTGCAGGCTGCCAACCCACATTTGTTCAATGCATAAGATGAAATAAAACTATCAGTAGCTCCAGTGTCAAATAAGATTTTGAGTTTTATCCCATTGATTGTACCTGAAGATTCCACTACCGTTGATTGATGTGCTGCTTGGTTGTTGTTGACAACACCATGGATCCTGTGATTGCTTTGAGCATCTGATGACGGTTCTTTTCCTATCCGCCGCGAGTTCTCTGGTTCCTTTCCTGCTTGCCGCGAGTTCTCCGGACAATCCCGTCGAAGATGGGGTCCTCCACATCCCCAACAGTCCACTCGGGTTGGTCCTCTTTCGTTTGACTGAGAAATCCCCGACCAAGAACTCTGTCCCCTGGTGCTGCTTCCTCTCCCATTTCTTCCTCGATTACCAGTTCCTCGAGACCTCCACGCACTGTTGTTTGAAGACCCGGAAGCTATTGCATTTATGGTCCTGGGAGCTCCTGCCCCCGCTCCTCTTGGGGTAAATCTGTTACCATAAGGAGGTGGTCTCGAGTTATTTCCTCGGAAGAAATTTCGGGGGGTCTTTCCTGTAAATGCCTGCGGTATTGATTCAGCTGGCCTGAAATCCCTTTTTATCCCCAGATGTTCTTCTGCATAACGAGCACATTCCACTGCCTCCGCCACCGTTGGTGGCTTCCACATTCTTACCATGGCTCTGATCCGAGGATTTAACCCAAATATGAAACGCTCGGCTTGGCGTTCATCCGTGTCTAGATAAGGAACATATTTCACAAGTTCCATGAACCTTGTCTCGTATTCTTCCACGGTTTTACCCCCTTGGGTTAGAGTATGGAAGGCTCCAGCTTGCTGCTCTTGAAAGAAAGGTGGCAAGTATTTCGCACGGAATCGGTCCACAAACAATTCCCAAGGAACGGTATCTGAAGTGAGATGCAACTGTTTTTCCATGTTCCCCCACCAAATCAGAGCATTCCCCCTGAGTTGGAAAACAACGATCCTTGTTTTAGACGTCGAAGAATATTCCCTTAACGCAAAGCACCTGATCATCCCTTCCAACCAAGCCTCGACCTGCTCTCCAGCTCGTCCCCCAGAGAATTCAGGGAGTTTAATCTTTTGCAGTTCCCGTGAAATATCTTCTCTGGGAGGTTTGTCATCACAATCCCTCGGCCTTTCTGAGTGCCTTTCCTCTGACTGACGTCGCTCCTCCTTGTTCCTGGTCGACTGCGACCCTTTCAAGGTTTCCATAATGGCCTCTAACGAGCTCATCACAGTAGTGAGATCAGGCGGAGCAACAGGTGCTGACGGCGATCTTGATGGTGGTGAAGGCGATGGTGAAGGTGGAGGTGGCGGCGCTGCATTTCGCTGGCGCTGCTGCCTTTGGTATGTGTTCAACATGGTAATTTTCTTTTCTTGAAATACATAATAATAAATTCATGAGGAGTGGATAAATTTTTAGACTGACAAAATATAATATTCGTAAGATTAGAGCTGGCATACGGGTATAGTTCTTTTGCTATTTTACCTGCAGGCAGGTCTTACTGGTACCGAGGTCAAGGAGGGTGGCTACGCGACCTCCTTGTCCTATGCAGGGTAATATATGCTTACTAATCTAGAGTGGAATGCAAGGTTTTCCTAGATCATAGTGTTAGTCTGTAGAACTTGTTTCTAGATTGTTTTAGTCCTAGATGCAGTGATAGAAGGGATTTATTGATTTCAGCTACTTATGACTAACTAACACTTGAATATTGATTTTCTTTACCCATGTGATTCTCCCCGTCTGCGTAACACAATAAATGAGACTAAAATTTTTAAATATTTTTGTACAGAATCAAACTCTAATTTAAAATAGTGCCAATCAACTTTTATTTAGTTTGATTCCACATGTTGGATAAATAATTATTATGCATATAACAAAATACCTTTATTATCCTCCTTTTAACCGTGAAAGCATTTTAAACTTTTACAGCGCATATATAAAAGCTTACTCACAATTTTCACATGCAAGGTTATTTAATAGGCTATTTAATTCCAACCCAACGTGAATCTTTTAGTTAGGTAATTTAAACTTTTCCTAATTTTAACTATAGTTTTTAACATATTACACATACTATCATAGCACATAAATGTCAAACTTTTATTTAATGATACCCCATAGTATAAGATTTCGCACCCTAACTTAGATCCTAAAATATACATTTTAAACTTTAATTTGCCCTATCATATTCGGACTTGAATTTGTTTAATATATGCGGATTTTTATAATATAATATATGGGGATAAATATTATTAATTTATCCAGAATTAAGTGCTCATACTCCAATTCATAATTCACCTGATATGTGATATATTTAAATTTATGTTTATAATTTATATATATTAATATTTTATTTAAATCCAGATTTCTCATAAACCCCTTAAAGTCATTACATCTGCTTTTTATATTTTAACATATGGTGGAGGTTTTATATAATACGTATGGCATTAAATTCTATTATTATGGAGCATATTTTATACTATACCATATATATATGTTTAAACCAAAAGATATATATATATATAATTTTTCCCATGTACAACACACATATATTAGCCAACGGAGTGTTCTAAAAGTTACGAAGGTCATAATTTGGGTTTTGATTTTGAAGAAAGGTGTCTTCATATATAATATTTGATGAACATAAGCATCATATCAATGGTACTTTTCTTTTAATGATATACGGTAACATAATTACTTTTATTTATTTATAAATCTGATCAGTGGATATATTATAAATTCGAAGGATATATATATACGGAACCCTAATATCCCTATTTTATCCTGATATGTGAGATTAATAACCTCCAAATGATATATATATAAAAAAAAACATAGTATATATACCAAATGATATATATTAAAAAAACATACGATATGTATATTTTAAAACCAAATGATATATATATAAAAAAAAAACATACGATATATACCATTAAAACCACATGATATATATTTAAAAAAAAAACATACGATATATACCTTTAACCTGATGATATATATATATATTCAACGTGTTTTATAAATGACAACGACACATGCCCAGCCCGACCACGACACCTCAGTGGCTGAGTTGCCTCGGTGCCAAGAGCTCCCTTGCGCACGATAGCTACGCTGGGCGGTGTGAGTGTAGTCGGTTACCGACTAATCAGAGGTATTAACAAATATCAGTGATCTGCAATTTATATTCGTGGTCAAACTCCAGAATATTCCCCAAAGTAATTTCGACGCCATCGACTGATTTTATTTGTTGTAACCAACAGCGCTTATGACTGGTCTGCGAATCTGCTATACAGCAATCGTGTGGTTACTCCACGAGGAGTAGTTGCTGCAGCAGTGGAAATAAATGCAGAGCGTATTGTGTCTGTGGTCAACCGAGAGAAGGCACCAAAACAAACAAAGGGAGTACATGTGATTGACTATGGAAATTCCGTTATCGTGCCCGGTCTTGTTGATGTTTTCTATATTCATAATGCAGGTACGTGCATCTAAATGAGCCTGGAAGAGTTGAATGGGAAGGATTTGAGACAGGAACTAAGGGAGCTGCTGCAGGGGGAGTCACAACACTTATTGATATGCCCCTCAACAGTGTCCCGACAACAAGAAGCAAAGAAGCTTTTGAGATGAAGGTTGATGCGGCAAAGGGGAAGCTTTTGTTGATGTTGGGTTTTTGGGGAGGTTTAGTACCGGAGAATGCTTTCAACATTACTGCTCTTAATCAACTTCTAGGGGCAGGTGTACTTGGATTGAAGGGACTTTCAATGTGCTTGCATGCGTAGTTGGCAAGAGAAATGTCTACAAGTCGGTAGTCACAGTCAATCTATTTGATACTAAGGTATTCAACTGGCTATCTTTTCATTGGAATGCTCCAAAAGGAAACGAGTACAATTGTTTTGCCTATCTGATGCTGGATATTAGCAAATTATCGACGTCCTTTACTCGTACATGCTGAAATTCCTCAGTCTTCACAGGATGAGAGATTGAAGGCAGATGTAGATGTTATTAAAAGGCGGATGTATTCAACATATCTTGAAACTAGGCCACCTTCTTGGGAGGAGGGAGCTGTAAAGGAACTAGTGACTGCGGCAAAAGATACAATTCCTAATGGCCCTGCTGATGGAGCTCACATTCATATTGTGCATTTGTCGAATGCAAGTGCTTCACTTGACTTGATTAAAGTAATGAATATAAAGTTCTTCCCATTTTTGGCTACTAAAGACTCGAATAAGTTTAATGTTTACTTATAACATATCCTTAGGTTACAAAGAGGTCCCATTTGTAAGATGAAGAGTGGGTGTTTACTAGTTCAAGCAGTGATTGCTGTTATAATACTATTGACCATATTCAATTAGTTGTTGGTTTTAGTTCTGTTCGGATTTCTAGAATTCAATTATGAGTTCCTTCTATTATAATATCAGATTTCAGTTAGCATCATAACTGAATTGAAGTTTGGCAAATAAAAGATTGAGGGTACTTTTAATTATGGTTTGGAATATTTCAGCACCAATGAGTTCAAACTTATAGGCTTTTGCATATTCAGACAACGTAGGATGTATGAAAGAAGAAGTTCTACATTTGAGACATGTTTTGCCTTAGTTCATTGACTGTTTCTTCGAGTAGTGAACTGTAACCTACTGTTTATCTTTCAACCAGGGGAAACCTAAAGTATAAGGCCACGGTTTCAGCCACAAGTGGAGCTATAGATGAGAAGTAGAGACAGTGAAGTGGTATATTGACAGTCATAGACTGGTTTGAACATGCAGAAACTTAGAAACAGAATTTAATCATGCAGAAGCTTGGAAACAAAATTTAATGGGCCTATAAGGTCGTAAGAGGGTTTGAACTTGCCCTCTGATACCAAATGTAATGCTCCTAACACAGACTTTTAATTCGCAGACAAATTATTCAGAAACAGTGATGTATTTCCATGAAATGTAAAGTTCCATACATAGAGAATTAATTGCAGCAAATTTTATACAGCAGTAATGTTTGTAATGAAATCAGCAGTGAAATTTTAATTGAGAAACAATCAAATACATAAGAGAAATACCTGGTACACAGGTGATGGTTTGATGATGGCTCTCCTCGCGTGATGCAGATGCTGTAGATAGATAAACAGTTTATCAAAACAACCAAGTCCTCCCCAGCCAATCCGGGAACAATCCCAGACCCAGAGGATGTCTCCTCTGCCCCCGTGCCCAGATAACCAAGAAGAACAGAGACTCCCAGCAGTTCAATCTCACAATATTTCAGCAGAATTTCCTTTCTTTTCCTCCCCCCAAAACCTCCATATTACCTCCCTTAAATAAGTTTCATCCACCGCCTCCAACTTCCGAGGTCTTTTCCCCTATTAATTGTGATATTTTTTGTATTTATGGTGCTGTACCTTTCATTTAATTGAGATAGGAATATATTTTAAACAATTCTCCGCCACCGCCTCAAACCTCCCGAGGCCTTATCCAACCCTATGTTCATATTAAATGTTTCTTTTCATGGTGGGTAATCCACATTAAGGTGAGTACGGATATACATTTTATGAAGGTGGGTTTATATAATTTTTTTATTTATAGGGCTTGGCGCTTCATTTAAATTCCTTTAATATTAATGGTTTTAATATTGCATACTCATTTTAACTTAAGGGTCAACTTTATTATTTCATTTCTTTTATAAAAATTTATACTTAGATGATCTTAATATATAGATCTGTAATCTTAATATTACGTTCCCAATCTATGAAATCTTGATATTAGTAGGTGGGTGTACTAGTGCGATGTGGGCGGTATAGGCAGGTGTAGCTATCAAATGCCTATATCGTTCACATGCTAATATCGTTTTGGGTACAACTTGGGAATGGGTCATTACAATGGGGAAAGACACAACAAGTGGTATAGTAACTGGGATGCTCGAGGAGAAAAAAAACAGTAGTGCAAGCATACAATAGCATATATATAGAACATGTAACAGATACTCTAGAAATGCAAAGAGATAGCTGAGCCGTTTTATTATGCTGAGAAATATAAGTGAGTACAATAGGTGATCAGAGTGATGGCACCTAGACTTGCACAAGGCAAGTGAAGAAATACTCTCAGAATGCTGATGGAATGGCTGCTCTCTGATCTGCGTCCTAGCTGCTGGAAAACTGTCGTGTAGCTGCTACTGCTGGAACAAGATGAGTATCTGGGGCTGCTCCCCTACTCGGAATAAGCTGAAACTCTGGAATCAGCCTCTCCTCACCAAACCCAGAAAGCCCAGAGAACGTTTCTAGAATGGCCAACCCGCGAAAATCACCCCCTTGAGGATCTACGCTATCCTCCAAGGCTCTGTGCTGACACTGAAGGGAATCCACCAAAATATTGCCCCAAACTCTGCCAAAATCCTCCAATAGGCAAGGGCCGGCCCCTTACTCAATCTCCAAGCTCGAAACCTCCAAAAGAAACCCAATCTGGAGCTCCCCAAGAATGGGCTGCGTCCTCCCTCTCAAGACTGCGCAGTCTATGAATGCACTGCTCCTCTGCAAAAGCCAAACACCAATCCTCCTGCAAAATACTGATGGGACAACCTCACTCGAGCAGGCACTCGAAGTCCCCCGGGGCTGAGGGTGAGATCTCCGAACGGAGACACTCGGTGCACTAAATAGTGCTGCAGACTAGCTAAACAACCAGCATGCTCAAGAAGTCAAAATGACCAGCTCAATATCATAAAACATCGAATGACCAAAATGAGGAGGCTCTCCTCTCTATATAGCGTTGGCCTCTCTCAAACCCTAAGGCCCACCTCTTCCAACGTAGCCTCCCTTTGCCACGTGCTCAACTTGGCCTGCGCAGTCCCTCCATGTGGTCTACGTGGGCCCCCTCTCTACGTGGTCTCTTGGCCCCCTTGGCTCACTTAAATTACAACGTTGTGTCTACTAGGGAGTGCACTTTATTTTTAGAGTGAGTTATGTCCCCCCTCTACTCACTTTTATTTATAATCTAACTACATAAGGCAAAATTGATCAAAATCGAATATTCCAATTAGCCATTGCTAATTGGGAATATTACAGTTTAAGATGGAAGAAAACATTTGCCGATTATTCATGCTTAGAAACACACATAATGTGGGGAGGTTAAAAACCTCCTAGGATGGAATTCATTGCCAAAATGAAAGGCTTACCTAGGTGTTGTTACATAAATAGACAATAATACTAGCATCATTTACATTATAATTTGCAGAACTTGGGTTTACAATGATGATTCTGATCGTTGAAAAATCTTGTACACTACTTCCTCTGACTTGTGACAAAAATGGGTGCAACAGAGCCTATATCTTGTGTATTTTGTCTTGTTGTTATCTTCATTGGTTTGGTAATTGCTCGATGAACATGATCCAATAAAGTAATAAAAAGCCAACATATATGGAAAATAATTATCAAATATAGGAAAATCATCTGTAATACACAAGTCTCCTGATTTTCCAACATAACATACTGTTGAGATTTTGAGTGTTGGGGTAGCATCGGGTGTGCTCTAGTCCTAAAATTTTGTGGAGGGGCTGACACACACAAGACCTCCAAAACCTAGAAAGCGTTTGGAGAAATTTCATCTAATGTGTGAGATATTAAAATAATTAATTTTTTTAATGAGGACCCTAAGTCTAACTTAGGGAATTAGAAAAATTAAAGTGAATGAATTAAACACATGTGATGAAATGTTCTAAGTGACGCGGATCAAGCTGTCTTTTAATCTAAGCTGTCGATAAGAGATTAAATCACGATTGTTAATGTGTTAATGAAAAAGTATAAGAGAAAGGATTGGGGTTCAGTTGGAGACACACACACGGAGGCAGAGCACTGAGATTAAGCTGGAATTCTAGGGTGGGTTTGCTAATAATTTCCAGAAGAGCTTCAGCTGCAACGAGGGGTAGTATTGGCTAAGGGGATGAGCTGGTCTCAGAGCCAAGAGTCAGCAAGAGGCAGAGGAGCAGCACAGAGGAAGTTGAGGCTACGCAGCAACTGCACAACGCAGAGGGTTTCAGCCGCTATGCAGGCCCAGAAAGGGCAGCACTGAGGCTTCAGGAGGCCATCAGGGTTACGCAGAGGCCATCCAGGGCAGCGTAAGGACTGCGTCACCCGATCTACCATGGGCCCCCCGAGAAGCAGTAGGCACGCAGCTAGCACGGCCGACGCAGCAGCCTTAGGGCAACGCCGGCTTTGGGAGGCGAACAGGTCGAGTTCTCGTAGTAAATCCCATTTGAGGTGTGAATCACAGGCCTCTTCAATCTCCCGTAACAACAGTGTATTATTACAGATCAATGATCAATTTTTTCTCTGTCGGGTCAACTAGTAAGGTGCCCATATTTGTTGTACTCAGATTCTACTTAATGATAATAAACCCTCATATCTGTTGCACCGGTTTTCCTGTATTGGGTTTTTTCGGGGACATTTGTCCGAAAAATCTGTGTCACTTTGTCGAATGAGCTTATTATTCAGTAAATGATCTGTATGTGTGTAGGCTGCTAGTTGTGTTTATTGCAGTATTTCTTGAATATTTTTTTAAAATAACTTGTATAATTACGTCACAAGTAGGAGAAGTAAATCAAGATACTGCAGTAGGATTTCTGTATTATTGTATTCAGAAATTTTCACACATACAAGAGACACCAATCCTATCTGAAATCTGTTTTGCAAAGGTACACTCTAATTTTCTGTATCTTGCTTTGTTCTCTTACTTTGTGTAGTCACCTTATGGTGTGTTGCTTTGAACTAGGTGCTTCTTTCAACTCAAACATTTAACATAGGCATTGTTACCACCAAAAAGTCAGTAACGCACAAGAAAATTTTTTCTCCTTGGAGAGCCAGCTAGCCAGCGACATTATTGATCAACACTTCATGATGCCATGGACCCTCCATATACATATGCTTTGGCTAGATCTCTTTCTCCCATCTGACATTCCTCCTTGAAAGAAGGTGGGTTATCCATTATCAGGTACTTTTACCATTTAGCAATCATTTGATTTTGCTTATTGTTTTGGGGCATACTAGTATGGGTTGATCCTTATAATTGATTGATCTTGACTGTATTCTTGTTCCCTCACTTCACATTGGTGGTTAGTCTTTGATCCTAGTTTAGTGGGATTTCATCTGAGACCTTAGGGTGATATGACGGTCACTATTGGAGAGCCTCTGATTTAAGAAGCTTGCCTGTGACATTTCATACTTACCACTTTCCATCATTCCCTCTATTCCACACCATTTGTTTAAGCAGGTGGTCATTGGTCATGTGGATTGGTACTCTCTCATCCTCATCCTTTGGTCTGAGTTGGAAAACATTTCCCTGAGGTTGATGTAGCTAAAAGAAAGAGAAAAGCAAAGAAATCCACAATAAAATAAAATAGAAAAGAAAAGAAAGAAACAATGTAAATCATTCATATGAACACACATCATCAATATGAGCAACATGTTGAATTGTGTTGTCAATGATGTCAACAAAAATTCTTGAAAGCTTTTAATATTTGTCTGGATTGCATTGATTGAAGCTTAAATCGTCAAGAAGCTCTGGGAAGCACTTGATGCCTTGCAGTCGATAAGAAAATTGGGTAAGAAGATTAGTCTGTTTGGGCTCCAAATCATCATCAATTGATTTTCCTCGTCTTATCAATTCTAATGGTATGTGGCTCGTCACAAGGCTCCTTATGGTTTGAGAGATATGCCCATTCAAAGCTCAGAACCCCACTAAGTGATCAAAAACCCCAAGGATATGCTACAAGCCATTCCTATTCATTCAAAGAACGTTAAATTAAATTGGGTGTATTCTATTTGAGTCAAAAAGTCAACTCTTATCAAGGACAAATAATTAAAATTTGTATTAAATGGTTGAGGGGTTTTAGCCCTAAGAAATGATTTTTTTGTAATTCAATTTTCAAATTGGGCTCCCTCTAGTTTTCAAGTTTGCTGCCAAAAGCATCTATACCTCTATATATAGGGTCACATTTGCTCTTCGAGAAAGCAAGTTCGATCAAGCATCAAGTGACATATTTTTGTTATTAGACCTGGAGTAGTCTTGGATATTTGAAGAAGGTCAAAGGAGTTTCTCGGTTTATTTTTTTTTTCATGGTTATTCACTTGGAGTATTGAGGAATGTTTTGAGCTATTCGATCTCCTTTGAGGCATATCTGAGGCATGTTTTTGAAGCCATCAGCCAAGCATATCTCAAACAGTTCTGTGGTTTCCTTCTATAGTTTGTGTATTCTCTGTGGCAAGCCTTTGTAAACCCTAAATTATTTTGACACCAATTTTGGCACTTGAGTGTGATCAATTTAAGCATCTAAAGAGTGCCAAGTGCGCAGATAAAACTCTGGATCGATAAAAGGATGGATATGGTGCAAATAGAGAGACAAAGAACTGGTTTAGGCCGAAAGCAACTGTAAGGTATACTACACTACAAATTGACTGTGCAATGAAGGATTAAGTATGCTGTGTATGGATGTGGATCATTTATTTTGATGCGTTTTTAATCTTTGTGGATTGAAATTGGTCGTATGGTCAACAAATAATTGATTTGGTCCCCGTGAGTGGAACAGAGTAATTCCATAATGCTTCAGATTTACTTAGAGTGATTTATACCTGTTAACACTCCTTGCTGCCTGCACCTACCTAAAATTCAGTGGAAAAAGCCTTAAACCCCACAAAGGTGTGGTTGGTGGCAAGGATCTTATAGAAGGGGCTATCACAATGATCCTGACTCTCTCCGTTTTAGCTCTCTCCTAGGTTAGCTAAGGGGGCTGGTCTCTAAAGCAAAGAAACTAAGTTAAAAAGATATGAGGTTCTAGGAGACTTTGTTAGAGTGAAACATGGATTACCTTTTAGAGATTTATGAGCAATTTGAAATAATAATGATAAACCATTCAACTAGTGCCTTTACAAAAAACTTGCTCAAAAGTAAAAGTTTGAAAACCTAACTAGTTTGTTTCTTTCTTTGCAAAGAAGAAATTTTGATAGATTCATATGAAGTCATAAAGATACTTACTTGAGTAGATTCTTTTCTTCTTCTATCAGCTTCCTTGTTGAAGATGATGACAAGAACTGCTTCTTAGATTGATTTCAAAGTAGGTGATCTTGGATCGTTGATGATCAAGGATTACTTCAGAATGAAGATGTCTTCAATAGTGTTGGGTGGTGCTTAATGATGTGTCTTCCAACAATGTCTTCAATATCAAGATCTTTGACGTCAAATATTACCTCCTCGATGTGTGGATTGAGGTTGAATGTCTTCTTGAGATGGCTTGAGGATTTCCTTGCAAACTGATTTGACCTTTCAATGTAGACTTTGACTTTTGCTTTGATGCTTTCTAGAAAACTGAATTTTGATCCTTGAGTGTCTTCTTGTCGAATAGCCCTTTGTCTTTAGCACCTTAGCTCTGATTCCATGTTGAGAATTTAGAGGGCTGGAGATTAATTCAAATTCTCTTCTTGATAATTACTTGTGAGTTTACTTGAGTTATTTATGTCTTCTCTTCTTTAACTTATTTAATCTTTCACCAAGTCAATTATCAAAATACACTAGACACACAAATTAGGCTCCTAGAGCTAGGGCAAAACCTCTTCCTCTTGGAGAGGAAAACCCACGAGAAAATCTTCTTATAGATCTTCAAATGACAAGTACCATGACCCAGACTTAGACCCTTGACCTATGGATGCTTCCAAGACCTTGTTACTTCTCCTTTGTCAATCTTCCATGTTGACCTTTCTTTCTTGTACCAATCTGTACTGTCCTATATTTTATTAACTATGAGAGGGAAGGTTCCTCTCTTTTCTTATCCAACAATTACCCTTAACTTTCGCATCCATTTTAGACCTTCATATTGCAGACCTAATTCCGTCATAGATAGTAGGTGCATATTAGTGAGATTGCGCGAATCTCTTCTTCCAGACTTGACAACATTCATAATGGTGATCCGCATACATTCATCTGCATCATAGTAAGCCACATACATCACGGTGATCTGCATTTCTTCCTGAACTTAACACTGTTCCACTTCAGAGAAAACCACACTTATTTATTGCTCTTTTACACACAAGAATCCGCACCTCAGATCCGCATCTTAGTCACAGGTGAGTACGCAATAGATTAGACTTCTTTACACTTGTAATCATCTCAGAAAATGTTCGCACCGAATCATGTACTTGTCTTCAAAATCCTTATTTTAGTTTTGTGTAAACTCAGAGAGAATCCACATATTTCTTATATGTATTTTTATCAAATATAAGTCCGCTGTTTATCACAGGTAGAATCTAGACTGTATCACTGAGAAAGCTTGCACTTCGGTTACAGAGATGACCGAAATATCCTCCTCAAATGGGCCGCAGAACAAGTATATATAGAGACAGTCTCACTGTCTTTAGGCCAACCACCACTTTAGCTTGTAGGCCAACTTATTAGCTGATTGAAGGCTGACTTTAACACATCATAATATAGCTGAACTTGCAGCGTTGTTGGAGGGCTGAATGAAGCCATTTATTCACGGTTTCTAGGACAAGGTCTTGGAGCATTTCATCAGACTAGATCATTCATATATATATGACACTTAAATACATTTATCCCTAGAAGACAAAAACCTAGATAGACATCAAGAAGAAGTCTAGTAACCTATAATAAACTCTTGCTCATGAAACCCATGAAGCAAGTACAAAATAAATTTTATCATCTTTGTCTTCTTCTTTACATAAATCCATAATTACATAGTCAATATGAAGACCTATCCTAGTTACACTTTTCAACAAAACTAACCCAAAAACAACACACAAATTCGGCCTGGCTTTTTGATCTTGAATTCAAACCTGCAAGGACAAATTTAGCCATATAAATGTCCCAGAGTTTTCTTCAAGTCTAGTGGCTGTGCATTTGAAGAATCCCGACCTTGTTGCAAAAGTAAAACTCAAAGCAAACAACCTTTCGTCCTCCTCCAAGAGCTCAACTACCTCAGACATAAATTTACCATACAATGAAGCACTTGAATGTGTCTTATGAGGTTGGAGGACAACTCTATTTATATAATATGGAGAGGGGTGTCACATGACTAAATAACCCTAATCCAACCTTGATAATTTGCACGTGTGGGCTTTATTTCAAAAACATATTTCTCCTTGTCCAAATTTAGTGATCTTTAAGGTCGATTTTTGTCCTCTTGAAAAGAGGAATTCATTGTAATAATTATCTCCATCAAATGAGCTGTTCAAAGTGAAATTTCGCTGTAGTTGCCAATCTTAACACCCCCCTCCCCTTGTCCACACTTTGGGTCGAGCCACGAACGATGCCCTTGAAGTTGATGCAGCTTAAAAAAGACGAAAAACATAATTTGGCCACTCTCAACAGGAAAAGTACTGTAAATAATCAACAAGAGCCATTAATCAAGATACATGTGCAATAGATTACTCTACAAGAGCCATTAATCAACAATTCATTGAAATAGTCACTAACAGACTATAAAGAACAAGTTTACCATAAAATGTTGAAGAGGAGCGCGACCAGCAAATAAAACCACAAAGACTTCGTTTGTATTATTCCAGAAAATATTACAGGAGAGCTTCAAGAGCAAGTACACAATCAAGAGATTTGATCCCCGTCAAAGTAATCTCAACTGTCAAAAATGATTTGATTATCTTTTAATCTCGTCTGTTGAAATTATAATTTTTTGAGGAATTTCGAATTTTTCAATTAATTCTCATTTAATTAACTCAAAAATAATAATATTGAGTTAATTACCTCAAAAAAAAAATGACTTTGACTTAACTACCAAGGCCAAAGGGTCCAAAATTTTTCAAAATTTTCAATATTCCCTTGGCTTGGGACCTTTAAAAATTTATTTTTTAGGGACCCACGAATTTAGCATTTGAAGAATTTAAATTTACTTAGGACAACAATTAATTAAATTTTAGGCTTAGGATTTTTAATTTAATTTGACCAGAAAATTTAATTAATTGACTCGTGAGGGGATTAATTATTTTTCCAACCCTCTTTACATAAGATTAATACATTAAATCATGAGGGGAACCCTGTTTGTAACAGATCCTCAATAATCTACCCAATTCCGTGACTCAAAATATGATCTAGTAGACCTAGCAATCTGTAATAAAATGATCTAGCCAATTAGCTAAGATCATTCCCAGATTACTTTACAAATACTCGATAAAAAAAACACTAGGACTCACTTAGTATCTTGACCAAAAAATCCACCCTAGCTTTGGGGTGAGGCTGGAGGGGAAAAACTTTGCCGATCATTTGTGTCAAAAAACACAAATGAATCAGTGAGACAAAAAACCTCCTAGGATAGAAATCGTTACGAAAACACTAGGCTTACCTAGGTTGTTACATACACGATGGTCTTACTGAGATCATAAGCATGCAGAATGGGTTTCAATCTTTTACAAAACTGTCGCTGATGATGAAATTTGAATGGCGTGAACACCTCAAACATGATAAATCCCATTTGAAAAAATGTGGGTGTACTGCTATGGGGTCGTTGACACATAGTGGTCAACATCTGGCTCTACTTGGGGACATGTTGCTTCATTGAAGGAATGTGAGAATCCATAATTTGCATCCAAGAAACACAGAAAACTACGTAAGTAGCGTCCATCCAAAATATCATCATACAACATTAAGCACACAACAAATAGAAGCTCTTATATCATTTATTATTCTAGTAACATGAAAAGTAAATCTAATCTAACTACAAAATGAAATGCTGAAAGGACAAGGTGTAAGGTTAGAGATACAAATCTTCGTTAATGGGGCCAACGAATTTCTCAGGATATTCACAACAAGACAAGACCTGCTTTAATGGATTGGGAGAATTATGATCTGTATAAAGCTCTTTGATTTTCTGCCATTTATCATTTGGAATAGGTTGAAAATTTTGAACCTGTGATTTCCTTTCTTCTAACTTCTTAAGCATCAAACTCATTTCTCTGGCATGCCTTACTATTAATTTCGCTTGATTGAGCTCAGTTTTCACGAATCTATCTTGCAGAGTGATATGATTTGCCTCCATAGTTTTCATTTCTCGAGTGAGCTTTGCTTCCATTGCAATCATATGTTTTTGAATAATGGACATCTGATTAGAATGATTAACTTCCATTACCTTTAATCTGTTTTCGATGGTATCCATTTCTTCCATATTTATAACACATGGTGCTTGTTTTTTCTCTATGGCCAATAATCTATTCTGAAGAGATATTCATCAACTTCCATGTCGCTTATAATTTTATCATTCTTCGCTTTCATGCCCATGAAGCAATTTTGCATATAGTTTGTCTTTTTCTTATGATTTGATTCAATGGTGGCTAACTAATGGTTGTGATCAAACTCCATGATGGGCATTTCTTCATCATGTCTTTTTTCCATGGCAATCATTTGATTGGAGTGATTAAATTCCGTTATCGTCAATATCAAAAGACAAGTAAAAGGAAAATGTGATGAAGACTATTCTTGGCTAATTTAAGTTAACTACAAAGATTTCAAATCAACTCTTCAATCCCCAGACCTCACTCTCGCCAAAATCATGTGGATCTCACAGTGAGGAGTCAATAGGGGAGTAGAGGGTCTTTAGACGTCTATACAACCAACTTATGTTGGAGGTGATGTTTTAATGATTATTGGTAGGAAAGCGATGTTGATTTATCCCAATTAAATGATACATGCATTGTTCCACAAGAGATAAGATAGTGCTTACTTGCAATAATGAACCAAAATTTTAGAGACAAATAAACTTATGTGTGTTGTAGCATTAATAGGCAAGTGGAATGAAATAAGTTCTCATTAAGATACAATCTTTTTACTTGAAGAAAATGCTTCAATAGTTCCTCAAAATGTATAACATGCATGGACTAAATAATGAAGCATAAACATTAAATTATTTGGAACTTGCCAACCATGTAGATTGCTCACACATGGGAAAAGTCATTTCCTCAAGTTTGAAGCCTTTGGAGCTCATGCATGTAAGTTTAATTAAACACATGGAAAAAAACTTGTGAGATGGATGTAGAGTGCATTAGTTGTTAATTTTTTAGCATGCATGAGATGAAAATCAGAAAATTAGTCAATCCACCCAAGTTCCTTCCTCTTCAACCAAGGAAGGGGGATGCCATGGGTAGAAGACCCCAAGCTCCCTCAAGCAAAAAGGTTATTTTATTACTGATTACAAATGAGAAAAAAGAGCGTCTAAGAAGGTTGCCCAAAAGGAGATCATTTTACAAAGATAGGGCTTGGAAAAAAAACCAGATCTCCTCCTCAAAGATGACAACAAAAGCGCATGGGAAAAACTTTCAAAACATCAATTTTACAAGGTTCAAAGGCCCATGAGCAAGGTGATATTGCTGTTGCCCTTAAGGTGCTCATGACCTCCCTAAAAATAGGTCTTTTAGGTGGTGGAAGGCTTTGCATTCAAGGAGGATCAATAGTTCTTCGCCATCTCCTCTTCAAGCTCCTTGTTGTCCACGCTTAAACTTATAGGATGCAAAAGAAAATCAAACATTAGAATGAAATAAACAATATTTAAGGTACAAACTAGTATACAAAGACACTAGCCCAAGAAATGGGAGTGAACCCCCATTCTGTTGAGATTTTGTGTAGTTGGGGTAACATCGGGTGTGCTCTAGCCTTGAAATTTTGTGGAGGGGTTAAGAAACACTTGAACTCCAAAACCCATAAAGTGTTTGAAGAAAATTCAGCTGGTGTTCAAGTCATTCAAATAATTAATTGTTTTAATGGATTCCTAAGTCTAAACTTAGGAAAATTAAATAATTAAAGTGAATTAATTAACACATGTGCTGAAATGTTCTAAATGACACAGATCAAGCAGTCTTTTAATCTCAGTCGTTGATGAGTGTATAATCTCGACCATTGATGAGATCAGTGAATAACTATAAGAGAAAGGCTTGAGGATCAGTTGGAGACACACACACAAATGTAGAGCTGAGAGATTGATTTCGAATTCTAGGGCAGGGTTTGCTAAGAATTTTCGGAAGAGATTTCTGCAACGAGGGGTAGTATTGGCTGAGGGGATGATTTGATCCCGGAGCCAAGAGATTGTAAGAGATACAGAAGCAACTTTCAATGACAGCGCAGAGGAGCAAGGGCAGTAGCAGCTACGCAGCACAGAGGCTTCAGCGGCTATGCAGGTGCAATGCAGGCCCAGGAAGGGGCAACGCTACAAGTTTGGAGAGCTTCAGAAGTTACGCAGAGGCCTCCAGAGGCAATGTAAGGGTTGCGTCACCCACTTTGGGGTTACGTAGTTCCTCTCTGAGCAGCGCAAGGGCATGTAGAGACTAGCAGGGCTGACACCAAGGCTTCAGGGGCAGTGCTGGGGTTTCTAGGGCCAGAATCGGGCCGAGTCTTGTAAATCCCATTTGAGGGTGTGGATCAGTCAGAATTTTGGCCACAAAACAACAGGTTAGCTGCAGATCTATTTTTTTCTCTGTCGAGTGAACCAGATCCGGTGCTAGATTTACTGTACTCAGAAACTACTTAATAATAATAAACCCTCATATCTGCTGCACCGGTTTTCCCGCTTTGGGTTTTTTCGGGGACTTGTGTCTAAAAATAAGTATGTCACTTTGTTTGAATGAGCATAATATTCAGTAAATGATCTGCATGTATAGGCTGTTACTTGTGTTTACTTCGGTATTTTCTGAATCTTATTTCTAAAGATAACTTGTATAATTTAATCAAGTAAGAGAAATAAACCATGATACTATAGTATATTTTTCACATTGTATCAGAGCGATAGCAGATCAAGCCGAATCTCTAGCATATCGGTTGAAGAATATTTTTTCTGTAGGACAGCAGTAGAAGCAGCAGTTTCGGAAGGGGCAGCTTGACAGAAGGAGGACGCAGACCCAGGAAGGGGCAGCGATGTAGCTACAGAAGGCCATCAGGCTTATGTAGAGCCTTCCCAGGCTAGCGTAAGGACTGCGTTACCCAGTTTGAGGTTACGCAGTCCACTTCTGAGCAACGTTGAGGCTACGATGGGCCAGTCAGTGAGACGCAGTCCAGTCATTGTTCCTATTGCAGAGAAGCCTTGCCAAGATCTGGAGTAGATCTTCAGCAGTCTTGATGTGGTGGAGATTCTGCGGGTGCAGAATTGTGCCTAGCTAAGTCCACAAAGGCGGGAGGAAGACAGCTACTCAGGAGATCTGAGCCAAGCAGATCTGAGATTCGATCAGGAAGGTGATCGAATAGTACTGTCCGATTGTGTTTGGGTGAAAGATTTCCATGAGGGAAATCAGTGGTCAGAGGGAGCAATTACTATAGAGAGTTTTCTGATCACCAAGAAACCCAGATCCAACATTTTCTATTGAGTGTTGCAACAGAAAGAGGGAGAGGAGTATTTGTTCTGACAGATCTGAGCAAGATTGCGCGATATGAACTGAGAGATCAGGATAGGTTGGACGACATGTTCAATTTTGTTATCTAGAGGGCCAGAATCCTGTCAGTTATGGATGAGTATGGTCTCAAAGATCATGTAGAGAAAGTTCTAGTTGTAGCAACCAATGCAGATCCTCTAAATAAGTATGAAGAAAATCAAGCATGGATTAAGCATTTGATCATGGACAGAGTAAAAGACCACGTCATACCTCATATTGCCGGAAAGAATACAACAAATGAGATGTGGGTAGCCTTGGAAACGATGTCACAAGGAGGCTCTGTTCAACGAAGGATGCTTCTGGAGAACCAGATGCAGTTGTTCGAAATGATGAAGGGTGAAGAGATAGATCCATTCCTCTTCAGACTTCAAACTATCCAGGATCAATTGACTGCCATGGGTGCAAATCCGGATGAGGGCCTCCTAGTGAGGACGACCCTAAATGCAGTCTCGAAAGAATGGGAAACGTTTGTACAGAACATTCTAGGCAGGGCAGCGTTACCATCATGGGCAGACATGTAGGCAATCCTCCATCAAGAGGAAATCAGGAGAATCACGAAGAGGCAAAGCAGTGGAAGCGGATCAGCCAGAGTGAAGAAAGAAGAGGAGTATGATGCAGCCCTTGCATCAAAGGAAAGGAAGCAGCAAAGGAAGAAGAAGAGGGACCTTTCCAAGGTTCGGTGCTTTAACTGTGGCGAACTTGGACACTGCGCCAGCACTTGTCCTAAGAATAAGGACAAAGGATTTTTTGATTGCAAGGCTGCAGCAGCAAAGGATGATGACTCTGATGATGATGTAGCCATGAGTGCTCATGTGCCTCAAGAGAAGAGGTGGGGTGATATGGATCTGTAGAGCAGCTACAGACAAGAATGGCGGGATCCTTGGGTCAACCTTACTCTTGGATCATATACGAGCTATGAGAGCCTTAAGATGGTAGCAGGATGAGTCGAGAAATGGTTGCAGAAGGTCACAACAAAGCAAATGGCAGTGATGGAGAGCTGGAGAGAGAGCAGCGTAATGCAGAGGCAACAGCAACGTAGAGGCTGATGGGACTTCTGCAACGTAGAGAGGCTGAGCTCATGCAGTGCAATGTTGCAGCAGCGCAGTGGCTTCAGGGGGACAACATAAATCAACAACCAAGGGAGCTTCATTGATGGGAGGTGTTGACCACACTTTGTCAACGACCCCATAGCAGTACACCCCCATTTTTTCAAATGGGATTCATCATGTTCGACGTGGTCGTGCTATTCAGATTCCATCATCGATCGACAGTTTTATGAATAATGTAAACCTATTCTGCATGTTTATGATGTAAATGATCTAAGTAAGACCGTCATGTCTGTAACAACCTAGGTAAGCCTAGTATGTTGGTGACGATTTCTATCCTAGGAGGTTTTTTGTATCACTGATTTACTTGTGTTTTCGACACAAGTTATTGGCAGAGTTTTTTCTTCCAGCCTCACCCCAAAGCTAGGGTGGATTTTGTCATCATCATGCTAAGTGAGTCCTAGTGTTTTCTATTGAGTCCTTGAAAAGAAGTTTGGGAATAATCCTAGCTATTTGGCTAGATTATTTTATTACAAGCTACTTGGTCTACTAGATCATGTTTTGAGTCGTAGAATTGGGTATCTATTTGAGAGTCTATACGAATGGGTCTTTCCCCTTCATGTATCTAAATGTATTTATCTTATGTAAAGAGGGTTGGAAAAATAATTAAAATCCCCTCTCAGCCAATTAATTAAATTTTCTGGTCAAATTAATTAAAAAATCTTAAGCTAGAAATTTAATTAATTTTAGGTCCTGGGTGAGTATAAATCCTTCAAAGGCAAAATTCGTTGGTCCTTAACAAATGAATATTTAAAAGCTCCAGGCCAAGGGAATATTGAGAATTTTAAGAAATTTTAGACCCTTGGGCCTAGGTGGTTAAGTCAAAGTCAAAAATTTGAGGTAATTAACTCAAAAATAGTATTTTTGAGTTAATTGAAATGAAATTAAATGATAAATTCGTTTTTCCTCAAAATTATAATTTCGACGGCCCAGATTAAAAGATGATCAAGTCTTTTCAATGGTCAAGATTATTTTGACATGGATCAACCGAACTAGCCGTTGGAGATTTTGTCCTATAAATTAAAGGTCTTTGTCAGTCTTGAGGCATCCGATCTTGGGATTGTGCACTTGTTCTTGGAAGCTCTTGTAATTTCTTTTGATGAATAAAGCATAAAGACTTTGGGGTTATAAACTTTGGTGTTCCTTTTCCAGATCTATGTGGTGATTCATTTCTAAACTCTACTACTTTATTTTTGCATTTTTATGGTTGATGGCCTTCATGGATTAATCTACATATAGGTATCTTGTGCAGTTTTCTGGGTTCATATAATGACATTTTGATTTTTCTTAAGGATCTCATGTTATTTTCTTAAATCTCTATCAATCTAAAGTTCATATCTAAGTGTGCAGGGAATTTTTCTTTCAAGATTTGAGCGTCTGGGGAAGTCTTCAGTTGGACCAGCCAACTCTCAGATTCGTAAATCTAAAAACGCCCATTGTTTCTAATTTCCTGAATCTATCTTACGAATTTGTGTTTTTTTACAGGGTCTCCTAAGACTTGTGCCTCTCTTCAAAATTTTAAATTTTTAAAAATTGTGCTGAAATGGGCTCAAATCTGGCCATGAGGGCCTCAGATCTGTAAATTAGCTTGTAAATTTGTATTTTTATTAGGGCTGTAAGGGTTTAATAAATTTTTTGGTGTATATATTTTCAGGATCTGACTGGTCTTGCAGGTTGCAGGGTTTTACTCAGAATTTTTTTTTAGATCTGAGCCAGATCTAACCCCCAAGGGCCAGATCTGGCCTCAAAATCGCTTCTGTGGGAAAATCTGAATATTATATGATTAAAGGAGCATCGAAGATCAGAGTTTGACGGAGGATTTTTAAGTTTGCTGGACATTTTAAATGTGCACTGGGTTTTTCTGTCTCTACTCACTGCAAAAAACGCTGTCAATACCCATCGATCTGCATCAATCGACCTCCTATCTGCTGTCCCTGTCTACGTTTTCTTCTGCCTTCATTTGGTCCGCGCTGTTGCACTTCTCCGTCCATCCTTTCTCTTTTGCCCTCGATTTCAAATCCTCCACACGCTGTTCTGCCTCTCCATTGCGTCATCCTCAACTCCTCTGCCATCGATTTTCCTCAGCAGACCACCGTTCGATCCTTCTCATTCATGCCGTCGACTTCTGCCCTTGTCTTCGACTCGCTCAAGTTGCCTCTCTCTCACTGCCCTCCGCCATCACCTTCTCCTCTGTGCGTCGACCCATATTCCTCGAGCTCTCCTTTGTGCCGTTCGTCATTCTCCATTGCTGTCCAGATCCGACTCCCCTTCGACCTGCAAACACAAAAGAAAAAGCAAACAAAACTTGTGTATATGCGTTATGTAACTTTGATTCGGATTCATTTTGTTTAGTTTAGATGTTAGTTTTTTAATTCGATTATAGGTTTTTTTTTTTGTAATGCGTTAGTTGGGGTAGCGTTTAATTAGTGTAGTTTTCTTTAGATTTCTTTTTATTAGATTTAAATTTTAATAAAGGTTAGTTTAGTTTTAGATTTTAAACGTAGATTTTAGTTTTGATTTTTTTGTTTTAGATTTCATTTTTAATAGCGTATGTTTAGTGTAAGATTGTAGATTTAAATTCGATTTTTGTTTTTAGCTTTAAATTTTATTTTTTAATGTTTACTTTACTTTAGTTTATATTTATATTTTTAATTTTTTTTTTAGATCTAACTTTTAAATTTTAGTTTTAATTTAGTTTAGAGTTAGTTTTGTTTTAATTTGTCTTTTAGTTTTAGATTTAGTTTTTTTTTTAGATTTTAATTCATAGTGTTAATTTTTATTTTTAGGATTTAAAAATATTAAAAAACAATAAAAAACAAAAATTCCCAAAAATTCTAAAAATTTAAAAATTCTAAAAATATTTGAAGTTTGATTATATAGGAGCATTTTAATTTCTGGATTGGATTTAATTGAAACATCATAAAATTCAGAAATATTTCAAGCATCTGGCATTTATATTTAATGGTCATCTCATGATTGTTTGTTGTTGGCTTAAGTATCTTAATAAATCATTGTGGTCATTTAAATTTTCATAGTAGCAATTTTACATCCATTACTTGGCTTTAATTGCATAATGAGATTTTCTAATTCCATAAGGCACTGGTTTTAACATAATTGATCTGTGAAATCTTGTTGATCTTATCAAGTATTTGGTGTTTTCGCTGTGTCTCCTAGATTGGTTGATTTGCAACCAATTCTTGTCCTTCATTTTTGTTAGGGTCTACCTCCCTTAGCTTGCAAGGAGACAACTTAAATAGAGAGATTGGGGATAAAGGTGACAGCCCCCAATCTGAGTTGTTGTCGCGGTGCCTAGACAATCTGTGTGACAATAGGAGACAACCTGAATTGCCTGTCAATGATTGGGCAAGAGTCCTTCAATTGCTTACTTCTCGGCAATTGAGTTGCAGTGCAACAGTTAAAAGTGAAACAGTTAGCAGTGGCAGTGCTATGGGCAGCATGATGCAACAATTTGAGAGGGAGCTGCAGTATAGATGTGGTAGTGTCAATGACAGTGACATGGGCAGCAGTACAGAGAGCAGTAGTGTAGTGGATGGAGGGAAGTAGGCCAAGCATCAGCAGCACAGAAACCAACATCAGTACATGGTGTGGATGTATTGCTAGAGCACACTCCGTGCTAAGAGGGAGTGTTGAGATTTTGTGTCGTTAGGGTAGCATCGGGTGTACTCTAGCCCTGAAATTATGTGGAGGGGCTAAGACACACTTGGACTCCAAAACCCAGAAAGTGTTTGGAGAAAATTCAGCTGGTGTTCAAGTTATTCAAATAATTAATTATTTTAATAGATTTCCTAAGTCTAAACTTATGAATATCAAATAATTAAAGTGAATTAATTAACACGTGCTGAAATGTTCTAAATGACACAGATCAAGCAGTCTTTTAATCTCAGCCGTTGATGAGTGTTTTAATCTCGGCAGTTGATGAGATCAGTGAAAAAGTATAAGAGAAAGGCTTGAGGGTCAGTTGGAGACACACACACAGATGCAGAGCTGAGAAACTGATCTGGAATTGTAGGGTAGGGTTTGCTAAGAATTTTCGGAAGAGTTTTCTGCAGTGAGGGGTAGTATTGGCTGAGGGGATCATCTGATCCCAGAGCCAAGAGACAGTAAGAGGTAGAGAAGCAACTTTTAGGGACCACACAGAGGAGCAAGGGTAGCAGAAGCAACTACGCAGCCGCTGCGCAATGTAGAGGCTTCAACTGTTACGTAGGTGTTATGCAGACCCAGGAAGGGGCAGCGCTACAGCTTCAGAGAGCTTCAGATGTTACGCAGAGGCCTCCAAAGGCAGCGTAAGGGCTGCATCACCCACTTTGGGGTTACGCAGTCTCTCTCTGAGCAGCGTAGATGCACGCAGAGCCTAGTAGGGCTGACGCTCGGGCTTCAGGGACAGTGCTAGGGTTTCTAGGGCCAGAATCAGGCTGGGTCTTGTAAATCCTGTTTGAGGGTATGGATCAATCAGAATTTTGGTCACAGAACAACATGTTAGCTGCAGATCTATGTTTTTCTCCGTCGAGTGAACCAAATCTGGTGCCCTGATTTGCTGTACTCGGAATCTACTTAATAATTATAAACCCTCATATTTGCTGCATCGGTTTTCCCGCTTTGGGTTTTTCCGGGGACTTATGTCCAAAAATCAGTGGGTCACTTTGTTTGAACGAGCGTAATATTCAGTGAATGATTTGCATGTGTAGGCTGTTAGTTGTGTTTACTTCAGTATTTTCTGAATCTTATTTCTGAAGATAACTTGTATAATTTAATCAAGTAGGAGAAGTAAACCATGATACTACAATATATTTTTCACACATTCTTGTCTAGCCTAGAAAACGCTCTTCAAGTAGCAAATATGGCTTTAAAACGCTCTACAAAGGAAAAATTTTGGATTTTAAAATTTAATTTTGATGATCAAGTAGCTTAGAGGATGGATGCAAAACTTGGAGGAGTTGGAGAAAACTGAGTCTTGGTTTGTTGTGAGTCTGGGAATGAGTTAGTCTATTTGAGACATTTTCCATTCCCGAATGGAATTCCTGCACACAATGTAAAAATAGATCTTCCCTACACACTTGAAATCAAATGTTAACTCGCAAGAGGATTAAAATGTTGAGACTTTAGGTAGCATCGGATGTGCTCTAGCTCCGAAACTTTCTGGACGGGCTAGAGTACATGAGATCTCCATGACCCAAAAATCGTTTGGAGAAATTCCACCCGGTGTGAAAGTTATTCAAATAATTAAATTTTTTAATAGGGACCGTAAGTCTAACTTAGGGAAATCAAAAAATTAAAGTGAATTAATTTAAACGTATGGGTGAGAATGTTCTAAGTAACATGGATCAAGTATTTTCTAATTTTAGTCATTGATTAGAGATTAGATCAAGCCCGTTGAATGTTCAACGAGAAAAGTATTAAAGGAAGGCTTGGGGTCAGTTGGAGAAGACACACAAAGCGGTAGCACTTGAGCCAAGTCAAACTTTTGGGGTGGGTTTGCTAAGAATTTTTGAGTGAGCTTGCAATGCTTGTGAGGCGCAAATCGACGAGGGATTATTCTGATCCGAGGTCGAGAATACTAAGGTAGAGAGGCAGATCCATACCAAGCAGTTCAGAGATGAGCAAGAGGGACGCAACCCAACCAGGCTCACGCAGAGGCAACGATGAGCCCATAGGGGTGATGCAGGAGAAGCCTCTGCTGCGCAGAGGCTGCATAGTGGCTACACTGGGTAGGAGACGCTGACACAGAGGCTGGAGGAGCAACGCTGGGGTTCCAGCAGGCTAAAAAGGGCTCGTATTCAATGTTTTCAAAGGAGTGCTACCTTGGCTGAATCAACCATATTTTTTGTCTCCGAGTGATAGGTTCAGCTGTCGTGAATTCTCTGTTGGGAAAACCATTACTGGTGCCCTTGATTGTATTCAAATATTCTACTTAATGAACAAACCCTCTAAGAGTTACTGCACCGGTTTTCCCGCATTGGGTTTTTCAGGGGACATTGTCCAAAAAATACTGTCCTTTGTCATGTGTGCGTTATGCTTTAGTAAATGATTTGTATGTATATGTAGGCTGAAATTGTGTTTACTTTGATAGTGGCAGTGTCAAAGGGAGCAGTACAGGGGCAAACAACGTAGCAGATGGGGGGACCAGAATCCTGAGATCAGCAACGCAAAGGGTGCTTCAGAATCATAGCTGGATGCAACAGGCATATTGCTGGAAAACCTTCCTCGCTAAGAGAGAGTGTTGATTTTTGTAGCATTCGGAAGTGTTCCAAGTCTCAAACTTTGGAGGGAGGCTTGGACACCATTCCAAAGAACCTAGAAACAGTTTGTGAAAATTCCACTCGGTTCAGGACTTACTAAAATAATTAATTATTTTAATGAAGACCCTAAGTCTAAACTTAGGGAAATGAAATAAATAAAGGGTATTAATAAGACAGAGTGTGAATCTTCTAGAAAACATGGATCAAGTCAAGTTTTAATTTTATCCATTAATTAATCTTTTAATTTGGGCCATTGGTACTCCAACAGGAAGATTATAAAACAAGGCTTGAGGGTCACTTGGAAAATAAGTTGGGCATACACTCAGTACCCGAAAGAGATCCATTTTGATGTAGAATTCAATCTCAGTGGGAGAGTTGCAGGGTGAGAAGTTGTAGAAGCAGGAGGAGGAGGTCAGGGGTGATCGAGATCAGGGTCAGAGGGCAGCAGTGGGTCACTAGAGGCAACTTGAGGCTACAGCGTAGAGACCCCATGTAGTCTCCACGTCCACGCAGACTCGCGTAGTCCAGCGCTGGGACTGCGCAGTGAATCATGCAGAGTGACGCTGGGGCATGCAGGGGTTGTTCTTAGTGCTAGAAAATTGTTCGAGTAAGCCAAAAATTTAGTTTCAGGTGGTTCAGAATTTATCTGCCGTATATTTTCGCTGTAAAGATATCATTTGTTGAAGAATTAATAAAAAAATTCATTTGTTGCACTGGTTTTCCCACATTGTGTTTTTCCGGGGACAATTGGCCAAAAATAACTGTGTACATGTGATTGAATCTTGTGTTTATGTTCTCTACTGTTTATTTCTCTGCATATATAATTGTGAATGCTGCAGTAGTATTTATTTCGATATTTGCCGGAAGATTTCTGAATAATAACTTATTGAAATAATAAGTAGGAGAAATAAATCTATCACTGCAACTGTTTGTAAATTTTCACAGACTTGCTTGATGAGTCAAATGATAACTAGACAGAAAGAGCTTTTCAATATGAGATATCAGGAGCTCAATTTGGAGTTGAGTAAGGCCTCTAAAAGTTGCCTGCAAGAGCACACCTCATTTTTTGCACCCTCATTTTGCACTTTTTGACCAGTATTGGAAGAATTGAATTTTGAGGGGCTATACTTGATCATTTTCAGTGTTGCTGTAATATCCCCAAAGGGAAATAACCAGTAATACAGAAATATGCCAGACAGATATATAAAACAAAATGCTGGAACCAGATAATGGAACAAGTACACATAGAATGCCAGAACACTAAGCCATTTTATTATTCTCAGAACACATAGATAGGAGTACAAGATAATCAAAATGAGTGCACCTATCCTTGCCCTAGGCAAGTGGAGACCCTCTCAGAACAAATAATGGCTGCAAATAAGGACAGCGTCCTAGCTGGCTGAAGAACTGCTATGAAGAACTGCTGCTGGAATGCACTGGAACTATGAGCTGGTAACTAGAAAGATGGCTGATCTCAATCCTCAGACAAGCCCCAGAAAATGTGAAACTGATGCTCCACCACCAGGCAAGCCCTCACAAGTGAAAACGCTGTCTCTGCTAGTGACAGCGCAGAAGACAGATGAAACGCTGGCCACAAGTCCTCCAGATGAGATAACTAACTCCTCAGGGCTGGAAACACTGAAAAACGCTGCCAAACCCTCACACAAAGACCCGGCTCATCAGATCAGCGTCCTCCCTGACTGGATCTGCGTCCTCCCTGCCCAGATCTACTGGATCTGAGTCCTCCCTCTCCAGATCTGCGTCCTATCTCTCCAGATCTGCGTCCTCCAAGGCTAGATACGCGGATACTGCGTCCTCCACTGCCCGGATACGAGGCTCTCCTACGGATACGCTGGATGCAGGTCCTCTAACGATCTGCTGCTATCTCTCCAGATCTGCGTCCTCCAAGGCTAGATCTGCTGCTATCTCTCCAGATCTGCGTCCTCTCTGCCTTGGTCAGCTGGATCTGCGTCCTCACTATTCAGATCTGAGTCCTCCTGCTGGATCTGCGTCCTACCTCTCTGGATCAGCGTCCTATCTCCTGGATCTGCGCAGTCTCAAGAAGGGGGTATCTCCTCTCCAAATCTCCACCCAGGAAACTGCTGCTACTTACCACTGAAACTGAAGGATGATGCTCAGAAAATAACCTTACCAGGGCAGGCACTCGAAGTCCCCCGAGGCTAAGGGTGATACCAAGAAAATAACCTTACCAGGGCAGGCACTCGAAGTCCCCCGAGGCTAAGGGTGAGATTTCCGAACGGAGACACTCGGTTGCACTAAACAGTGCTGCAGACCGACTAAACAACCGGCGTGCTGAAGCAGACAGAAGTCTAGCTCTCAATATCAATATCAAATCATGCATACCAAAATGAGGTGAGAACCCCACCTTTTATAGTGCTAAACTCCCTCCAAAACCTTGACTGCGTCCTTCACTCTCCTTGGCCTGCGCAGTTAACCTTGGGTCAGCCTGATGCCTCCCCTTCATACTCATGTGGACCCCCAAGGCCCCCTTTCTAAGTTATAACGTCAATCAACTAGGAAAAACACTTTATTTTATAAAGTGAGGTGACTAAAGTGAGGTAACCCCTCTTATTTCTCACTTTATTTATTATTTCTAGCTAAAGCGGCAAAATTAAACAAAAATGAAATATTCCAATTAGCAAAGCTAATTGGGAATATTACAGTTGCATAGGTCCATTGTGTAGCCAAGAGAGAGAGATTTCCAATGAGCTATCACGAGCTCAATTTGGACACCAGGAAGGCCTCCAAAAGTGGCTTGCAAGTTGGAGGGCGCACTGGCATTGTGCCCTTGGCACAACAATGGCACCCTTGAACCAGCTGTGGGGGAATAAATTTTTGACAAGGAAAATCAACTCCATTCTGAAAACTAAAGGCATATTTGGAAAGTAGATTGGACAGGCTTTCCAACGAGCCATCCTGAGCCCAATTTGGACACTGGGAAGGCACTCAAAATCAGGCTGCAACATGGATGGCGCGTTTGACAATTTTCTGCTTTTTCTGAGTTCTTCTGCAAATTAACTTTTATCTTGGGGAATCATGTTTTTACCTCTGTAAATCAATGGTGTAAATGTAATTATGGTGTTTTTACTATTACGTAGGGTAAATACATTAGATAAAAAATCATGATGAGGTGTAATGAATCCGTTTGCAAGAGAAGTTAGGGATGACTCAGTTTGACCATCCTAGACTCTAGGCATTCAACTCAGTTTTGGTGGAACTACTCCTCCTCTCATGGATTTGACCCCTGAGGCTGGGAGGAGTTTGTTTGAGGCCTATATCATGTAGTTTTTCAATCATTTCAGAGGTGGGAATCAGTTGGATGTTGGCATATTGATCAGAGACTCTATTGTAATCATTTTGGCATGAGCTTAATAAAATTGATGCAGCTATTTCTTTGGGATACCTTTGGTATGGTTGTCTAGCATTGTTTCTTCTTATGTCTCATTATGTTTGAATGTATTGTCTTCATAATTCATAGAAAATCTATTGTATGATCACTTTCAAGTTGATAAACAAAATTCATCTCACATGCTCTTTTTTGGGAAAGTTTTCATAGTCTGTTCATCTTTCTTTCAGTTTAGGAAGAATACATCTTTCATGCTCTTCCTAGCTCCTCATCTGTCTGAATCATTCCATCCCAAGAACCCTAATGTGCTAGCCTTCTTACCTACCTTGCCCCATTGAATGGACTATAGCCCTAATCCTATTTGCCTTGACCTAGCCTCTTTGACCTAATATCCTCATCCAGCAACCTAATCAAATGAAATCAAACCCCTTCTAAACTCATACCTAGCCTTAAACCTAAATTTGTCCAGCCCTCTTGGCTGTGACTTTGTGGAGAGAGCCCTCTCCAGTTTCGTAGGGCTAGATACCAAGCCAAAAGATTGGTCTGTGGTTACCTCTGTTGGGATTTCTTCTTCAGCCTTAGAAATTTGGCGGAGTGATAACACAGATGATAACTGCCTCTTGACCTGGTTGCATTTCATGATCTCTTCCTTTTGCACATTCTTCATTCTCAAGAACTTACAAATTTTCCAGTTTCTCGTTCATATACAACCACCTCATATTCCATGAGGATATATTATGTTGATTTCATTTGTTAGTGCACCGAGAGAGCCTCCTTCATAGATCATACTTCTAAATATGGAAGTCTACTACCTGCAACCATATGACATGACTTCACAGCATCCAATGTCAACATATAAATATATACATTCCTCATACCTTCATCATTTAAGTCATCCTGTAGCAGTTTTACTAGAATGAAGAGCTTCATTCCCTTGGCATGCTCCATCAATATGTCATCACATCCCAGAATTACGTTTTCATGATGTGCCTTGATCTTGATGACTGCCTTCCATTAGTATTGTTATCAGAGAGGTTTTCCAGGAGTTGTTTTACCAAGAACTCCTACCATGCTTCGATTAGGATGCTACACTGCTTCCTATCTTACAACCAACAGAAATTACTTAAAGGAGAAGATGATATCAATCATAGTGGAGATCCCTCGCTTCTTCTTTCTTAGATTTCTTTGTATCAGGTTCTTCCCTCATTTCTGAGACATGTGCTTCTTCCCTATTTCTCTTGTCCTTTTCAGATTAAGGACAATTTCTTTTATAATGCCCAAGTTCATTACATCCAAAGCATCATGCTTTTGTCCATATTTCTTCTTTTATTCTGAGGACCAATTTTTTCAAATCTTCCTTTCTTCCTGTATATGGCTGAAAAGGCGTGATTCCATTCACCTGGCTCTGTATCATATTTGGCTTTCAATCTTCTTTCCTTTATTTTACATAGAGACTATAAATCTTGGAATGGTGCGCCTTCCTTTTCCCGTATAAACTTGAAGTGAAGTTTCCCCAATCTTCTGGCAGAGCATTCAGCAACACTATAGTCATCTCAGTGTCAGCCATTACGTCTCCAATTCCTACAGTTGATCTGAGAGAGATTGCTTTTCCTGCAGTACTCACAGAGAGTAGCTCCACCAATTTCTCGTATATTCCTTTTGATGATTCTAGATTTGATACATTAGAGATGAGAGTCTTTTATGGATTCTGTAAAAATCCTTTGGGCTCTTATATCTCCCTTCAAGTATTTGGCATGACTTCATTGTTCTTGTCTTCCATGCGGGAAAGTTTGAAAGCCTAACTAGTTTGTTTCTTTCTTTGCAAAGAACACATTTTGATAAATTCATATGAAGTCATAAAGATACTTACTTGAGTAGATTCTTTTCTTCTATTAGCTTCCTTGTTGAAGATGATGACATGAACTCCTTCTTAGATTGATTTCAAAGTAGGTGATCTTGGATCCTTGATGATCAAGGATTACTTCAGAATGAAGATGTCTTCAATAGTGTTGGGTGGTGCTTAATGATGTGTCTTCCAACAATGTCTTCAATATCAAGAATATTTGATGTCAAAGATTACCTCCTCGATGTGTGGATTAAGGTTGAATGTCTTCTTGAGATGGCTTGAGGATTTCCTTGCAAACTGATTTGACTTTTCAATGTAGAATTTGACTTTTGCTTTGATGCTTTCTAGAAAACTGAATTTTGATCCTTGAGTGTGTTTTTGTCGAATAGCCCTTTGTCTTTAGCACCTTAGCTCTGATTCCATGTTAAGAATTTAGAGCGCTGGAGATTAATTCAAATTCTCTTCTTGATAATTACTTGTGAGTTTACTTGAGTTATTTATGTCTTCTCTTCTTTAGCTTATTTAATCTTTCACCAAGTCAATTATCAAAATACACGAGAAACACAAATTAGGCTCCTAGAGCTAGGGCAAAACCTCTTCCTCTTGGAGAGGAAAACCCACAAGAAAAATCTTCTTATAAACCTTCAAATGACAAGTACCATGACCCAGACTTAGACCCTTGACCTATGGATGCTTCCAAGACCTTGTTACTTCTTCTTTGTCAATCTTCCATGCTGACCTTTCTTTCTTGCACCAATCTGTACTGTCCTTTATTTTATTAACTGTGAGAGGGAAGGTAAATCATAGATTTACGTTCCTCTCTTTTCTTATCCAACAATTACCCTTAACTTTCGCATCCATTTTAGACCTTCATATTGTAGACCTGATTCCATCATAGATAGTAGGTGCATATTAGTGAGATTGCACGAATCTCTTCTTCCAGACTTGACAACAACATTCATAATGGTGATGCGCATACATTCATCTGCACCATAGTAATCCACATACATCATGGTGATCTGCGTTTCATTTCTTCCTGAACTTAACACTGTTCCACTTCAGAGAAAACCACACTTATTTATTGCTCTTTTACACAGAGGAATCTGCACCTCAGATCTGCATCTTAGTCACAGGTGAGTACGCAATAGATTAGACTTCTTTACACTTGTAATCATCTCAGAAAATGTCTGCAATGAAATCATGTACTTGTCTTCAAAATCCTTATTTTAGTTTTGTGTAAACTCAGAGAGAATCCACATATTTCTTATATGTATTTTTATCAAAGATAAGTCTGCTCTTTATCACATGTAGAATCCGGGCTGTATCACTGAGAAAGCTTGCACTTCGGTTACAGAGATGACCGAAAATCTCCTCCTCAAATGGGCCGCAGAACAAGTATATATAGAGACAGTCTCACTGTCTTTAGGCCAACCAACACTTTAGCTTGTAGGCCGACTTATCAGCTGATTGAAGGCTGACTTTAACACATCATAATATAGCTGAACTTGCAACGTTGTTCGAGGGCTGAATGAAGCCATTCATTCACAGTTTCTAGGACAAGGTCTTGGAGCATTTCATGAGACTAGATCCTTCATATATATATATGACACTTAAATACATTTTTCCCTAGAAGACAAAAACCTAGATAGACATCAAGAAGAAGTGTATTAACCTATAATAAACTCTTGCTCATGAAACCCATGAAGCAAGTACAAAATAAATTTTATTATCTTTGTCTTCCTTTTTACATAAATCCATAATCACAACAAGACATGACCTGCTTTAATGGATTGGGAGAATTATGATCTGTAGAAAGCTCTTTGATTTTCTGGCATCTATCATCTGGAATAGGCTGAAACTTTTGAACTTGTGATTTCTATTCTTCTAGCTTCTTAAACATGGAACTCATTTCTCTGGCATGCCTTACTATTAATTTCACTTGATTGAGCTCAGTTTTCACGAATCTATCTTGCAGAGTGAGATATGATTTGCCTCCATAGTTTTCATTTCTCGAGTGAGCTTTGCTTCCATTGCAATCATATGTTTTTGAATAATGGACATCTGATTAGAATGATTAACTTCCATTACCTTTAATCTGTTTTCGATGGTATCCATTTCTTCCATATTTATAACACATGGTGCTTGTTTTTTCTCTATGGCCAATAAACTATTCTGAAGAGATATTTCATCAAATTCCATGTCGCTTATAATTTTATCATTCTTCGCTTTCATGCCCATGAAGCAATTTTGCATATAGTTTGTCTTTTTCTTATGATTTGATTCAATGGTGGCTAACTGATGGTTGTGATCAAATTTCGTGATGGGCATTTCTTCATCATGTCTTTTTTCCATGGCAGTCATTTGATTGGAGTGATTAAAGTCCGTTATCGTCAACATCAAAAGACAAGTAAAAGGAAAATGTGATGAAGATTATTCTTGGCTAATTTTAGTTAACTACAAAGATTTCAAATCAACTCTTCAATCCTCAGACCTCACTCTCGCCAAAATCATGTGGATCTCACAGTGAGGAGTCAATAGGGGAGTAGAGGGTCCCTAGACGTCTATACATCCAACTTATGTTGGAGGTAATGTTTTAATGAGTGTTGGTATGAAAGCGATGTTTAATTATCCCAATTAAATGACACATGCAATGTTCGACAAGAGATGAGATAGTGCTTACTTGCAATAATGAACCAAACTTTTAGAGGCAAATAAACTTATGCGTGTTGTAGCATTAATAGGCAAGTGGAATGAAATAAGTTCTCATTAAGATACAATCTTTTTACTTGAAGAAAATGCTTTAATAGTTCCTCAAAATGTATAACATGCATGGACTAAATAATGAAGCATAAACATTAAATTATTTGGAACTTGCCAACCATGTAGATTGCTCACACATAGGAAAAGACATTTCCTCAAGTTTGAAGCCTTTGGAGCTCATGCATGTAAGTTTAATTAAACACATGAGAAAAAACTCGTGAGATGGATGTAGAGTGCATTAGTTGTTAATTTTTTAGCATGCATGAGATGAGAATCAGAAAATTAGTCAATCCACCCAAGTTCTTTCCTCTTCAACCAAGGAAGGGGGATGCCATGGGAAAAAGACCCCAAGCTCCCTCAAGCAAAAAGGTTATTTTATTACCGATTACAAATGAGAAAAAAGAGCCTCTAAGAAGGTTGCCCAAAAGGAGATCCTTTTACAAAGATAGGGCTTGGAAAAAAAACCAGATCTCCTCCTCAAAGATGACAACAAAAGCGCAAGGGAAAAACCTTCAAAACATCAATTTTACAAGGCTCAAAGGCCCACGACCAAGGTGATATTGCTGCTACCCTTAAGATGCTCATGACCTTGCTAAAAATAGGTCTTTTAGGTGGTGGAAGGCTTTGCATTCAAGGAGGATCAATAGTTCTTCGCCATCTCCTCTTCAAGCTCTTTGTTGTCCACGCTTAAGCTTATAGGATGCAAAAGAAAATCAAATGTTAGAATGAAATAAACAATATTTAAGGTACAAACTAGTATACAAAGACACTAGCCCAAGAAATGGGAGTGAACCCCCATTCTGTTGAGATTTTGTGTAGTTGGGGTAACATCGGGTGTGCTCTAGCCTTGAAATTTTGTGGAGGGGTTAAGAAACAGTTGAACTCCAAAACCCAGAAAGTGTTTGAAGAAAATTCAGCTGGTGTTCAAGTTATTCAAATAATTAATTGTTTTAATGGATTTCCTAAGTCTAAACTTAAGAAAATTAAATAATTAAAGTGAATTAATTAACACATGCTGAAATGTTCTAAATGACACAGATCAAGCAGTCTTTTAATCTCAGTCGCTGATGAGTGTTTTAATCTCGACCTATGATGAGATCACTGAAAAAGTATAAGAGAAAGGCTTGAGGATCAGTTGGAGACACACACATAGATGTAGAGCTGAGAGACTGATTTGGAATTCTAGGGCAGGGTTTGCTAAGAATTTCCGAAAGAGATTTCTGCAGCGAGGGGTAGTATTGGCTGAGGGGACGATTTGATCCCGGAGCCAAGAGATTGTAAGAGGCACAAAAGCAGCTTTCAGGGACAGCGCAGAGGAGCAAGGGCAGCGGCAGCTGTGCAGCACAAAGGCTTCAGCGGCTATGCAGGTGCAACGCAGGCCCAAGAAGGGGCAGCGCTACAACTTCGGAGAGCTTAAGAAGTAACGCAGAGGTCTCCAGAGGTAATGTAAGGGTTGTGTCACCCACTTTGGGGTTATGTAGTTCCTCTCTGAACAACGCAAGGGCATGGGGAGCCTAGCAGGGCTGACGTCGGGGCTTCAGGGGCAGCGCTGGGGTTTCTAGGGCCAGAATCGGGCCGAGTCTTGTAAATCCCATTTGAGGGTGTGGATCAGTCAGAATTTTGGCCACAAAACAACAGGTTAGTTGCAGATCTATGTTTTTCTCTATCGGGTGAACCAGATCTAGTGCTAGATTTACTGTACTCAGAATCTACTTAATAATAATAAACCCTCATATCTGCTGCACCGGTTTTCCCGCCTTGGGTTTTTTCGGGGACTCGTGTCTAAAAATCATATGTCACTTTGTTTGAATGAGCATAATATTCAGTGAATGATTTGCATGTATAGGCTGTTACTTGTGTTTACTTCGGTATTTTCTGAATCTTATTTCTAAAGATAACTTGTATAATTTAATCAAGTAAGAGAAATAAACCATGATACTATGGTATTTTTTTCACATGGTATCAGAGCGATAGCAGATCAAGCTGAATCTCTAGCATATCGGTTGAAGAATATTTTTTCTGCAGGACAGCAGCAAAAGCAGCAGATCCAGAGGGGGCAGCTTGACAGAAGGAGGATGCAGACCCAGGAAGGGGCAGCGATGTAGCTATAGAAGGCCATCAGGCTTACGTAGAGCCTTCCCAGGCTAGCGTAAGGACTGCATCACCCATTCTGAGGTTATGCAGTACACTTCTGAGCAGCGTTGAGGCTACGTACGATGGGCCAGTCAGTGAGACGCAGTCCAGTCATTCTTCCTATTGCAGAGAAGCCTTGCTAAGATCCGGAAGTAGTGGTTTAGATCTTCAACAGTCCTAGTGTGGTGGAGATTCTGCAGGTGCAGAGTTGTGCCTAGCTAAGTCAACAAAGGTGGGAGGAAGACAGCTACTCAGGAGATCTGGGCCAAGCAGATCTGAGATTCGATCAGGAAGGTGATCGAAGAGTACTGTCC
This sequence comes from Pinus albicaulis, assembly GCA_034641835.2. Classification (NCBI taxonomy): domain Eukaryota; kingdom Viridiplantae; phylum Streptophyta; class Pinopsida; order Pinales; family Pinaceae; genus Pinus; species Pinus albicaulis. Next base: position 502,351,552 of record CM076575.1, on the reverse strand, counting down.
AATTGTGTTTGGGTGAAAGATTTCCATGAGGGAAATCAATGGTCAGAGGGAGCAACTACTATAGAGGGTTTTCTGATCACTAAGAAACCCAAATCCAACATTTTCTGTTGAGCGTTGCAACAGAAAGAGGGAGAGGAGTATCTGTTCTGACAGATTTGAGCAAGATTGCGCGATATGGACTGAGAGGTCAGGATAGGTTGGACGACATGTTCAACTTTGTTATCTAGAGGGCCAGAATCTTGTCAGTTCTAGATGAGTATGGTCTCAAAGATCATGCAGAGAAAGTTCTAGCTGTACCAACCGATGCAGATCCTCTAAAGAAGTATGAAGAAAATCAAGCGCGGATTAAGCGTTTGATCATGGACGGAGTAAAAGACCATGTCATACCTCATATTGCCGGAAAGAATACAACAAATGAGATGTGGGTAGCCTTGGAAATGATGTCTCAAGGAGGCTCTGTCCGACGAAGGATGCTTCTGGAGAACCAGATGCGGTTGTTCGAAATGATGAAGGGTGAAGAGATAGATCCATTCCTCTTCAGACTTCAAACTATCTGGGATCAACTGACTGCCATGGGTGCAAATTCGGATGAGGGCCTCCTAGTGAGGACGACCCTAAATGCAGTCTCGGAAGAATGGGAAACGTTTGTCCAGAGCATTCTAGGCAGGGCAACGTTACCATCATGGGTAGACATGTAGGCAATCCTCCGTCAGGAGGAAATCAGGAGAATCACGAAGAGGCAAAGCAGCGGAAGCGGATCAGCCAGAGTAAAGAAAGAAAAGGAGGATGATGCAGCCCTTGCATCAAAGGAAAGGAAGAAGTAGGGGAAGAAGAAGAGGGACCTTTCCAAGGTCCGGTGCTTTAACTGTGGCGAACTTGGACATTTCGCCAGCACTTGTCCTAAGAAGGACAAAGGATTTTCTAATTCCAAGGCAGTAGCAGCAAAGGATGATGACTCTGATGATGATGTAGCCATGAGTGCTCATGTGCCTCGAGAGAAGAGGTAGGGTGATATGGATTTGTAGAGCAGCTATACACAAGAGTGGCGGGATCCTTGGGTCAACCTTACTCTTGGATCATATACGAGCTACGAGAGCCTTAAGACGGTAGTGGGATGAGTCGAGAGATGGTTGCAGAAGGTCACAGTGAAGAAAATGGCAGTGATGGAGAGCTAGAGAGGGAGCATCGTAATGCAGAGGCAGCAACAACGTAGAGGCTGATGGTACTTCTGCAATGTAGAGAGGCTGATCTCACGCAGTGCAATGTTGCAACAGCACAGTGGCTTCAGGGGGACAACGTAAATCAACAACCAAGGGAGCTTCATTGATGGGAGGCAACCTAAATTGTTTGTCAACGTTTGGGCAGGAGTCCTTCAGTTGCTTACTTCTTGGCAATTGAGTTGCAGTGCAACAGTTAGCAGTGGCAGTGCTATGGGCAGCATGATGCAGCAATTTTAGAGGGAACTGCGGTACAGATGTGGCAGTGTCAGTGGCAGTGACATGGGCAACAGTACAAAGAGCAGCAGTGTAGTGGATGGAGGGCAGCAGGCCAAGCATCAGCAGCACAGAAACCAACATCAAGATCTTGCAGTACATGGTGTGGATGTATTGCTAGAGCACACTCCGTGCTAAGAGGGAGTGTTGAGATTTTGTGTAGTTAGGGTAGCATCGGGTGTACTCTAGCCCTGAAATTTTGTGGAGGGGCTAAGACACACTTGGACTCCAAAACCCAGAAAGTGTTTGGAGAAAATTCAGCTGGTGTTCAAGTTATTCAAATAATTAATTATTTTAATAGATTTCCTACGTCTAAACTTATGAAAATTAAATAATTAAAGTGAATTAATTAATATATGTGCTAAAATGTTCTAAATGACACAGATCAAGCAGTCTTTTAATCTTAGCCATTGATGAGTGTTTTAATCTCGGCCGTTGATGAGATCAGTGAAAAAGTATAAGAGAAAGGCTTGAGGGTCAATTGGAGATACACACATAGATGCAGAGCTGAGAGACTGATCTGGAATTGTAGGGTAGGGTTTGCTAAGAATTTTGGAAGATTTTTCTACAGCGAGGGATAGTATTGGCTGAGGGGATGATCTGATCTTGGAGCCACAGATAGTAAGAGGTAGAGGCCAAATTTTAAGGACAACACGAGGAGCAAGGGTAGAACAACCACGAGTCGTCGCGCAATGCGTAGGCTTTCCAATCACATGGTGTTATGTGACTCCGAAGGGGCAACGCTCGCAGCCCCTTCCGAGAGCTTCAGACATGTTACGCAGAGTCTCCAGAGGCAGAAGGGCTGCATCACACCCACTCCAGATCATCCGCACGAATCATTCCATCCCAAGAACCCTAATGTGTTAGCATTTCTACCTACCTTGCCCCATTGAATGGACTGTAACCCTAATCCTATTTGCCCTAACCTAGCCTCTTTGACCTAATATCCTCATCCAGCAACCCAATCAAAATCAAATCAAAACCCCTAAACTCATAGCTAGCCTAAAACCCTAATTTATCCAGCCCTCTTGGCTGTGACCTTGTGGAGAGAGCCCTCGCCGGTTTGGTAGGGCTGGATACCAAGCCAAAAGATTGGTCTGTGGTTACCTCTGCTGGGATTTTTTCTTCACTAATTTGAAGGAGGATATACGTATGATAACCGCCTTGACATGGTTACTTCATGATCTTTTTCCTTTCTCGCACATTCTTCTGTCTCAAGAACTTACAAATTTTCCAGTTTCTCGTTCATATACAACCACCTCATATTCCATGAGGATATATTATGTTGATTTCATTTGTTAGTGCACCGAGAGAGCCTCCTTCATAGATCATACTTCTAAATATGGAAGTCTACTACCTGCAACCATATGACATGACTTCACAGCATCCAATGTCAACATATAAATATATACATTCCTCATACCTTCATCATTTAAGTCATCCTGTAGCAGTTTTACTAGAATGAAGAGCTTCATTCCCTTGGCATGCTCCATCAATATGTCATCACATCCCAGAATTACGTTTTCATGATGTGCCTTGATCTTGATGACTGCCTTCCATTAGTATTGTTATCAGAGAGGTTTTCCAGGAGTTGTTTTACCAAGAACATCAATATGTCATCACATCCTGTAATTCATGCTTTCAATGATGTCCCTGATCTAAGGATCGCCTTCCATTAGGCCATGTTGACGAGAGGTTTTCCAGGAGTTGTTTTACCAAGAACTCCTACCATGCTTCGATTAGGATGCTACACTGCTTCCTATCTTACAACCAACAGAAATTACTTAAAGGAGAAGATGATCCCAATGAAAGTGTAGATCCTCGTTTCTCTCTCTTAGATTTCTTTGCATAGGGTTGTTCCCTCATTTCTGAGACATGGGATTCTTCCCTTTTTCTCTTTTCCTTTTCAGATTTAGGACATTCTCTTTTAGAATGCCCAAGTTGATTACATCCAAAGCATCATACTTTTTCCATATTTGTTCGTTTATTCCGAGGACCAATTTTTCTGAATCTTCCTTTCTCCCCCGATGTAGAGACCATCTATGGATTATTCCAAGCTTTTACACTTAATTTCAGAACTTTTCTAGAGAGGGACTTAGTGCTAAATCGACTGACAAGGTATATCACTGTTACAACTATCATTCTTCCCATGAACACAATCTAAGACATCCTTTCCTTGAATAAATCTAAGCATATATAAACATAAGTCAGCAGTAATACGATTTTATGCAGATCAGCAAAATAAATTTCAATTTTTCATAAGGAACTAATCTATACATGGGAAATACCTGGAATAAAGCTGATGATTTAATGATGGCTCTCCTCCTGTGATGCTGTGGACAGTTGAACATTTTACCAAAACAATATAATCCTCCCAGTCGATCTAGGAACAATCCTAGACCCAAAAGATCACTCTTCTGCCCTCGTGCCTAGAATCCCAAGAACGGTGAGACTCCCTTCCAAAACTCTTCGTATCCTTCAACCCTTTCTTTGGACAGAATGCAGAATTTTCCTGCAAAGACCATCCCCCTCCCACTTCACATCCTTTCCCTTATATCATTTTTCTCCACCGCCCCCAACTCCCGTAGACATTATCTCATTTATGAGGGTGGGCATGCATTTAAGGAGATATTATATTCATTTAAGGAGATATTTAACTTAGAGATAAGGTTTTGGGGTTAAGTGCATGAAATATCCATATTGAATCCTTATCTAGTTACGTAGATGTGATGGCTTTATGTAGAGCTTAATTTGAATTTAATTTGTATTATGTTTGTTTTTAACTTAATTAATTTGCCTCAATTAAATTATAATATTACTTTATTGGTTCACCCACATATAATTTTTAACTAAATTATAATCTTATTTTCTTAAATAACACTGTCCCATGCATATGCAGATAGAGTAGTATACGTGTTAGATATCCTGTTGATATTTCGTTATATCATGGCGAGATAAAATATAGAGTAATATTCAATTCGTTATTCTTACTTAGGTAGTCTTAATACTAGTGCGGGGTATGCGATATAGGGATGTGTAGCTATCATATGCGTATGTCATATACTCGCTAATGTTATTTTACTTATAAATTAGGAATGGGTCGTTACATACTTCCTCCCTTCAGAAAAACTTCGTCCCGAAGTTAGGGTTTCATATACTCATATCGATAATTATGTTTTAGAGATTAGGGCACATGTGAGAAGGTTTGTATTTTAAGATTGAATTCCGTTTGAATATGCATGTTTTTGTAATTTATTTGTTACTTCTCATCTCAACCGCATCTACAGACTATTCTAAAATCATCTTATCCTTCCTAATCTCTTCCACTCCCATCCTATCCGTTCTCTACAGGAATATGCCATGACATCAGTTTTACTGATCCATTCATAGACCTTAAGGATATCAGCGTCGATTACATCGACCTGATATGCTTGTAGGCATTTGGCAGTCATCATCACACGTCTAGGGGAGCGTGACTCGCACAGTCCTCCCATGACTCCAGGTATTGGAGGATAAACGGTGGGCAACACCTCCACCCCTCCCAGTAGGACCAGAGTCAACACCCTATCATGCAATCACATGGAGTCTCAACTGTTCTAGGGATTCTGTCATCACGTCTACTATTTCAGTAACCTGTGTTCTGCGAAGTAATCACTGGTACACAATCTGCAATGTAAACACTCGTACACACATTACAACATATGCATCTATATTGTTCATTACAAATTGTTACCCATATAACAATCTCTACGCATTCCAAATACATTGCTATCTATGATATTGATCCTAGAACTTATATATCATACTTGGTTTAAAACATTTGTCCATGTATGTATCAATATGTCCAATACAATTTTTCGTTTAGATACTACTTCCGTTTAGTTCATACATGTTCCATCTATGATGCATTTGTTTTAACTATTTTCAATCTGTATACCAATATGTTTCATTTTCATATTTAAAATTTAGTTACTCTTCTATTTCCTTTCCTTCAATTATATTTGAAATGCAATGAAATAAATTGATAGATAGTTTCATCTATAACGTTTAATCTATGATTTCATATTCTTGCAATGTTAATTTAAATGACATATTGCATATCGTTTTCCATGCAATAGTAAATTTTAAACAAACAACATATATCCTGTATCACTAGAGTGAAGTAGCATTCTATCTTTATGGGTATCCATGTACCGGTAAAGTAATACTCATCCTTACGTAATATTTCAAAATAAAGGTTCAAGTATCAAAATAGGGCAGTCATATACATATAAAGTTTCTAGTTCTCAAAATTTAGCATAAGCTGGGGTAATTCTGGCAGAAAGTCTCAGCATCCTCCCAAGTCGCTGATCCAGGACTATATTTGTCCCACTGGACTTTAACTTGGTCTATCCGGCGGTTCCTGAGCTGTCGAACCCTACGTTCCAGAATACGTAATGGTTCGACCGTTAGGGTTCCCTCGTCCGATACCTGCAGTTCCTTCCATTGAAGGTCATGAGATTTATCAGCAATATAGTGTCGTAAGACAGATACATGAAATACATTATGAATTTTGTGCAGGTGGGGTGGCAGTGCAAGACGATAAGCGACAGGTCCAACTTTTTCCAAGACTTCAAACGGTCCTATAAACCGGGGGGATAATTTTGTCCCCCTCCCAAACCGAATGGTGCTCTTATTTGGTCTGATGCGGATGAAAACCTGATCTCCTACCACATAGCTTCTATCTGTCCTGTGAGTGTCCGCATAACTTTTCTGTCTATCCTGAGCCTCTTTTAACTGTTGTCTAATCAGTTTTACCTGATCCTCCATCTCTTGGATCAAGTCTGGTCCGACGATTATCCGATCTTCCAACCTGTCCCAACTCAACGGCGTTCTGCAAGGTCTTCCGTATAATGCTTCAAATGGCGGCATCCCGATTGAACTATGATAGCTATTGTTGTAAGCAAATTCTACCAAGGGTAAATACTTTTCCCAGCGTGATTGTTGGTCCATAACATACATCCTTAGCATATCCTCGAGTACTTGATTTACCCTTTCTGTCTGTCCATCGGTCTCAGGATGATAGGCGGTACTCAAATTTAATTGAGTTCCCAAGGCCGACTGCATACAATTCCAGAACCTTGATGTGAATCGAGGATCTCTGTCGGATATAATTTTCTTAGGTACTCCATGAAATTTGATGATTTCATTTATGAATACCCGAGCTACATCAGCTACTTCATATGTATCTCTTACTGGGATGAAATGGGCGCTTTTTGTTAATCTATCCACCACAACCAGAATGGCATTATGCTTTTGTTGCGTAAGAGGCAGCCCAACGATAAAATCCATAGAAATTATCTCCCATTTGGTCATAGGGATGTCATGAGGTTGTAAGAGACCTGCTGGGTGACGATGGTCAGCTTTTACCTGTTGACATTCAAGGCACCTAGCAACAAATTGGACAATGTCATTTTTCATGCCTGACCAGAAGAAAAGTCTCTTGGTGTCAGCATACATCTTCTTTACCCCAGGATGTGCACAATATACTGCCCGGTGTGCTTCCTTCAAGATGGTGTTTCGGAGATCCCCACTATCTGGTATATACATCCTTCCGTGAAATCGTAGAATTCCGTCCTCTTCCACATCATACCCTTCGAACTTAGGTTCTTTCGAGTGGTTGCCTTCGAGCCCCGACCTTACTTTTAAGTACCAATTATCTCTTACAAGATGTTCAAGCACTTGATTTCTCAAGTTCACCCGGATAGGTATGAGGGAGAAGATTCGAGGTCTTCTACTTAAAGCATCTACTACCACATTCTCCTTCCCTTTTATATATGAAATTGCAAAATCATATTCGCTTAGGAGTTCACTCCATCGTCTTTGTCTTGCATTCAAATCTCTCTGGGTGAATAAATACTGCAAACTTTGGTGGTCACTTTTAAGCACAAAGTTTCTCCCCACCAAGTAATGTCTCCACATCTTTAAAGCTAAGACCACCGCGGCTAATTCCAAATCATGCATAGCATAAAGTTCTTCATGAGTTTTCAATTTCCTCGAAGCGTATGCTATTACGCCTCCTTCCTGCATTAAAACTGCACCTAACCCTTGCTTAGATGCGTCGGTACATACAGTAAAATCTTTATCCATATCCGGCACTCACAAAATCGGTGCACTAATCAATAATCGCTTAAGCTCAGAAAAAGCTTTATCACATTCCTCAGCCCATTCATACTTAACACCCTTGCGCTGAAGGTTTGTGATTGGCTTTGCAATTTTGGAGAATCCCTCCACAAACCTTCGGTAGTAACCTGCTAAACCCATAAAACTACACACTTCATGTGCATTTTTAGGTATCGGCCACTCCCTGATTGTATTTACCTTTTCAGGATCTACCGAGATTCCTTCGCCAGATATATGACCTAAGTAATGAATTTCCTTCTGAAAGAAAGCGCATTTGGATAATTTTCCATATAACTTGTGCTCTCTGAGACAAGATAACACTATCCGAAGATGCTCTTCATGCTCTTTCTCATTCTTAGAGTAAATGAGAATATCGTCCAGGAAAACTTGTACAAATTTGTCGAGATATTTGCAGAGAACGCTATTCATAAGGTTCATGAAGACTGCAGGTGCATTGGTCAACCCAAATGGCACCACAATGAATTCATAATGCCCGAAACGAGTTCGGAATGCAGTCTTAGAAATATCGCTCTCGCTAATCCTGAGTTGATGATAACCCGATCGCAGATCGATCTTTGAAAATATTGTAGCTCCTTTCATTTGATCGAAAAGGTCGTCAATGCGAGGCATTGGATACCTATTCTTTACCGTGGCCCGGTTTAAATCTCGATAGTCCACACACAGTCGTAATGAACCATCTTTCTTCTTGACAAAGATTACAGGAGCACCCCATGGTGAAACACTGGGTCCAATGTGCCCTACATCTAACAGTTCTTTCAGCTGTATTTGCAATTCTTGAAGTTCCGAGGCAGTCATTCGGTAAGGAGTTTTAGATATAGGTTCCGTACCAGGTTTCAATTCAATGGTGAGGTCTAGCTCTCTCCGAGGAGGCAGTCCAGGTAATATCTTTGGAAAAACATTCGGAAATTCTGATAGAATCGGATACTGATCTAAGGAAGACCCTTTTTCTTTGCTTACCTCTTGAACGGCATACACTTGACAATCCTTCCTTAAGCACCGCTTCATTTGCATGGCTGAGATGAAACGCAAGGATACTTTTCTCTTAATACCTTGAATTTGGATTGTCTCTCCCACATCATTTAAGCAAAGTATTGTTTTCCCGGAACAGTCTACCCATGCTCGATGAGACTCTAACCAATCCATTCCTATCACCAGGTCGTAAGTTCCTAGGGCCGTGACATATACTTTTAGTTTGGTCAAACAGACTCCTAGATCAACTTTGCAATCCTCAACACTTAATTCTACCGATTGAAGGTCTCCTGAAGCCATTTCTACCTGTCTAAAATCGTCCTATTTGCAGGCCGCCAACCCACATTTATTTAATGCATAAGATGAAATAAAACTATCAGTAGCTCCAGTGTCAAATAAGATTTTGAGTTTTATCCCGTTGATAGTACTTGAAGATTCCACTACCGTGGATTGATGTGCTGCTTGGTTGTTGTTGACGACAACATGGATTCTATGTTGCTTTGGGCATCTGATGATGGTTCTTTTCCTGTTCGCCGAGAGTTCTCCGGACAATCACGCCGCAGATGAGGTCCTCCACACCCCCAACAGTCCACCCGGGCTGGTCCTTTTGCGTTTGACTGAGAAATTCCAGACCAAGAGCTCTGTCCCTTGGTGCCGTTTCCTCTCCCATTCCTCCCTCGATTACCGGTCCCTCGAGATCTCCAAGGGCTGATGTTTGAGGATTCGGAAGCTATTGCATTTATGGTTCTGGGAGCTCTTGCCCCCGCTCCTCTTGGGGTAAACTTGTTACCATAAGGAGGTGGTCTCGAGTTATTTCCTCAGAAGAAATTTCGGGGAGTCCTTCCTGTAAATGCCTGCGGTATTGGTTCAGCTGGCCTGAAATCCCTTTTAATCTCCAGATGTTCTTCTGCATAACGAGCACATTCAACCGCCTCTGCCACCGTCGGTGGCTTCCACATTCTTACCATGGCTCTGATCCGAGGATTTAATCCAAATACGAAACGCTCGGCCTGGCGTTCATCCATGTTTAGATAAGGAACATATTTCACAAGTTCCATGAACTTGTCTCGTATTCTTCCACAGTTTTACCACCTTGGGTTAGAGTATGGAAGGCTCCGACTTGCTGCTCTTGAAAGAAAGGTGGTAAGTATTTTGCACGGAATCGGTCCACAAACAACTCCCAAGGAACGGTATCTGAAGTGAGATGCAACTGTTTTTCCATATTCCCCCACCAAATCAGAGCATTCCCCCTGAGTTGGAATACAACGATCTTTGTTTTAGAGGTGGAAGAGTATTCTCTTAGTGCGAAGCATCTTATCATCCCCTCCAACCATGCTTCGGCATGTTCTCCAGCTCGTCCCCCAGAGAATTCCGGGAGTTTAATCTTTTGCAGATCCCGTGAAATATCTTCTCTATGAGGTTTGCCATCATAATCCTTAGGCTTTTCTGAATGTCCTTCCTCCAGATGAGGTCGTTTCTCCTTGCTACTAGTCGGCTGCGATCCTTTTAAAGTTTCCAAAATGGCTTCTAATGAGCTCATTATGGTAGTAAGATCGGGTGGAGCGATAAGTGTTGACGGCGATCTAGATGGCGGCGATGGTGATGGAGAAGGTGGAGGTGGCGGCGATGCATTTCGTTGACGCTGTTGCCTTTGGTACGTGTTAAACATTGTAACTTTTCCTGAAATACATAATAAATTTATGAGAAGTGGGTAAATTTTTAGACTGACAGAATATAATTTTCGTCAGATTTAAGCTTGCATACGGGTATAGTTCTTTTGTTATTTTACCTGCAGGCAGGTCTTACTGGTATCGAGGTCAAGGAGGGTGGCAACGCGACCTCCTTGTCCTATGCAGGCTATTTATGCGTACTAACTCTAGAGTACGATGCAGGGGTTTTCATAGATCATAGTGTTGGTTTGTAAAATGTCTAGAATGTTTAGTCCTAGATGCAGTTATAGAAGGGATTTATTGATTCTCAGCTACTTATGACTATAACTAACACTTGAATATTGATTTTCTTCACCCTTGTGACTCTCCCTGTTTTCGTAACAAAATAAATGAGAGTAAAATTTCAATTATTTTGTATAAAATCAAACTCTAAATAATTTATAAATAGTGTTAATCAATTTTTATTTAGTTTGATTCCCACCTTTTATAAGTAATTACTATGTATATAATACTTTATTATACCTTTTCAATCGTGAACGTATTTAGACTTTTATATCATATATAAAATCTTAACTCAAAACTTTTATATGCAACAACTATTAAATCCCAACCCAACGTGAATCCAATTTAAACTTTTCCCAAAATTAACTATAGTTTTAATGTATTATTATGCACATACTATCACAGCATTCGATGTTTATCATTTGATCCTTGTTTAATGATGTGTCATATTATAAGTTTTGTCACCTTAATCTTAGATATCACACTCTAATATGCCATAAATTATTTATTTATTTATTTATTTTTTCTCAGACTATTTATAATATACTATGTAGGGACAATTAATTTAAAATTTGAAAAAATAAAATAAATAAATAAATAAATAAATATATATATATAAGGTTTGGTTATCATATCATGTATATTAAATTTCAACCTTATGTACATACATTAATTCCACATATATCTTTTTAAATAGCCCGACGCTCAAATACCTATCAACGGTGGCAATCATTTAACAAGGGCATCGATGGCATATGTATAAAAACTTTGGCTTAAACTATATTAGCGCACATATATTTAAACGTTTCAAATTATACTACATGGTGGAGCGAATTATACACTATGTACAAAACATATGGCATTGCTTTTTTTTTTTAAATACTTGGATGTATTATATCCATATTCCGGCAATATGATATATTCATATATATGTATGTGTGGTGACAAATCTATAGCGCCAATATCTATCTGATCTTTATTAACCATATATACTATATGACAAAATTAAATCCCGTATCATATTCCCTCCCGTATGTGGTATGGAGCAACAGAGATTTTATTCGTAGCTTCATCTTACTATTGTAATTTTGACAACAGATCATGTATAACCCAGATGTCAATTTCATATCCACGTTGTTTCCCTGAGAGAGCTCCAGCTCGAGCTTCGCCACAAAAAATGCTTGGATTTTTAAATAAAAAGAAATAAGTTCTCTCCATCGAAGAAACGTCCTTGCTCTGTTTCACGGGATGCTATTGACAGAGCTTGATCTGCATCGCGATCTTGTATTTCTCTTCTCTCCTCATTCTTTTATTTGAAGTTCGGCTGTCCGCTGCCTGTGAGGGAAAATGCCGGCAATAAGCAATCTGGGTACGTTTGCGAAGGATCAATTTTCAACATTGGAGCAAACGTCAATGGTATCACTTGCGCCGAACAGTCCATCGATTGACCAATTTGAGAAGCAAAGAACATCTTTTTCATCGGTCTGTTGAGAAGTAGGAAGAGATGATAGTTTGTATTTCTCGCTGGCAATGGTAATGCGGCAGTAATACAATCGGTTGAAAAAAATTGAAGGCTGTAAATCATGAGAGGCAAGTCATGGGATATGTGGTTATAATACTTCAGATTCAACTCCGACTGCGCCGTTCGTTTGCCATTGCAATGATGGACCCCGTACTCACAAATGCCGCGGCAATGGTATGGTTCATGTTAAATTTCCCTAGTGCCCCTTGGAACTGGTATTCTAGCTAAAATGTTGTGAATTTAACCAGTGAGATTAGAAAACTCCAATATTAATAATTTTTTTTTAATTTTTTTTTTAGATGTATATGTGGATTGGATCCAACCCGTTATTTCTGATGGATGTTATGGTTGCCTTACAGGTGCTTGAGATAGAGCCAATATAATAATAGGTAAATTTATTATTTCTTTCTTTTCTGTTTATTCGTTTTAATCCTATCGGGAATCCTTGAACTTATCTCGGAATTTGTTATTCTCTTCGGAGTACTTTACCGATAATGACTTTGATAGAAAAATCTCTCCATTCCATGGCAGGTTGCTTGATAGGAGCTGCGCTCAAATAATCGGCAATGGCGGTGGGCAACGCTGTCATGGAAGACTGAAACAAACGTGGAATGCTCAAGTTCAAGATGAAGAGAAATGGACAGCTAACATGAGGTTACTACGTGCAGTTGGATTGTTTGCTGGCTCTATCTTCTTGATGCGAAACTTTGGTGAATTAATGGCAGTTTAGAAATAAACAGAGTAGTGTTGATGTTTTTTTTAATTGGGTAACAAGCTAGATGGGTCATCATGTGCACCTGTCATGTTTGTGATATGCTTGTCCCAACATATTTTCTATAATTACTAAAATTTTCCCACAGCTGTATTTCTGTGTAAAAAAAAAATTCTGTATACTTTCAATAGTAATTTTGAAAACCGTTTCTTCTCTTAATAAGGTTTTCTAGAGATCTAAAACACTGGAGAATTTACTAACTATGGGCCAACTTCACAATTTTGAAGAGAAATCAATTTCTGAGAGCTCTGAGTGAGAAAAAGTTACACAGAGAACTACAAAATCTCACAAATTTCACACCCGATCTGAAACCTCGTTTCTGAGTAGAAAATTAGAGCACAAAAAGTTGTATGCCCAATGGATCTACCTGCAGAACGGTCAACAATTTGTATGGAGCTTGCTCCCTAATTGAAGGCCTGGCCAAATGGTTCAATCATGCTGATCGATATAGAATAATAGAACAGTGTTTAACTGGAATAAAAGTAATAATAACCCAACTTATTTATTTGATAATTTTCATGCTATAGTCAAAAAATTTACAGAAATTGCAGGGCCTATAAGGCTCTTGTCTAAGGGACAAAATTTCCCTTTGATACCATATGTAGAGACCCTCTATGGATTATTCCAAGCTTTTACACTTAATTTCAGAACTTTGCTGGAGAGGGACTTAGTGCTAAATCGACCGACAAGGTATATCACTGTTACAACTATCATTCTTCCCATGAACACAATCTAAGACATCCTTTCCATGAATAAATCTAAAGATATATAAGCACAAGTCACAGAACATTTATGCATCAACAATGAAATTTCACCTTTCAAGGAACTAATCTATACATGGGAAATACCCGGAATAAAGCAGATGATTTAATGGTGGGCCTCCCCGTATGCCGTGGTCTTCTCCTCAGATGCTGCAATGATTACTGGGCCACCTAAAACAATATAATCCTCCCAAATCGATCTAGGAACAACTTGTGACAGCGAAGATCACTCTTCTCGCCTCTGCCTAGAATCCCCAAGAACGGTGAGACTCTTCCAAAAGCTCTTCGTATCTCCTTCAACTCCTTTCTTTGACAAATGCAGAATTTTCCTCCAAACCGTCCTCCCAATTTCACATCCAAGGGTTTATACTAGCTTTCCCCTCTCACGCCCCCAACTCTCGTATATATTATCTCATTTATGAGGGTGGGAATGCATTTAAGGAGATATTATATTCATTTAAGGAGATATTTAACTTAGAGATAAGGTTTTGGGGTTAAGTGCATGAAATATTCATATTGAATCCTTATCTAGTTACGTAGATGTGATGGCTTTATGTAGAGCTTAATTTGAATTTAATTTGTATTATGTTTGTTTTTTTTTAACTTAATTAATTTGCCTCAATTAAATTATATTATTACTTTATTCGTTCACCCACATATAATTTTTAACTAAATTATAATCTGATTTTCTTAAATAACACTCTCCTGTGCATATGCAGATAGAGAGGTGTATGTGCTAGGTATCCTGTTGATATTTTGTTATATCATGGCAAGATAAAATATATAGTAATATTCAATTCGTTATTCTTACTTATGCAGTCTTAATACTAGTGCGGGGTATGCGATATAGGAATGTGTAGCTATCATATGCGTATGTCCTATACTCGCTAATGTTATTTTACTTATAAATTAGGAATGGATCGTTACACGCATACGGCCGAAAAGGTTGATTCCATTCACCTGGGTCCCGTATCAACTTTGGCTTTATCTTGTTTCCTTTTTTTTTACATAGAGACTAGACAAACTTGGAATGGTGGCTTCTGTGGCTTCTTTTTCCCGTATAAACTTGAAGTGAAGCTCTCAATCTCTCCGTGCACTATCTAAGAACACCGTAGTCATCCAAGCGTTTACCATTACGTTCTAAGGATGAGCTTGGATCTTAGAGATATTGCTTTTTTTATAAAGACTCGCGTATAGTCAGCTCCACAAATTTCCCTCGTATATTCCTATGATGATTCTAGGGGGATTTGATACATCGAGATGAGAGTTTTTTATGATCTCCAGAAAACTCTTGGGGCTCTATATTTCCCTCTGCTATTTGGTATGACTTCATTGTTCTTGTCTTCCATGCGTGGGAAATTGAAAACCTAACTAGTTTGTTTCTTTCTTTGCAAAGAAGAAATTTTGATAGATTCATATGAAGTCATAAAGATACTTACTTGAGTAGATTCTTTTCTTCTTCTATCAGCTTCCTTGTTGAAGATGATGACAAGAACTGCTTCTTAGATTGATTTCAAAGTAGGTGATCTTGGATCGTTGATGATCAAGGATTACTTCAGAATGAAGATGTCTTCAATAGTGTTGGGTGGTGCTTAATGATGTGTCTTCCAACAATGTCTTCAATATCAAGATCTTTGACGTCAAATATTACCTCCTCGATGTGTGGATTGAGGTTGAATGTCTTCTTGAGATGGCTTGAGGATTTCCTTGCAAACTGATTTGACCTTTCAATGTAGACTTTGACTTTTGCTTTGATGCTTTCTAGAAAACTGAATTTTGATCCTTGAGTGTCTTCTTGTCGAATAGCCCTTTGTCTTTAGCACCTTAGCTCTGATTCCATGTTGAGAATTTAGAGGGCTGGAGATTAATTCAAATTCTCTTCTTGATAATTACTTGTGAGTTTACTTGAGTTATTTATGTCTTCTCTTCTTTAACTTATTTAATCTTTCACCAAGTCAATTATCAAAATACACTAGACACACAAATTAGGCTCCTAGAGCTAGGGCAAAACCTCTTCCTCTTGGAGAGGAAAACCCACGAGAAAATCTTCTTATAGATCTTCAAATGACAAGTACCATGACCCAGACTTAGACCCTTGACCTATGGATGCTTCCAAGACCTTGTTACTTCTCCTTTGTCAATCTTCCATGTTGACCTTTCTTTCTTGTACCAATCTGTACTGTCCTATATTTTATTAACTATGAGAGGGAAGGTTCCTCTCTTTTCTTATCCAACAATTACCCTTAACTTTCGCATCCATTTTAGACCTTCATATTGCAGACCTAATTCCGTCATAGATAGTAGGTGCATATTAGTGAGATTGCGCGAATCTCTTCTTCCAGACTTGACAACATTCATAATGGTGATCCGCATACATTCATCTGCATCATAGTAAGCCACATACATCACGGTGATCTGCATTTCTTCCTGAACTTAACACTGTTCCACTTCAGAGAAAACCACACTTATTTATTGCTCTTTTACACACAAGAATCCGCACCTCAGATCCGCATCTTAGTCACAGGTGAGTACGCAATAGATTAGACTTCTTTACACTTGTAATCATCTCAGAAAATGTTCGCACCGAATCATGTACTTGTCTTCAAAATCCTTATTTTAGTTTTGTGTAAACTCAGAGAGAATCCACATATTTCTTATATGTATTTTTATCAAATATAAGTCCGCTGTTTATCACAGGTAGAATCTAGACTGTATCACTGAGAAAGCTTGCACTTCGGTTACAGAGATGACCGAAATATCCTCCTCAAATGGGCCGCAGAACAAGTATATATAGAGACAGTCTCACTGTCTTTAGGCCAACCACCACTTTAGCTTGTAGGCCAACTTATTAGCTGATTGAAGGCTGACTTTAACACATCATAATATAGCTGAACTTGCAGCGTTGTTGGAGGGCTGAATGAAGCCATTTATTCACGGTTTCTAGGACAAGGTCTTGGAGCATTTCATCAGACTAGATCATTCATATATATATGACACTTAAATACATTTATCCCTAGAAGACAAAAACCTAGATAGACATCAAGAAGAAGTCTAGTAACCTATAATAAACTCTTGCTCATGAAACCCATGAAGCAAGTACAAAATAAATTTTATCATCTTTGTCTTCTTCTTTACATAAATCCATAATTACATAGTCAATATGAAGACCTATCCTAGTTACACTTTTCAACAAAACTAACCCAAAAACAACACACAAATTCGGCCTGGCTTTTTGATCTTGAATTCAAACCTGCAAGGACAAATTTAGCCATATAAATGTCCCAGAGTTTTCTTCAAGTCTAGTGGCTGTGCATTTGAAGAATCCCGACCTTGTTGCAAAAGTAAAACTCAAAGCAAACAACCTTTCGTCCTCCTCCAAGAGCTCAACTACCTCAGACATAAATTTACCATACAATGAAGCACTTGAATGTGTCTTATGAGGTTGGAGGACAACTCTATTTATATAATATGGAGAGGGGTGTCACATGACTAAATAACCCTAATCCAACCTTGATAATTTGCACGTGTGGGCTTTATTTCAAAAACATATTTCTCCTTGTCCAAATTTAGTGATCTTTAAGGTCGATTTTTGTCCTCTTGAAAAGAGGAATTCATTGTAATAATTATCTCCATCAAATGAGCTGTTCAAAGTGAAATTTCGCTGTAGTTGCCAATCTTAACACCCCCCTCCCCTTGTCCACACTTTGGGTCGAGCCACGAACGATGCCCTTGAAGTTGATGCAGCTTAAAAAAGACGAAAAACATAATTTGGCCACTCTCAACAGGAAAAGTACTGTAAATAATCAACAAGAGCCATTAATCAAGATACATGTGCAATAGATTACTCTACAAGAGCCATTAATCAACAATTCATTGAAATAGTCACTAACAGACTATAAAGAACAAGTTTACCATAAAATGTTGAAGAGGAGCGCGACCAGCAAATAAAACCACAAAGACTTCGTTTGTATTATTCCAGAAAATATTACAGGAGAGCTTCAAGAGCAAGTACACAATCAAGAGATTTGATCCCCGTCAAAGTAATCTCAACTGTCAAAAATGATTTGATTATCTTTTAATCTCGTCTGTTGAAATTATAATTTTTTGAGGAATTTCGAATTTTTCAATTAATTCTCATTTAATTAACTCAAAAATAATAATATTGAGTTAATTACCTCAAAAAAAAAATGACTTTGACTTAACTACCAAGGCCAAAGGGTCCAAAATTTTTCAAAATTTTCAATATTCCCTTGGCTTGGGACCTTTAAAAATTTATTTTTTAGGGACCCACGAATTTAGCATTTGAAGAATTTAAATTTACTTAGGACAACAATTAATTAAATTTTAGGCTTAGGATTTTTAATTTAATTTGACCAGAAAATTTAATTAATTGACTCGTGAGGGGATTAATTATTTTTCCAACCCTCTTTACATAAGATTAATACATTAAATCATGAGGGGAACCCTGTTTGTAACAGATCCTCAATAATCTACCCAATTCCGTGACTCAAAATATGATCTAGTAGACCTAGCAATCTGTAATAAAATGATCTAGCCAATTAGCTAAGATCATTCCCAGATTACTTTACAAATACTCGATAAAAAAAACACTAGGACTCACTTAGTATCTTGACCAAAAAATCCACCCTAGCTTTGGGGTGAGGCTGGAGGGGAAAAACTTTGCCGATCATTTGTGTCAAAAAACACAAATGAATCAGTGAGACAAAAAACCTCCTAGGATAGAAATCGTTACGAAAACACTAGGCTTACCTAGGTTGTTACATACACGATGGTCTTACTGAGATCATAAGCATGCAGAATGGGTTTCAATCTTTTACAAAACTGTCGCTGATGATGAAATTTGAATGGCGTGAACACCTCAAACATGATAAATCCCATTTGAAAAAATGTGGGTGTACTGCTATGGGGTCGTTGACACATAGTGGTCAACATCTGGCTCTACTTGGGGACATGTTGCTTCATTGAAGGAATGTGAGAATCCATAATTTGCATCCAAGAAACACAGAAAACTACGTAAGTAGCGTCCATCCAAAATATCATCATACAACATTAAGCACACAACAAATAGAAGCTCTTATATCATTTATTATTCTAGTAACATGAAAAGTAAATCTAATCTAACTACAAAATGAAATGCTGAAAGGACAAGGTGTAAGGTTAGAGATACAAATCTTCGTTAATGGGGCCAACGAATTTCTCAGGATATTCACAACAAGACAAGACCTGCTTTAATGGATTGGGAGAATTATGATCTGTATAAAGCTCTTTGATTTTCTGCCATTTATCATTTGGAATAGGTTGAAAATTTTGAACCTGTGATTTCCTTTCTTCTAACTTCTTAAGCATCAAACTCATTTCTCTGGCATGCCTTACTATTAATTTCGCTTGATTGAGCTCAGTTTTCACGAATCTATCTTGCAGAGTGATATGATTTGCCTCCATAGTTTTCATTTCTCGAGTGAGCTTTGCTTCCATTGCAATCATATGTTTTTGAATAATGGACATCTGATTAGAATGATTAACTTCCATTACCTTTAATCTGTTTTCGATGGTATCCATTTCTTCCATATTTATAACACATGGTGCTTGTTTTTTCTCTATGGCCAATAATCTATTCTGAAGAGATATTCATCAACTTCCATGTCGCTTATAATTTTATCATTCTTCGCTTTCATGCCCATGAAGCAATTTTGCATATAGTTTGTCTTTTTCTTATGATTTGATTCAATGGTGGCTAACTAATGGTTGTGATCAAACTCCATGATGGGCATTTCTTCATCATGTCTTTTTTCCATGGCAATCATTTGATTGGAGTGATTAAATTCCGTTATCGTCAATATCAAAAGACAAGTAAAAGGAAAATGTGATGAAGACTATTCTTGGCTAATTTAAGTTAACTACAAAGATTTCAAATCAACTCTTCAATCCCCAGACCTCACTCTCGCCAAAATCATGTGGATCTCACAGTGAGGAGTCAATAGGGGAGTAGAGGGTCTTTAGACGTCTATACAACCAACTTATGTTGGAGGTGATGTTTTAATGATTATTGGTAGGAAAGCGATGTTGATTTATCCCAATTAAATGATACATGCATTGTTCCACAAGAGATAAGATAGTGCTTACTTGCAATAATGAACCAAAATTTTAGAGACAAATAAACTTATGTGTGTTGTAGCATTAATAGGCAAGTGGAATGAAATAAGTTCTCATTAAGATACAATCTTTTTACTTGAAGAAAATGCTTCAATAGTTCCTCAAAATGTATAACATGCATGGACTAAATAATGAAGCATAAACATTAAATTATTTGGAACTTGCCAACCATGTAGATTGCTCACACATGGGAAAAGTCATTTCCTCAAGTTTGAAGCCTTTGGAGCTCATGCATGTAAGTTTAATTAAACACATGGAAAAAAACTTGTGAGATGGATGTAGAGTGCATTAGTTGTTAATTTTTTAGCATGCATGAGATGAAAATCAGAAAATTAGTCAATCCACCCAAGTTCCTTCCTCTTCAACCAAGGAAGGGGGATGCCATGGGTAGAAGACCCCAAGCTCCCTCAAGCAAAAAGGTTATTTTATTACTGATTACAAATGAGAAAAAAGAGCGTCTAAGAAGGTTGCCCAAAAGGAGATCATTTTACAAAGATAGGGCTTGGAAAAAAAACCAGATCTCCTCCTCAAAGATGACAACAAAAGCGCATGGGAAAAACTTTCAAAACATCAATTTTACAAGGTTCAAAGGCCCATGAGCAAGGTGATATTGCTGTTGCCCTTAAGGTGCTCATGACCTCCCTAAAAATAGGTCTTTTAGGTGGTGGAAGGCTTTGCATTCAAGGAGGATCAATAGTTCTTCGCCATCTCCTCTTCAAGCTCCTTGTTGTCCACGCTTAAACTTATAGGATGCAAAAGAAAATCAAACATTAGAATGAAATAAACAATATTTAAGGTACAAACTAGTATACAAAGACACTAGCCCAAGAAATGGGAGTGAACCCCCATTCTGTTGAGATTTTGTGTAGTTGGGGTAACATCGGGTGTGCTCTAGCCTTGAAATTTTGTGGAGGGGTTAAGAAACACTTGAACTCCAAAACCCATAAAGTGTTTGAAGAAAATTCAGCTGGTGTTCAAGTCATTCAAATAATTAATTGTTTTAATGGATTCCTAAGTCTAAACTTAGGAAAATTAAATAATTAAAGTGAATTAATTAACACATGTGCTGAAATGTTCTAAATGACACAGATCAAGCAGTCTTTTAATCTCAGTCGTTGATGAGTGTATAATCTCGACCATTGATGAGATCAGTGAATAACTATAAGAGAAAGGCTTGAGGATCAGTTGGAGACACACACACAAATGTAGAGCTGAGAGATTGATTTCGAATTCTAGGGCAGGGTTTGCTAAGAATTTTCGGAAGAGATTTCTGCAACGAGGGGTAGTATTGGCTGAGGGGATGATTTGATCCCGGAGCCAAGAGATTGTAAGAGATACAGAAGCAACTTTCAATGACAGCGCAGAGGAGCAAGGGCAGTAGCAGCTACGCAGCACAGAGGCTTCAGCGGCTATGCAGGTGCAATGCAGGCCCAGGAAGGGGCAACGCTACAAGTTTGGAGAGCTTCAGAAGTTACGCAGAGGCCTCCAGAGGCAATGTAAGGGTTGCGTCACCCACTTTGGGGTTACGTAGTTCCTCTCTGAGCAGCGCAAGGGCATGTAGAGACTAGCAGGGCTGACACCAAGGCTTCAGGGGCAGTGCTGGGGTTTCTAGGGCCAGAATCGGGCCGAGTCTTGTAAATCCCATTTGAGGGTGTGGATCAGTCAGAATTTTGGCCACAAAACAACAGGTTAGCTGCAGATCTATTTTTTTCTCTGTCGAGTGAACCAGATCCGGTGCTAGATTTACTGTACTCAGAAACTACTTAATAATAATAAACCCTCATATCTGCTGCACCGGTTTTCCCGCTTTGGGTTTTTTCGGGGACTTGTGTCTAAAAATAAGTATGTCACTTTGTTTGAATGAGCATAATATTCAGTAAATGATCTGCATGTATAGGCTGTTACTTGTGTTTACTTCGGTATTTTCTGAATCTTATTTCTAAAGATAACTTGTATAATTTAATCAAGTAAGAGAAATAAACCATGATACTATAGTATATTTTTCACATTGTATCAGAGCGATAGCAGATCAAGCCGAATCTCTAGCATATCGGTTGAAGAATATTTTTTCTGTAGGACAGCAGTAGAAGCAGCAGTTTCGGAAGGGGCAGCTTGACAGAAGGAGGACGCAGACCCAGGAAGGGGCAGCGATGTAGCTACAGAAGGCCATCAGGCTTATGTAGAGCCTTCCCAGGCTAGCGTAAGGACTGCGTTACCCAGTTTGAGGTTACGCAGTCCACTTCTGAGCAACGTTGAGGCTACGATGGGCCAGTCAGTGAGACGCAGTCCAGTCATTGTTCCTATTGCAGAGAAGCCTTGCCAAGATCTGGAGTAGATCTTCAGCAGTCTTGATGTGGTGGAGATTCTGCGGGTGCAGAATTGTGCCTAGCTAAGTCCACAAAGGCGGGAGGAAGACAGCTACTCAGGAGATCTGAGCCAAGCAGATCTGAGATTCGATCAGGAAGGTGATCGAATAGTACTGTCCGATTGTGTTTGGGTGAAAGATTTCCATGAGGGAAATCAGTGGTCAGAGGGAGCAATTACTATAGAGAGTTTTCTGATCACCAAGAAACCCAGATCCAACATTTTCTATTGAGTGTTGCAACAGAAAGAGGGAGAGGAGTATTTGTTCTGACAGATCTGAGCAAGATTGCGCGATATGAACTGAGAGATCAGGATAGGTTGGACGACATGTTCAATTTTGTTATCTAGAGGGCCAGAATCCTGTCAGTTATGGATGAGTATGGTCTCAAAGATCATGTAGAGAAAGTTCTAGTTGTAGCAACCAATGCAGATCCTCTAAATAAGTATGAAGAAAATCAAGCATGGATTAAGCATTTGATCATGGACAGAGTAAAAGACCACGTCATACCTCATATTGCCGGAAAGAATACAACAAATGAGATGTGGGTAGCCTTGGAAACGATGTCACAAGGAGGCTCTGTTCAACGAAGGATGCTTCTGGAGAACCAGATGCAGTTGTTCGAAATGATGAAGGGTGAAGAGATAGATCCATTCCTCTTCAGACTTCAAACTATCCAGGATCAATTGACTGCCATGGGTGCAAATCCGGATGAGGGCCTCCTAGTGAGGACGACCCTAAATGCAGTCTCGAAAGAATGGGAAACGTTTGTACAGAACATTCTAGGCAGGGCAGCGTTACCATCATGGGCAGACATGTAGGCAATCCTCCATCAAGAGGAAATCAGGAGAATCACGAAGAGGCAAAGCAGTGGAAGCGGATCAGCCAGAGTGAAGAAAGAAAAGGAGGATGATGCAGCCCTTGCATCAAAGGAAAGGAAGAAGTAGGGGAAGAAGAAGAGGGACCTTTCCAAGGTCCGGTGCTTTAACTGTGGCGAACTTGGACATTTCGCCAGCACTTGTCCTAAGAAGGACAAAGGATTTTCTAATTCCAAGGCAGTAGCAGCAAAGGATGATGACTCTGATGATGATGTAGCCATGAGTGCTCATGTGCCTCGAGAGAAGAGGTAGGGTGATATGGATTTGTAGAGCAGCTATACACAAGAGTGGCGGGATCCTTGGGTCAACCTTACTCTTGGATCATATACGAGCTACGAGAGCCTTAAGACGGTAGTGGGATGAGTCGAGAGATGGTTGCAGAAGGTCACAGTGAAGAAAATGGCAGTGATGGAGAGCTAGAGAGGGAGCATCGTAATGCAGAGGCAGCAACAACGTAGAGGCTGATGGTACTTCTGCAATGTAGAGAGGCTGATCTCACGCAGTGCAATGTTGCAACAGCACAGTGGCTTCAGGGGGACAACGTAAATCAACAACCAAGGGAGCTTCATTGATGGGAGGCAACCTAAATTGTTTGTCAACGTTTGGGCAGGAGTCCTTCAGTTGCTTACTTCTTGGCAATTGAGTTGCAGTGCAACAGTTAGCAGTGGCAGTGCTATGGGCAGCATGATGCAGCAATTTTAGAGGGAACTGCGGTACAGATGTGGCAGTGTCAGTGGCAGTGACATGGGCAACAGTACAAAGAGCAGCAGTGTAGTGGATGGAGGGCAGCAGGCCAAGCATCAGCAGCACAGAAACCAACATCAAGATCTTGCAGTACATGGTGTGGATGTATTGCTAGAGCACACTCCGTGCTAAGAGGGAGTGTTGAGATTTTGTGTAGTTAGGGTAGCATCGGGTGTACTCTAGCCCTGAAATTTTGTGGAGGGGCTAAGACACACTTGGACTCCAAAACCCAGAAAGTGTTTGGAGAAAATTCAGCTGGTGTTCAAGTTATTCAAATAATTAATTATTTTAATAGATTTCCTACGTCTAAACTTATGAAAATTAAATAATTAAAGTGAATTAATTAATATATGTGCTAAAATGTTCTAAATGACACAGATCAAGCAGTCTTTTAATCTTAGCCATTGATGAGTGTTTTAATCTCGGCCGTTGATGAGATCAGTGAAAAAGTATAAGAGAAAGGCTTGAGGGTCAATTGGAGATACACACATAGATGCAGAGCTGAGAGACTGATCTGGAATTGTAGGGTAGGGTTTGCTAAGAATTTTCGGAAGAGTTTTCTGCAGCGAGGGGTAGTATTGGCTGAGGGGATGATCTGATCACAGAGCTAAGAGACAGTACGAGGTAGAGAAGCAACTTTTTGGGACAACACAGAGGATCAAAGGTAGCAGAAGCAACTACGCAGTCGCTGCGCCATGCAGAGGCTTCAACTGTTACGTAGGTGTTATGCATACCCAGGAAGGGGCAGCGCTGCAGCTTCAGAGAGCTTCAGATGTTACGCAGAGGCCTCCAGAGGTAGCGCAAGGGCTGCATCACCCACTCTGGGGTTACGCAGTCCCTCTCTGAGCAGCGTAGACGCACGCAGAGCCTAGTAGGGCTGACGCAGGGGCTTCAGGGACAGTGCTAGGGTTTCTAGGGCCAGAATCATGCTGGGTCTTGTAAATCCTATTTGAGGGTGTGGATCAGTCAGAATTTTGGCGATAGAACAACAGGTTAGCTGCAGATCTATGTTTTTCTCCGTCGAGTGAACCAGATTTGGTGCCCAGATTTACTGTACTCGAAATCTACTTAATAATTATAAACCCTCATATCTGCTGCACCGGTTTTCCCGCTTTGGGTTTTTCTGGGGACTTATGTCCAAAAATTAGTGGGTCACTTTGTTTGAATGAGCATAATATTCAGTAAATGATTTGCATGTGTAGGCTATTAGTTGTGTTTACTTTGGTATTTTCTGAATCTTATTTCTGAAGATAACTTGTATAATTTAATCAAGAGGAGAAGTAAACTATGATACTACTATAGATTTTTCACACATTCTTGTCTAGCCTAGAAAATGCTCTTCAAGTAGCAAATATGGCTTTAAAACGCTCAACAAAGGAAAAAATTTGGATTTTAAAATTTAATTTTGATGATCAAGTAGCTTAGAGGAAAAGGAGACTCCCTTTTGGTTCTCGATGGATGCAAAACTTGGAGTTGGAGAAAACTGAGTCTTGGATTGTTGTGAGTCTGGGAATGAGTTAGTCTATTTGAGACATTTTCCATTCCCGGATGGAATTCCTGCACACAATGTATAAATAGATTTTCCCTACACACTTGAAATGAAATGTTAACTCGCAAGAGGATTAAAATGTTGAGACTTTAGGTAGCATTGGATGTGCTCTAGCTCCGAAACTTTCTGGAGGGGCTAGAGTACATGAGATCTCCATGACCCAGAAATCATTTGGAGAAATTCCTCCCGATGTGAAAGTTATTCAAATAATTAATTTTTTAATGGGGACCGTAAGTCTAACTTAGGGAAATTAAAAAATTAAAGTGAATTAATTTAAACGTATGGGTGAGAATGTTCTAAGTAACATGGATCAAGTCTTTTCTAATTTTAGTCGTTGATTAGAGATTATATCACGCCCGTTGAATGTTCAACGAGAAAAGTATTAAAGGAAGGCTTGGGGTCAGTTGGAGAAGACACACAAAGCGGTAGCACTTGAGCCAAGTCGAAATTTTGGGGCACGGTTTGCTGACAATTTTTGAGTGAGCTTGCAATGCTTGTGAGGCGTAGATTGACGAGGGATTATTCTGATCCGAGACCGAGAATACTAAGGCAGAGAGGCAGATCCATACCAAGTAGCGCAGAGACCAACAGGAGGGACGCAACCCAACCAGGCTCACGCAAAGGCAACGATGAGTCCATAGGGGTGACGCAGGAGACGCCTGTGCTGCGCAGAGGTTGCCTAGTGGCTACGCTGGGTAGGAGAAGCTGACACAGAGGCTGGAGGAGCAATGCTGGGGTTCCAGTGGGCCAGAAAGGGCTCGTATTCAATGTTTTCAGAGGAGTGCTACCTTAGCTGAATCAACCATATTTTTTGTCTCTGAGTGATAGGTTCATCTGCCATGAATTCTCTGTTGGGAAAACCATTACTGGTGCCCTTGATTGTATTCAAATATTCTGCTTAATAAACAAACCCTCTAAGAGTTGCTGCACTGGTTTTCCCGCATTGGGTTTTTTCGGGGACATTGTCCAAAAAATACTGTGTCCTTTGTCATGTGTGCGTTATGCTTTAGTAAATGATCTGTATGTATATGTAGGCTACAGTTGTGTTTATTTTGATAGTGGCAATGTCAAAGGCAGCAGTACAGAGGGCAACAACGTAGCAGAGGGGGGGAGCAGAATCCTGAGATCAGCAACGCAAAGGGTGCTTCAGAATCATAGCTACATGCAACAAGCATGTTGCTGGAACACCTTCCTCGCTAAGAGGGAGTGTTGATTTTTGTAGCATCCGGAAGTGTTCCAAGTCTCAAACTTTGGAGGGAGGCTTGGACAGCATTCCAAAGAACCCAGAAATAGTTTGTGAAAATTCCACTCGGTTCAAGACTTATTAAAATAATTAATTATTTTAATGAAGACCCTAAGTCTAAACTTAGGGAAATGAAATAATTAAAGGGTATTAATAAGTCAGAATGTGAATCTTCTAGAAAACATGGATCAAGTCAAGTTTTAATCTTATCCATTAATTAATCTTTTAATCTGGGCCGTTGGTTCTCCAACAGGAAGATTATAAAAGAAGGCTTGAGGGTCACTTGGAAAATAAGCTGGGCATACACTCAATACCCGAAGGAGATTCATTTTGATGTAGAATTCAATCTCAGTGGGAGAGTTGCAGGGTGAGAAGTCGCAGAAGCAGAAGGAGGAGGTCAGGGGTGATCAAGATCAGGGTCAGAGGGCAGCAGTGGGTCACTAGAGGCAGCTTGAGGCTACAGCATAGAGACCCCATTTAGTCTCCATGCAGACTCGCGTAGTCCAGCACTGGGATTGCGCAATGAATCACGCAGAGTGAAGCAGGGGCATGTAGGGGCTGTTTTGGGTGTCAGAGAATTGTCCAAGTAAGCCAAAAATTCAGTCTCAGGTGGTTCATAATTTATCTGCCGTATATTTTCCTTGTAAAGATATCATTTGTTGAAGAATTAATAAAAAACTTCATTTGTTGCATTGGTTTTCCCACAATGGGTTTTTCCGGGGACAATTATCCAAAAATAACTGTGTACATGTGATTGATTCTTGTGTTTATGTTCTCTACTGTTTATTTCTCTACATATATAATTGTGAATGTTGCAGTAGTATTTATTTCGATATTTGCCAGAAGATTTCTGAATAATAACTTATTGAAATAATAAGTAGGAGAAATAAATCTATCACTGCAACTATTTCTAAATTTTCACAGACTTGTTTGATGAGTCAAATGATAACTAGACAAAAATAGGTTTTCAATGAGATATCATGAGCTCAATTTGGAGTTGAGTAAGGCCTCCAAAAGTTGCCTGCAAGAGCACACTTCATTTTTTTCACCCTCATTCTACACTTTTTGACCAGTATTGGAAGAATTGAATTTTGAGTGGCTATACTTGATCATTTTCAATGCTGGATAGGTCCATTGTGTAGCCAAGAGAGAGAGATTTCCAATGAGCTATCATGAGCTCAATTTGGACACAGGGAAGGCCTCCAAAAGTGGCCTGCAAGTTGAAGGGCGCACTGGCGCTGTGCCCTTGGCACAAAAATGGCGCCTTTGAACCAGCTGTGGGGGAATCAATTTTTGGCAAGGAAAATCAACTCCATTTTGCAAACTAAAGGTATATTTGGAAAGTAGACTGGACAGGCTTTCCAAAGAGCCATCAGGCTGCAACATGGATGGCGTGTTTGACAATTTTCTGATTTTTTTCTGAGTTCTTCTGCAAATTGACTTTTATCTTGGGGAATCATGTTTTTACCTCTGTAAATCAATGGTGTAAATGTAATTATGGTGTTTTTACTGTTACGTAGGGTAAATACATTAGATAAAAACTCATGATGAGGTGTAATGAATATGTTTGCAAGAAGTTAGGGATGACTCAGTTTGACCACCCTAGACTCTAGGTATTCAGCTTATTTTTGGTGGAACTACTCCTCCTCTCATGGATTCGACCCCTGAGGCTGGGAGGAGTTTGTTTGAGGCCTATATCATGTAGTTTTTCAGTCATTTCAGAGGTTGGAATCAGTTGGATGTTGGCATATTGATCAGAGACTCTATTGTAATCATTTTGGCATGAGCTTAATAAAAGTGTTGCAGCTATTTCTTTGGGATACCTGTGGTATGGTTGTCTAGCGTTGTTTCTTCTTATGTCTCATTATGTTTGAATGTATTGTCTTCATAATTCATAGAAAATCTATTGTATGATCACTTTCAAGTTGATAAACAAAATTCATCTCACATGCTCTTTTTTGGGAAAGTTTTCATAGTCTGTTCATCTTTCTTTCAGTTTAGGAAGAATACATCTTTCATGCTCTTCCTAGCTCCTCATCTATCTGAATCATTCCATCCCAAGAACCCTAATGTGCTAGCCTTCTTACCTACCTTGCCCCATTGAATGGACTGTAACCCTAATCCTATTTGCCCTGACCTAGCCTCTTTGACCTAATATCCTCATCCAGCAACCCAATCAAATCAAATCAAACCCCTTCTGAACTCATACCTAGCCTTAAACCTAAATTTGTCTAGCCCTCTTGGCTGTGACCTTGTGGAGAGAGCCCTGTCCGGTTTGGTAGGGCTAGATACCAAGCCAAAAGATTGGTCTGTGGTTACCTCTGTTGGGATTTCTTCTTCAACCTTAGAAATCTAGCAGAGTGATAACACAGATGATAACTGCCTCTTGACATGGTTGCATTTCATGATCTCTTCCTTTTTGCACATTCTTCATTCTCAAGAACTTACAAATTTTCCAGTTTCTCGTTCATATACAACCACCTCATATTCCATGAGGATATATTATGTTGATTTCATTTGTTAGTGCACCGAGAGAGCCTCCTTCATATATCATACTTCTAAATATGGAAGTCTATTACCTGCAACCATATGACATGACTTCACAGCATCCAGTGTCAACATATAAATATATACATACCTCATACCTTCATCATTTAAGTCATTCTGTAGCAGTTTTACTAGAATGAAGAGCTTCATTCCCTTGGCATGCTCCAATATGTCATCACATCCCAGAATTATGTTTTCATGATGTCCCTTGATCTTGATGACTGCCTTCCATTAGTATTGTTATCAGAGAGGTTTTCCAGGAGTTGTTTTACCAAGAACTCCTACCATGCTTCGATTAGCATGCTACACTACTTCCTATCATACAACCAACAAAAATTACTTTAAGGAGAAGATGATCTCAATCATAGTGGAGATCCCTCGCTTCTTCTTTCTTAGATTTCTTTGTATCAGGTTCTTCCCTCATTTCTGAGACATGTGCTTCTACCCTATTTCGCTTGTCCTTTTCAGATTAAGGACAATTTCTTTTATAATGCCCAAGTTCATTACATCCAAAGCATCGTGCTTTCTCCATATTTCTTCTTTTATTCTGAGGACCAATTTTTCCGAATCTTCCTTTCTTCCTGTATATGGCTGAAAAGGCTTGATTCCATTTACCTGGTCTTGTATCATATTTGGCTTTCAATCTTGTTTCCTTTATTTTACATAGAGACTATAAATCTTGGAATGGTGTGGCTTCTTTTTCCCGTATAAACTTGAAGTGAAGTTTCCCCAATCTTCTGGCAGAGCATTCAGCAACGCTATAGTCTTCTCAGTGTCAGCCATTACGTCTCCAATTCTTGCAGTTGATCTCAGAGATATTGCTTTTCCTGCAGTACTCACAGAGAGTAGCTCCACCAATTTCTCGTATATTCCTTTTGATGATTCTAGATTTGATACATCAGAGATGAGAGTCTTTTATGGATTCTATAAAAATCCTTTGGGCTCTTATATCTCCCTTCATGTATTTGGGATGACTTCATTGTTCTTGTCTTCCATGCGGGAAAGTTTGAAAACCTAACTAGTTTGTTTCTTTCTTTGCAAAGAAGACATTTTGATAGATTCATATGAAGTCATAAAGATACTTACTCGAGTAGATTCTTTTCTTCTTCTATTAGCTTCCTTGTTGAAGATGATGACAGGAACTCCTTCTTAGATTGATTTCAAAGTAGGTGATCTTGGATCCTTGATGATCAAGTATTACTTCAGAATGAAGATGTCTTCAATAGTGTTGGGTGGTGCTTAATGGTGTGTCTTCCAACAATGTCTTCAATATTAAGGAACTTTGATGTCAAAGATTACCTCCTCGATGTGTGGATTAAGGTTGAATGTCTTCTTGAGATGGCTTGAGGATTTCCTTGCAAACTGATTTTAATTTTCAATGTAGACTTTGACTTTTGCTTTGATGCTTTCTAGAAAACTAAATTTTGATCCTTGAGTGTCTTCTTGTCGAATAGCCCTTTGTCTTTAGCACCTTAGCTCTGATTCCATGTTGAGAATTTAGAGGGCTGGAGATTAATTAGTTGAGAGAAATAGATGGATATCAGGGAGGGATTCTTGTCTTGGAGTATATAGATGAATAAGTGGAGTCGCCACCCAAACAAGAAACCAACCAAAATGTCCAGGTGCAAGAGAAGATGAAAGGATTAGTGATATGATGAAAGATACGATGATGAAACGATGAAGAGATGAAATGACGCCATAAAATGTTATGCTGTGTGACGGGTTAATGAATGGCGAAAAAATATTAAAATATTAGAAAAATGACGTTGAGACCAAGGACAAAAAAACTCTATCCCCAGCAACGACGCCAAAAAAATTTGTCGCACATAATGTCTAGGCACTGTGACAACGATTCAGATTGGGGGTTATCACCCTGATCCCCAATCTCTCTGTTTAAGTTGTCTCCTTATAGCAGACTAAGGGGGGTAGACCCTATGGAAATGGAATGAAGGAGAACCAGCTGGAAACCAACCAGTTCGGGAGACACAGTTAAACGACCAAACACTTGTAAAAGATCTAGCGAGATTAAAGGATTCGATTGAATTGGAAAGATTGATACCAGTGCCTTATGGAGTCAACTATCCTGCTAAGGAAATTACAACCAAGTACTTGATGAGAAACTGTTGCTATGCAATGTTAACTTAGAATGTAGAATGCAAGGAAAACGATTTGAAGGAGCGAGGTGAAGCAAGCTTCGAAGATGAGAGGTGATGTTAAAAAGCCTAAAGCACTTGGACTATAAATAATATGATCTAACCACTAAGTACTTAAGCGAGTGTCAATTATGAAGATGCCAAAAGATTACTCAATTGAAAGATATACAATTTGTCGCAGATCCACAATAATAAGATATCGATCACACTTACTTGATAGAGTTTTCCAAACAATCAATATTCAATAAATATCCAAATTCAAGTAAATGAAACAAGACTTAATTACACATTAGGTGATTTTAATCGACAGAAAACATTTAAAAAATTCAGATGCCATTGGTCATCAAACCCAGCTGAAGCATAAGAAAATAATTAGCATTTAAATCTCAATAATTAATCATCAATAAACCATGAAATGTCGATGCTAAATAAACAGTTCATCAAGCAATTTATGGATTAAATGATATTCTTAAACAATGCAAATCCAAAAATTAAATTTTCTCCTATAGTTAAACTTAGGATATTAAAAAATTAAATTGTGTAAACTATAGAAATTTCTCCACAAGCTTAAAGGATCTAAAAACCCCAATGTCCCAAAAATTATAATTCCAAAATTTATATACAAAAAGAATTAAAAATTAAACTATAGACAAATCTTTGATTTTTTAAAATTTTTTATGTTAGGATTAGATTTTTTGAAATTTTGAGTATTTTTAAAAGTTAATGAAATTAAAATACAAATCTAAAACTATTATACAAATTGAAAAAAAAAATTTAAATATAAAAAGAGCTTATATTAAATTTAAAATTTTGAAATTTTTAAAGGTCAAAACTCAAAAGTTAAACTAAATAAAAAAAAATCAAAATCTAATAAAGTTAAATTAAAATCTGAAGTTTTAATTTTTTTTTAAATTCTTAAATGTCAAACGAATGCAACTAAAACAAATATAAAATCAAAATGTTATAAAAGAAAATCAAAGTTAAAAGTTTTAAAAATTAAAATTAAACTAAACAAAGAATCAAATTCGAAATGTTATGAGTTTAAAGTCTAAATGTTAATGTTTTTATCTTGTTACACATTAGTTTGGTTATGCAGGTCGAAAAGGAGTGGGAGCAAGAGGTAGCCCACAGCAGCGGAATACAGGCAGCGTGAGAGATTGGTCGCGCGTGTAGAAGAAAGGGAACGCTATAGACAGTGTGAAGGAGGAGGACCAGACGCATGCAGAAATGGACGCGCAGAAGGGAAGGCGTGGAGGACGCGCAACGGATAAACCTTACGCAGGTCGAGATAGGTTGCTGGCTAACATAGGTGCGGGAAACTAGGAGGATGCAGGCATAGACAACGTGAGGGGATGGAGGGCTACAACAGAGGGAGCGGATGGGAGATGGCAACTACGGATAAAGAAAAAAAAAATCTGGAGAGCTGCGTGAGGGAAGAATGCATGGAGAGGGTACGCAGAACAACGAAGGAGTGAGGACGCACAAGATTGGAGAACTGTGTGAGGGATGAGAAGGGAACACATGCAGACAACAGAAAGCATCAAATGAGGGTGGCATACAAGAAGAAAATGTAGGCACAACTGGTGCATAAACACTCAAATTTCATATTTTTCCTTTTACCCAGCAGAATCAGAGATTTCTTCTTTAAATTTTGATTCAAATGAATGCACCTGCAATTATATAAACCTTGAGGCACAATGCTGCCCAGATCTGCAACCAAATTCGATCCTGTGACCAGATTTTACCTTCCTGGGCCTAGATCTGGCTCAGATCTTAAAAAAAAAATTCTCTAGGGATCTCCCGATATAACCTATACAAAACCAGAAACTAGAAAACCCTGAAACCCAACACATACAAAATTGAAAATGAAACCCCGATCCCAAGTTAGAAATAAAAAAAAACTAAAAAAAAAAATTATAAATCACTAAAAGAAAATACAGATCAATACAATATATTTACAGATCTGCCAGATCTAAGGAGTGTAAGTCTGAGTTCGCTCCCAGATCTGGAGATTTAAGGCTCTTACTAGCCAGATCTAACTTTAAGTTCAGTAAAAGATTAAGATAAATTTTTAATTTAGGCACAAGCCCTAGAGAAACCCTGCAAAAATAGAATTTAAGATAAGCCTGAGGAATTAGATCTAGAGGGCTCTTCAGATCTTATTTCCTTGGGAGTTAGTTTGTAAATCTATGTAGATGTTCTAAGCTTGATGCAACTTTACTTTTTATCCAATATCAGTCAACAATCACATAAACAAAAATGTAAAATGCTGATAGAACATACCAGTGGATCAATAGAAGACAAGCCAAAAATATGTGTGTTGGTGCGTTACGATGATCAGCAGGATGCTTCAACCAATAAAATCTCAATATGGTCATCCAACTAGCAATGTCACACAACCCTCTAGGATAGCCAAAACAGTCAACTCAAAAGTCAACCCAAAAGTCAACGCTATCAGTGAATGGTCAACACAAACAACAACAGCAGCTAGGTCAACGCAGCAAAGTCAAAGTCAACATCTAGCCTCGGGAATAGTGCCAAAAAATGCGGATTTGAAAGATCGAAATTTTGGGAGAGTTTCAGGTTTGTTTGACCTTGCGTTGACCAAAGTCAACGTTGGACAAAGCTGCTGCAGACACCCTAGGCCGAAAACAGAAAAAGAGTTGCTGCTGAAATTTCCCACGTGTGGAGAGAAGAGCCTCCAAGGTCATCGAACCAATCAGATGAGGAGAGAGAAATGTTTGAGGATGAGATGAGTGAAAATGTCCTCCAACATTGACCAATTTATATCCATCAGTGCGGGTGTGTGACACAACTGTTGGGGCACAAAACCTTAAGGCCAACTTGCACATGTTTTGAATAAATTCAAAATAAATGTTCTACTCATCGAATTAAGATGATTTTTAGATCGATCTTGCACCTCTTCGAAAGAGAGTCCAATAAAAATATTTGCATCTTCATATGAGCATCGCAACATGGAGTTTGGACCTAGTTGTCCAAAATTAACACTCCCTCTCAACTATGGAGAACTCCATCCACCTGTGCAATCCAAACATCGTGCGTTATCTTGCTGTAACTGGCTTTGTTGACTTCTTTATTTCAGAACAAAAGTGGGTCAGTCACAAAGACATCATTCTCGGCTGACAAATCCAGCCCAAAGGTCCGAAACCTCTATAGGACTCACAAAGAGTCTGATACCAACCTGAAGTTCGTTTACCTGATCCGAAGTCAGTTGAAGGTTCGAAACCTCACTATACTTGATCCGAGATCAAGTGGTTGGACCCTTCCATCCTAGATAGAGAGTACGACAATCTCTGATGTGTCTATCAGTCTTTGCTACTAGTCTCTAGCTTTTCCCACCTCACTGGCCAAATGAGGGGTACTTCCCATGAGCCCTAAATGCAATGGGTAGGATGCATACGAGGCACAGATAATGAGAGGTGAACCAACTCAATCATCACAACAGTGGGGTAGAAGCACACCAGCAAGGTTCGGCAATCCTAGCCTTGTGGTTTCTTATAGCTTTGAGAAGCTATCCTCAAAGCCCCCAGAGCTCCTAGAGCTCATCGTCCAATAGGACCCTCAGCATAGGGTTGTTCCACGATATCGAGATTCTCACGGAAGGTTTGGAACTTGAGCTTCCCCAGGGGCTTTGTGAGAATATCCGTGACTTGCTCATCAATTCCTACATGATCGAGCCTTACGGCGCCTTGCTGTACCATATCCCAGATAAAGTGGTACCTGATATCAATATGCTTGGATCGATCGTGGAACACGGGATTCTCGGACAACCGAATCCCACTCTAGTTATCATAGAGTATCACGATGGTATCTAGCACATGCCCGAACAACTCACTGAAGAGCTTTTGCAACCAAACTGCTTCACAACAGGCCGTACTCGCTGCAATGTATTTGGCCTCCGCAGTGCTCAAAGCCACCGACTTCTGCTTCCTATTCATCCATGATATCGAAGCAGAACCAAGTGTGAAGCAACATCCTGATGTGCTCTTACGATCCACCACACTGCCAGCCCAATCGGCATCAGTATATCCATGGAGTGCCATGCTCCCGATAGTGTATCTCAGCCCATGGTTTATCGTGCCCCGAAGATATCTCAATAGATTCTTGGCACCAACCTAGTGGATGTGATGAGGCTCAACCATATGTTGACTCAAAGTGTTCACTGCAAAACATACGTCCGGACGGGTGTTCACTAAGAACATCAGGGCCCCTACGAGTTGACGATACTCAGTAGGATTTACTAGCATGGGCCCAACAGTGCTGCCACTCAACTTCTTGAAGTTGAGCTCCATCGGTGTCGACACAGACTTACAGACCACCATACCAAATCTTTCCAGAAGCTTCACAATGTATTTTCCTTGAGAAAGGAAAATATTGCCAGGTCTCTGCCATACCTCTAGGCCTAGGAGGTAATGCATCAGTCCTAGGTCCTTCATCTCGAAATCAGTAGCGAGCTCCCTCTTGCACTAATGAATGAGAGGGTCAGCCTCTGTCAGGAAGAGGTCGTCCACATACAACACCAGAATGAGAGGCTTTTCTCTATCAACCTTGAGGTAAAGGTTTGGATCAGCATTACTACGAGTGAAGCCCAACTTCATCAGGTAGCTATTTATCGTCTCGTACCAAGCTCTGGGTGCTTTCTTCAACCCATAGAGGGGTTTCTTCAACCTGTAGACATGGGTGTCCCGATCCTGGACTTCAAACCCCAGAGGTTGCTCCACATACACCTCTTCCTTTATCGCACCATGCAGAAATGCGATCTTCACATCCATCTGATGAAGAGTCCATCCTTGCATAGCAGCAAGGGCTATGATAGATCAGATGGGGGTATATCGGGCCACAGGTGCAAATATGTCATCATAGTCTACGCCTTCTTTTTGAGAGAAGCCATGGGCAATGAATCTTGCCTTGAACTTTTCAGCACTTCCATCAGATCCATGCTTGATCTTGTGGAGCCATTTCGAAGTGACAACTGCTTTGTCCTCTGGTCTTAGAACCACATCCCTGACATGATTCTTCATGATGGACTCATACTCTTCGTGCATAGCATCCTTCCAGACTTGATGCTTTACGGCTTCCTCAAAAGATCCAGGTTTAGTACTCATGGCTGCTAGATACCCTTGGTATCTATTCGACTTCTTGCTTTCACGGAATGTCCCCCTTGGGGCCATATGTCCCTCGGTATCCTCAAGAGTGTCCTTAAGCTATGATGGTCTCTTCCCTATTGAAGGAGGCGGATTAATCGAGCCCATCGGTCCTTCAACATCGAGCATCGTCTCATCCTTTGGTTCTTCTTGATTTCCAGGCCTTCCTTCATGATCTTCCTCAGATCTCGGAAGATTGACTACTTTCCTCAGGGAAGCATCTTCGTCAAAGGTAACATTGTGGCATATCTCCACTTCCCTTTGACCAGGCACATAGACTCTATAGGCCTTCGACGTTTCGTTGCAGCCCACAAACATTCCCTTCTTTCTAGAAGCATCCAGCTTGCTCCTCTTCTCTTTCGACACATGAAAATAAACAGGACATCCAAAAACTCTAAAATGTGAGACGTCTGGTTTCTTACCAGAGAAAACCTCTTCGGGAATTTTGGAGTCCAGAGCAGAATGCGGGCATCGGTTTTGTATGTACACAACAATGTTCGTAGCTTGTCCCCACAGAAACTTCGGTAGACCCTAGTCACATAGCATGGCACGGGCAGCTTCCACAATGGTTTTATTCTTTCATTCAACAGCGCCATTCTGCTCAGGAGTATAGACAGTTGTGGTCTCGCTCTTGATGCCAGCTCCTCTGCAAAAGTTCTTGAACTCGTTCGTCTCATATTCAGTGCCATTATCGGTCCTCAATATCTTGATCTTCTTCTCTGTCAAATTTTCCACTAAGGCTTTTAAGGTACGAAACCACATGAAAGCCTCATCCTTCTTTTCAAGAAGTATATCCAGGTTTTGCGAGAGAAGTCATCTATGAATGTCATATAATAAGAACATCCTCCCAAGGATGTCACAAGCAGCATCCCAGACAGATCAGAATGTACTAATTGCAAGACATCAGATGTCTTTGTGACGCTTGAGGGGAAAGGTCCCTTTGTACGCTTTCCGTCGGCCCAGCCCTGACATACACCTTCATGATCATTTATGAACTCAGGCATCCTCGTCACCACCTTCCTTGCTTCGGGAAGGGCTTTGTAGTGAAGGTTTCCAATCCTCCAGTGCCATAGTTCCGTCTGTCAGATAGTATCACACGTCATCGCTCCCAGTGGCCTTCCTCCAACTTGGTAGAGTGTATCAACTCTAAACCCAATCGTGATAGTTTCCTTGAAACTCTTCTTCCAGATACGCACCTTCCCATCAATGAATGCCACATTGAAACCTTTGTCTTCCATCGCCGATATAGACACAAGGTTCTTCTTCAAATCAGGTATATAGAGTACCTCTTGCAAGCGAAGGACTTGAACTTGAGACAAGTGGAGGGTTACAGTCCCTGTCCCTTTCATGGGATATATGGCATTGTCTCCAAGGATAATTTCCAGATTAGTATCCTTATCAACCATATTAGAAAGTGCTTCCTTGAACCCAGTGATGTGGCTTGAGGCACCACTATCTATCAACCAGACATCCATAGTGTCGGGTGGAGATGCAGCAGAGAGGGAAGATACAAGAATGAATTCATTTCTTTTATCAACAACATTTGATTCCTCATACCTGGAATTTCTCGACCTTTTGAAGGTTGACCATTTCCGTTGGAGGGAGCCTTCCTCTTCCCCTTGAACCTATTGTTCCTTTGATTGCCATTCCTTCGGCCGCTGTTGTTGTCATCATCATCAGGAGAATCCTTCTTGAAAGGGCATTCTCTAGCATAGTGACCTGGCTTGTGACAAGTGTAACACTTGCCCTTCTTTCCTTGGGCCCCTGCTCTTCCTTTGTTCCTTGGACCACCAAAGTTCCTTTTTCTAGAATGAGCAGCGAAGGCAACATTTCCTTCATTTTCATATTCCTTCATTCTTGTCTCTTCTTGTACGCATCTCAATAGTACTTTGTCAAAGTCAGGTATCACATTGTTATTGAGAATGGTAGTGTTGAGCACATGCCATTTGGATGAGAGACCTCCAAGTGCGGTGAGTACCATATTTCGATCTGCTATTGTCTCCCCAATAGCCAACAGATTATTCCTGATCTCGACCAGCTTCATAAAATATGATTGAAAGACTCATCCCTGCATTTCTTCAAATTCTTCAATTGATTCTTGAAGAATAAGACTTGATTCATATTGTTGGCCTTCAACATGTTGACCAACTTATCATACATCTCCTTGGATGTACCCAGCTTAGAGATGTAGCAACCAGACTCTTATGTATTGAGTCCTTGATCATCAGCTTGCTTTGATTTCTCCCTTCTTGTACTTTGTTTTGGCAACAGCAGTTGCAGTGGATGGAGGCTCTTGGATTTTACCCTGCACATAGTCCATGACATCTTGGTCTTCCAAGTTAAGATCCAATGTCATCTTCCAAGCATGGAATTCATCCTTCCTGGTCAATTTGTCATTAGCCTTAAAGCCATTGTAGTTTGAGGAACACATCCTCTTCTTCAATGATTGCTACAAACTAGGGCTTTGTCTTCACCTCAGCTCTGATACCATGTAAATTTTTGTAGATGTTCTATGCTTGATGAAACTTTACATTTTATCCAATATCAGCCAGCAATCACATAAACAACAAAGTAAAATGCTAATAGAACATACCAGTGGATCGATAGAAGACAAGCCAAAAATATATAAGTGTGTTGGTGCGTTACGACG
This sequence comes from Pinus albicaulis, assembly GCA_034641835.2. Classification (NCBI taxonomy): domain Eukaryota; kingdom Viridiplantae; phylum Streptophyta; class Pinopsida; order Pinales; family Pinaceae; genus Pinus; species Pinus albicaulis. The sequence goes on along the minus strand of CM076575.1, from coordinate 502,312,435 downwards.
ATCAGCAGGATGCTTCAACCAACAAAGTCTCAATATGGTCAGCCAACCAGCAATGTCACATAACCCTCTAGGACAGCCAAAATGGTCAACTCAAAAGTCAACCCAAAAGTGAATGTTGTCAGTCAACGGTCAACACAAACAACAGTAGTAACTAGGTCAACGCAGCAAAGTCAAAGTCAACGTCTAGCCTCGGGAATAGTGCCAAAAAATGTGGATTTGAAAGATCAAAATTTTGGGAGAGTTTCAGGTCCATTTGACCTTTCGTTGACCAAAGTCAACGCTGGTCAAAGCTGCTGCAGAAACCCTAGGCCGAAAACATAAAAAGAGTTGCTGCTGAAATTTCCCACGTGTGGAGAGAAGAGCCTCCAAGGTCATTGAACCAATCAGATGAGGAGAGAGAAATGTGTGAGGATGAGATGAGTGAAAATGTCCTCCAACGTTGACTAATTTATATCCATTAGTGAGTGTGTGTGACACAACTACTGGCGCACGAAACCTTAAGGCCGACCTGCACATGTTTTGAATAAATTCAAAATAAATGTTCTGCTCATCGGATTAAGATGATCTTTAGATCGATCTTGCACCTCTCCGAAAGAGGAGTCCAATAAAAATATTTGCGTCTTCATCTGAGCATCACAACATGGAGTTTGGACCTAGTTGTCCAAAATTAACACAGTTGGTCCAGCTGAGGACTTCCCCAAACGCCCAATTCTAAATCCGAAATATTTCTGCACACTTAAAGTTAAATTGTTAAGTCAACAGATAAATAAGATAAAAACAAAAAATTTCAAGAGTCAGAGATACCTGCTAACTTAGTCCAAATAATATTCCTACCCTAAATCCAATAACCTAAGCAAGATACCTGTGCAATAGATTACTCTACAAGAGCCATTAATCAACAATTCATTGAAATAGTCACCAGCAAAATATAAAGAACAATTATACCATAAAATGCTGAAGAGGAACACGATTGTCAAATAAAACCCCAAAGACTTCGTTTGTATTATTCCAGAAAATATTATAGGAGAGCTTCAAGAGAAAGTACACGATCAAGGGATCGGATGAAAAATTAGACTGACACTGACTTCTAATTTATAGGTAAAATCTCCAACGACTAGTTCACTTGATCCCTGTCAAAGTAATGTCAAAGTAATCTCGACCGTCGAAAATGATTTGATTATCTTGTAATCTCGTCTTTCTAAATTACAGTTTTTTGAAGAATTTCAAAATTTTCAATTAATTCCCATTTAATTAACTCAAAAATAATATTTTTGAGTTAATTAGCTCAAAAATTTGACTTTGACTTAACTACCAAGGCCCAAGGGTCCAAAAATTCTCAAAATTTTCAATATTCCCTTGGCTTGGGACCTTTAAAAATTTATTTTTTAGGGACCCGCGAATTTAGCCTTTGAAGAATTTAAATTTACGTAGGACATAAAATTAATTAAATTTCTAGCTTAGGATTTTTAATTTAATTTGATCAGAAAATTTTATTAATTGACTCATAAGGGGATTAATTATTTTTCCAACCCTCTTTACATAATATTAATACATGAAATCGTGAGGGGAACACCCGTTCGTAACAATCCCTCAATAATCTATCCAATTTTGCGACTCAAAATATGACATAGTAGACCTAGCAATCTGTAATAAAATGATCTAGCCAATTAGCTAGGATCATTCCCAGATTACTTTACAAAGACTCGATAAAAAAAACAAACACTAAGACTCACTTAGTATCTTGACAAAAAAATCCACCCTAGCTTTGGGGTGAGGCTGGAGGGAAAAACTATGCCGATCATTTGTGTCGAGAAACACAAATGAATCAGTGAGACGAAAATCCTCCTAGGATAGAAATCGTCACCAAAATACTAGGCTTACCTAGGTTTTTACATACATGATGGTCTTACTGAGATCATTTACATTATAAACATGAAGAATGGGTTTACATCTTTTACAAAACTGTTGACTGATGATGAAATTTGAATGGCGTGAACACCTTGAACATGATAAATCCCATTTGAAAAAATGGGGGTGTACTGCTATGGGGTCGTTGACACAGAGTGGTCAACACTACCATTGGGCTTATGGAGTCAGTGCTAGGAAACTCAGTGACATGGTTCTCCTTGTGGAATCTGAGGCATGTGGATGTATAATGAAATGACAACATACATAGATATACAATAGCTTAATGCTTATAGGAAGTCAGAGCATGATGTACATGAATTATGAGTAATCAAACATTAAGATACTGAAATAAAAATAGCAAGATACATAGGACAAATGCTCATGAAAACATCAGATGAATCTCAAGTGAAGAAGAAAGCTCACAGCCGATGTATATTACTGATCAGAAAAAGTTTACAATAGTAGTAGTGTAAAATAACATCTTCCAACCTTCTATTCTTCGAAAATCTGCCTATTAATAGGCCTTAGTCCTTTACATTGGATCTGCCTACATGGCTAGATCATCGAATTACTTTGCATGACACTTATCTTAACAAGAACCAAAATACATGGGAATGAAACTGACTTTATGACTTAGAGACCTACTAGTACTCTTTCACTTATTTATTACATCTACTAACTGAATATAGTGCATATTTACATCGAAGATGGTTATGTGCTTAAGTGGCACTAACCATGATCAAGACATTAATGCCCCCACTAAATTAGGAAAACAGTCATCCTATTTTTAAGGAAGTCGTGTCATGATAATTGCTAATTGTCTTTACGCTGAGCTGGTGAGTTGGACAGCCTTGTTGAAGACCAAACCTCTGCTAGAATATTCCTCTGATATTCTTTAAACTCTCCACGTGGCTGGCTGACCTCTAATGAACCATCAAAACACAAAATTGCTAGAAAAAGTTGCTCGCTGCAGAAACAGGGGATTCAAGGCAATTTCGTAGTGAATTTTAGTAGCAAATTGAGTTCACCCATCTATGTCACTTTTTAGCCCTCTTTGATGATTTGGAGATGATTGTTGAATCAAATGAGCTAAATACAAATTTTCTCCCTCCTTGATTTTAACCATAGCTGTGATTTTAAGCAAAAAGCCATCTACAATGATTTCGTAGCGAAATCTGGGCTTCAAGCCTAAGATTCGCTACGAAATTGCCTAATTGGCAGAAAACTCAAAAAATGTCCTTCAAAATTTTGCCTATGGATCTGCAAATGCTGATTCTGAAGGATGCAACAAATGTCAAAAAGGAAATTGGTCTACTCTTCAAGCTTTGGAACCTTCTCCTTTGGTAGTAGGAACTTGAATACCTTTAGGTTCATTTATGATTGTGATTTTGAGGCCCTTTTTCTTTAACTCTACCTATATCATCTCTAGTTGCTCTTCTAGCTCTTTGATCTAACCTTTGAGTTTCTTAGGAAGTGTCCTTTTCAACAGCTTCTTGGCATTGGTTAATGACTCATCATATTAATTTAGTTGGTCATTTACCTTTTCTTTGAAATCTTCCATCAACTTCTTGTCTACCTTGGCTTCTTGCAACTCCAATTTAGTCTCAATAACCTCTTTTGTAGCTTCTTTCAATTGCTCTTTTAACACCTGCACTGCAGTTTTCTCAACCATTTTCTCCTTACCCTTCCTTTACACAATGATCTCCTCTGCAGCTGGAGACAAAACAATGATATCTTCTGTAATAGGCTGCTTGCCTTTGTCAGTAACCTTTGTCTTCTTATTTGCCATGACACCCTTGGGAAGTTGCAGCTTAGTGAGTGGTTTCCTTGGTTGAAATATGAAATTTGCATCTTATCTTGCAAAATCAAGCTTTTTAGCAGTCATACCTTTCTTTTTCTTCTTTTCACCTTTAATATCTTCAGCTCTGACCACTGGAGTCTCCACAATGTCTATAGCTTGAAAAATGTCTTCAAGGTTTCCTTTTTCATTTGTTTGACTTCTGGTTACCCTTCCATGGCTTTTCTTGCTGGTATTTTGTTTGCTGATTGCAGGTATAGGTTGTGGAGTTTTTGTCTCTTGTACAGGTTCTATTTCAATATCCATTGGCTCTATAATGGGCTCTATCTCCTCCTCATTGACACCCTCTGTCTCAGCTGCAGGTTTGTCACTCTTGTTTGAAGGAGTGGCTTTTGACTTTGGAGTTTTCTTGGGTGTTACTGAATCAACCTCATAACCACTGAGAAAAAGAAAGGTAGCCCAGTCGATGTTTAGTTTCTTCAACTCCTCCAGTACCAGGAGTTTAATCAAACCATGGTGGAAGATTGAGGTCTCACTGCTTTTTGCTTTGGCCTAAACCTTATCTGACATCTTCCTTAAGCTCCTAAATAAGAAAAAGGGGAGATCAAGAGACTACTTACAAATAAAGTGCAACAAAAGCCTGAAATGGTACAGGTAGACCATATGAAATCTCCCCTCACAAGTAAAGTACTTTTGGATCACAAACAACAATTTGGAGTAGTTCTCTTTCATGTAGCTCCTTGGAATTCCAGAAGTCATATCTGCTCCATTGTGCTCTAGTTTAATAAATTCATCACAGTTCTACATCTTAAACTTAGTGGCTTTAAACCACTCTTCACCTTCTCCTGGTATTTCTGTGGCTGCAACAATTGTCTCTCGTGACACTACAAAACTTAACACCCCCACCTTCGAAGCTGTACCTATGAAATTTACTGCAAAATACTTCGATATCTAGGCATGAAAACCTTGAAGTTTTTGATAGAATTTTAGGCATCCAACGTTGCTGAAAGCTTCTACAAAGCTGGGGTTTTCATTGAACAGCTGAAGATCCATAGGTTCGTATCTTACATAAGAGCCTCCCTTGTTTGTTTTCTTCTTCATGGCCATCTTCCTTTATAACCACACTGCCTTCTTGAAACTGTGACACTTGCAAGGAAAAGACTGAACAAAAAGCTGCTTGCGGTGGGACTAGACTCTTCAAGGATGATAATCAGATGATGCATGCAAAGATCGAAGGGAGGATGACAGAGAGGTGCTTTGGAGGTGAGTTTAAAAAGATGAAATTCGAATATGGGAGGGATAATGACAAATGAGAGGATGTTAAGATTTTGTGTATTGGGGTAGCATCAGATGTGTTCTAGCTTTCAAAATTTGTGGAGGGACTAGAGTACACCTGATCTACAAGACCCAGAAAGGGATTTGGGAAATTTCATCTGGTTTGGGAGATATTTAATTAATTAATTATTATAATGTATTTCCTATGTCTAAACTTAGGAAAATTAAATAATTAAAGTTAATTAAATTAAACATGTGATGAAATTGTCTTAAGTCACACGGATCAGACTTTCTTTTAATCTTAGCCATTAATTCAAGATTTGATCATGGTCGTTGGTTTCCTAATGAGAAAAGTATAAAGGAAAGGGGTCATTTGTAAAAACACACAGAGGCAGAGAACTGAAGCTAAGCTGGAATTCTAGGGCGTGGTTTGCTAAGAATCTCCAAAAGTGTTTTAACTGCAGAGAGGGGTAACTTAGGCAAAGGGGATGGTTTGATCCCAGTGCCTAGAATCAGCAAGAGGCAGAGAGCAGCTTCCACCTGCATTGCAGAGAAGCAGAGGCAACAACTATGCAACGCAGGGGCAACTTCAGCTATGCAGTCCCTTCAGGGGTAGCGCTGGTTAGCTGGGGACCCATCTGGGTTACGCAGAGACCCTCAAGGGTAGCGTAGGGTCTGCATCACCCATTATGGGGTTACGCAGCCCTCTCTAGGCCAGCACAGAGGCACGCAGAGGTTGACGCAAGGGCTTCAGGGGCAGCGCTAGGGTTTCTAGAGCCAAGATCTGTCCGAGTCTTGTAAATCCCGTTTGAGGGTGTGGATCAGTCAACTTTTTGGCTTTAGAACAACAGGTTAGCTGCAGATCTATATTTTTCTCTGTCGAGTTTACTAGTGTGGTACCCAGATTTGTTGTATTCAGAAACCTACTTAATAATACAAACCCTCTAGCAGCGAGAAGATCGATTTTCCCGCATTGGGTTTTTTTGGGGACTATTGCCCATAAAATCTTGTGTCACTTTGTCTATGTGTGCATGTACTTTTTCTAGATCTGAATCGGTGAAAGTTTGTTATGTGTTTGCTTCGATGTTAATCTGAATTTTCAGCTTAAAAACTTAATTAAGTAGGAGAAGCATAACCATATCTAACCGTAGATTTCTGCATTAGTAACATATTAAAATTTTCACATGGTATCAGAGCGATTGTAGATCTAGCAAGGTCACCAGTAGAAGTCTGAAGGATCTTGCTGCAGAAAGCAGCAGGAAGAGCAGCAACAACAACATAAGGCCAGATCTGAAAGGACAACATAGTTTTAGAGAGAGAAGAATCATGCAGAGGGCAGGGTGACGCAGTCTTACGCTGTCTCCACGCAGGCCCACGTACTTACTGCACGGAGGCAGCGCAGAGACAACGCTAGGATTGTTTGAAGCCAACCAGGGTGATGCAGATCTGAATCTGTCTGATTCAGAAGTGCCTGAAGCAGAGCTGCAGAACTTCAGAAGGTGCTGGAGGGATTCAATTTCTGAAGTTTTCAGAATTTTAGCCAAAGCACTAGTGACAAAGAGTGGGAGGAGATCAACTTCTCAAAGGGTTTCTAGCCAAAGAAACTTGTAGATCGACTAGAGGATCGAAGAGAGCTGAATCGTTGATTGATTTGGCAGATTTTCGAGAGAGGAAATCAATTGTCAAAGGGAGCAGAGGGTGCCCATTTCGCAAAGGACCCTAGATCCATATCTCTAGCAGAGAGAAGAGGAGCTCCGACAAATTTCTGAGCAGATGGCTCCTCATGGACTGCGTGATCACGATAGATTAAATGGCCTATCCAACTTTGCAGTTTGGAAGGCTAGAATCCTGATAGTCCTAGAGGCATATCATCTAAGAGACCATGCAAAACGAGTTCTGGCCACGCCGACTGATGCAGATCTCCTGAGGAAGCATAATGAAGCTGTTGGACATGCTAAGTGACTGATAATGGATGGAGTTAAGGACCATGTTGTCCCACACATAGCTGAGAAGAAAACAACTAATGAGATGTGGAAGGCCTTAACATCCCTATATGAGGGAAAGTCCATCCAGAGGAAGATGCTTCTGTAGACTCAGATGCGGTCATTCATGATGACCAAGGGGGAAGACATGGAACATTTTCTCTTTAGATTACAGTCGATCAGAGAACAATTGATTGCCACAGGTGTAAAGGTGGAGGATGATGTGATGGTCAGGACTGCTCTTAATGCTATCACAGATGAGTGGGAAACTTTTGTTCAAAGTATCTTTGGCAGGGTGGACCTTCCCGATTGGGACAACTTGTGGGAAATCATGCGTCAAGAAGAACTCCTTAGATTCACCAAGAAGCAGTACATCACGAGATCGAGTAAGGTGAAGAAGGAAGATGAAGAAGATGTTGCCTTGGCATCAAAGAAGCAGCAAGGGAAGAAGAAGTGGGATCTATCAAAGATCAAGTGCTTCAAGTGTGGCGAACTAAGACATTTCGCCAGCAATTGTCCTCAGAAGAAAAAGGACAAGGAGGCCTCTTCTTCCAAGGTTGCTGTGGCGGATGATGGGTCAGAAGATGATGCAGCCATGAGCCTGTAGAAATTTTTGAATCTTATATCTTATGCAGAAATTATTATTGTTAATTCGGTTAAGCTCCTCCTACTTAGATAAGTTATTAACTGAATAAATTCAAGTTAACATCGAATCAAAACACATAACAAATCTCTAGCAATCCAGATCTAGAATAAGCACATGCACACATTGACAAAGTGACCTAGTTATTTCTGGACAAATATTCCTCGAAAAAACCCAATGTGGGAAAACCGGTCTCTGGCAACTGGAGGGTTCTATTATTAAGAATATTTTTGAATACACAAATCTGGGTTCCAGATCTGGAAAACCCGATAGAATGATCCACACCCTCAACCGAGATTTATAGAACTCAACCAAGATTAGGGCCTAGAAACCCCAGCGCTGCCCCTGAAAGCCTCTGCTTCAACCTCTGATGTCGTCCAAACCCTCAACACTGCTCCGGAAGGGATTGCGTTACCCCAGACTGGGTGACGCAGTCACTACGCTACCCCTGAAGGGTCTCTGCATAACCCCTGAGGGTTTCCTGCTGAAAATTACGTTGTCCTTGGAGAGAATGCGCTGTCCTTTTTGCTGCTGTTGCTGCCTTCCTCTGCACTGTCCATGAGTTGATCTCTGCCTCTTGTGTATTCTAGACCCCGGGATCAGATCATCCCCTTGGCCTAAATTCCCCTCTCTGCAGCTGAAACACTTCAAAGTATTCTTAGCAAACCTTGCACTAGAATCTCAACTTAGCTTTAGTGCTCTGCCTCTGTGTGCCTTTACAAATGACCCCAAGCCTTTCCTTTATACTTTTCTCATTGACAAATCAATGACCATGATCAAATCTTGAATCAATGGCTAAGATTAAAAGAAAGCTTGATCCTTGTGACTTAAGACAATTTCATCACATGTTTAATTAAATTAACTTTAATTATTTAAGTTCCCTAAGTTTTAACTTAGGAAATACACTTAAAATAATTAATTAATTTAATATCTCCTAAACCAGATGAAATTTCCCAAATCCATTTATGGATCTTGTAGATCAGGGGTACTCTAGTCCTTCCTCAAAAATTGGGAGCTAGAGCACAACTGATGCTACCCCAAATACACAAAATTTCAACACTCCCCCTTAGCATCAAGGGTGTGCTCTAGCAATACATCACACTATGCATTACAAGACTTTGGGTACTGGTTCTGTGCTGCTGATGCTTGGCCTGCTGCCACTCAACTCTGCACTGTTGCTGCCATTCTGTATTGTTGCCCATGACTCTGCCACTGCCTCTGCAACCTCTGTACTTCATCTCCCTCTCAATATGTTGCATCTGTGCTTCTCATAGCACTGCCACTGCTGATTTGTTGCACTGCAATTTCAGTTGTTGAGAGAAACAACTGAATCTCCTGCCCAATCTTTGACTGACAAGTCAGATGGGCTGCATCACTGAATTTCCATAGCCTACATATCTGTGCTGGCAACTGAAGGATGATGCACATCTACAGCTTTGCATTGCGTAAGCAGACTCCCTCTGCACTACTGAAGTCACATCAGCCCCTTTTGCTGAAATCTCTCACGTTGTTGTTGCACTGAACTGTTCCTCTGAAGCCTTCTACGTTGCTGCAACTCTGCACTGCGTATGAAGCACTGCTGAAGTCACATCAGCCTCTGCGCTGCTACTGCTTCTACGTTGTTGTTGCTTTTCTTTGCGCTGCCCCTTCCAGTCTTCAGATCTGCCTCTACTTCTGCTTCATCTGTGATCTATGCACCCACTGCTCCACTTGTCCCGCTACTGTCTTAAGGCCACCGTAGCTCACATGTGATCCAAGAGATGAGCTGCGCAAGGATCCCGCCTCTCTTTCATGTAGCTCCTCTACATGTCCATGTCACCCCACCTCCGTGGTTCATGAGCACTCATCGCTGCATCATCTCCTGACCCATTATCTGCCACAGCTGCCTTAGAAGAAGATGCTTCCTTTTCCCTTTTCTTCTTTGGACAATGGCTGGAAAAATGTCCCATTTCACCACACTGGAAGCACTTGATCTTTGAAAGATCCTTCTTCTTCTTTGGTTGCTTCTTTGATGCCAAGGCTACATCCTCCTCATCTTCCTTCTTCACTTTGCTCAATCCTGGGCTATGCTGCCTCTTGGTGAATCTGTGGAGTTCTTCTTGACACAAAATTGACCACAAGCTGTCCCAATCTGGGAGGTCCGCTCTACCCAAGATACTTTGGACAAAGGTTTACCACTGTTAGGTCCCTATATTACTAGTATAGTCACTTATTGTTATTAGTGTAACCCCCTCAACCACTCATCTGTGACTGCATTGAGGGCAGTCCTGAATATCAAAGCATCATCCACCGTTGCACCCGTTGCAGTCAGTTGATCTCGATTGGCTGCAGTCTGAAGAGGAAGTGCTCCATGTCTTCTCCCTTGGTCATCATCAATGACCTCATTTGGGTCTCTAACAACATTTTTCTTTGGATAGACTTTCCCTCATATAGGGAATTTAGGGCCTTCCACATCTCGTTAGTTGTCTTCTTCTCAGCTATGTGTGGTACAATATGGTCCTTGATACCATCCATAATCATGCCAGGCCAGCAGCTTCCTTATGCTTCCGAAGGAGATCCACATTTTTCGGTGTGGCCAGGGTTTGCTCTGCATGGTCTGATTATATGCCTCAAGGACAATCAGGATCCTTGCCTTCCAAACCGAAAATTTTGACAGGCCATCTAGCCTATCTTGATCACGCATTCCATGAGGATCCATTTGCTCATAATGTGTTGGAACTTCCTTTTCTCTTTGCTAGAGAAATGGATCTAAGGCCCTTGGTGAAACAGGTGCCTTATGCTCCCTCTGACAACTGATTTCCCTCCTTGGAAATCTACCAAATCAACTATGATTTAGCTTATTCTTTGATCCTTTGATCAAACTGCAAGTTTCCTTTGGCAAGAAACTCTCTGAGAAGCTGATCTCCTCCCAATATTTGTCACTTGTGCTAAGGCTAAAAATTTGAAAACTTCAGAATTTTAACCCCACCAGCTCTTCTGAATTTCTACAGCTTTTCTGCAGTCTTTTCTGGATCTGATAGACTCAGATTTGAATCACAATGGCTGGCTTCAAACCAAACCAACGTTGTTTCTGAGCTGCCTCTGTGCAGTAATTGCGTGGCCTTGCTAGAACACAGCGTTGGACAGCATCACCCTTCCCTCTGCGTGAATCTGCTCCTGAAAACTGCGTTGTCCCTTCAGATCTGCATTTCTGCTGCTTTTCCAGCTGCTTTCTGCAGCTAGATCCTTTAGATTCCCCTGCTGGTGACCCTCCTAGATCTGCAATTGATTTGATACCTTGTAGAAATTTCTGAATCTTATATCTTATGCACAAATTATTATTGTTAATCTGGTTAAGCTCCTCCTACTTAGATAAGTTATTAACTGAATAAATTCAAGTTAACATCGAAGGAAAACACATAATGGATCTCTACCAATCCAGATCTAGAATAAGCACATGCACACATTGACAAAGTGACACAGTTATTTCTGGACAAATAGTCTCCAGAAAAACCCAATGTGGGAAAACCGGTCTTTGGCTGCTGGAGGGTTCTATTATTAAGAATATTTTTGAATACACAAATCTGGGTTCCAGATGTGGAAAACCCGACAGAGAAAATACTAGATCTATAACTCACTGGCTGATCTAGGGCCAAAATAATGGCTGATCCACACCCTCAATCGGGATTTACAGAACTCAGCCAAGATTAGGGCCTAGAAACCCCAGCGCTGCCCCTGAAAGCCTCTGCGTCAGCCTCTGAAGTCATCCAAACCCTCAGCACTGCTCCGGAAGGGATTGTGTTACTCCAGACTGGGTGACGCAGTCACTACGCTACCCCTGAAGGGTCTCTGCATAACCCCTGAGGGTTTCCTGCTGAAAATTACGCTGTCCTTGGAGAGACTGCGCTGTCCTTGCTGCTGCCTTCCTTTGCGCTGTCCTTGAGCTGATCTCTGCCTCTTGTGTATTCTAGACCCCGGGATCAGATCATCCTCTTGGCCTAAATTCCCCTCTCTACAGCTGAAACACTTCAGAGTAATCTTAGCAAACCTTGCACTAGAATCTCGCTTAGCTTCAATGCTCTGCCTCTATGTGCCTTTACAAATGACCCCAAGCCTTTCCTTTATACTTTTTTCGTTGACAAATCAACGACCATGACCAGATCTTGAATCAAAGGCTAAGATTAAAAGAAAGCTTGATCCGTGTGACTTAAGACAATTTCATCACATGTTTAATTAAATTCACTTTAATTATTTAAGTTCCCTAAGTTTTAACTTAAGAACACTTAAAACAATTAATTAATTTAATATCTCCTAAACCAGATGAAATTTCCCAAATCCATTTCTAGGTCTTGTAGATCAGGTGTACTCTAGTACTTCCTCAAAAATTGGGAGTTAGAGCACAACTGATGCTACCCCAAATAAACAAAATCTCAACAGAGTGCTCATGAACCATGAAAGTGGGGCGACATGGATCTGTAGACACCTACAGAATGAGGGCGGGATCCTTGAGCAGCTCATCTCTCGGATCACATCTGAGCTACGGGAGCCTTAAGACAATAGCGGGACAAGTGGAGTAATGGGTGCATAGATCACGGATGAAGCAGAGGCAGATTTGAAGGTTGGAAGGAGGAGCGCAGTGCAGATGCAACAGCGATGTAGTGGCAGCAACAGCGTAAGGGCTGATGTGACTCCAACAGCGCAGAGCAGAGCTGCTTAGGTAGAGCGGGAGCCTTAAGACAATAGCGGGACAAGTGGAGTAGTGGGTGCATAGATCACGGATGAAGCAGAGGCAGATTTGAAGGTTGGAAGGAGGAGCGCAGTGCAGATGCAGCAGCGATGTAGTGGCAGCAACAACGTAAGGGCTGATGTGACTTCAACAGCGCAGAGCAAAGCTGCTTAGGTAGAGCGGGAGCCTTAAGACAGTAGCGGGACAAGTGGAGTAGTGGGTGCATAGATCACGGATGAAGCAGAGGCAGATTTGAAGGTTGGAAGGAGGAGCGTAGTGCAGATGCAGCAACAATGTAGTGGCAGCAGCAGCGTAAGGGCTGATGTGACTTCAACAGCGCAGAGTAGAGCTACTTAGGTAGAGCAAAGCTGCTTACTCAGCATGGAGGCTTCAGGAGGACAGCCTAGTGTAGCAGCATCGTGAGAGATTTCAGCACAAGGGGCTAATGTGACTTCAACAGTGTAGAGGGAGTCTGCTTACGCAGTGCAGAGCTATAGCTGTGCATCATCCTCCAGATGATAGCACATATCAACAACCGATGGAGCTTCAGTGATAAGGTTGTAGCCCAACTGACTTGTCTGTCAAAGATTGGGCAGGAGATTCAGTTGTTTCTCTCAACAACTGAAGATGCAGTGCAGCAGGTGGCAGCATGGATGCAGCAGATTAAGAGGGGGCTGCAGTACAGATGTGGCAGTGGCGGTGATAGCATCATGGGAAGCAGTACAAAATGGCAGCAACAGTGTAGTGTTGAAGGGTAGTAGGCCCAACATCAACAACACAAAAACCAGTGCGCAAAATCTCATGATACATGGTGTGATGTATTGCTAGAGCACACTCTGTGCTAAGAGGGAGTGTTGAGATTTTGTGTATTGGGGTAGCATCGAATGTGCTCTAGCTCGCAAAATTTGTGGAGGGACTAAAGTACACCTGATCTACAAGACCCGGAAAGGGATTTGGGAAATTTCATCTGGTTTGGGAGATATTTAATTAATTAATTATTTTAATGTATTTCCTAAGTCTAAACTTAGGAAAATTGAATAATTAAAGTTAATTAAATTAAACTAGTGTGAAATTGTCTTAAGTCACACGAATCAAGCATTCTTTTAATCTTAGTCATTGATTCAAGATTTGATTATGGTCATTGGTTTCCCAACGAGAAAAGTATAAAGGAAACACTTGGGGTCATTTGTAAAAACACACAGAGGTAGAGCACTAAAGCTAAGCTGGAATTCTAGGGCATGGTTTGCTAAGAATTTCCTTAAGTGTTTTAGCTGCAGAGAGGGGTAGTTTAGGCAAAGGGGATGGTATGAACCCAGTGCCTAGAATCAGTAAGAGGCAAAGAGCAGCTTCCAGAGGCAGCAGCAGCAGAGAGGGCAGTAGCTACGCGGCGCAGGGGCAACTTTAGCTACATAGGTGCTATGCAGTCCCTTCAGGGGCAACGCTGGTCAGCCAGGGACCCATCTGGGTTACATAGAGACCCTTAGGGGCAGTGTAGGGTCTGCGTCTTCCATTCTGGGGTTACGCAGCCCTCTCCAGGAGAGCACTAAGGATGACGCAGGGGCTTCAGGGGCAGCGCTTGGGTTTCTAGGGCCAAGATCTGGCTGAGTCTTGTAAATCCCGTTTGAGGGTGTGGATCAGTCAACGTTTTGGCTTTAGAACAACAGGTTAGCTGCAGATCTATATTTTTCTCTGTTGGGTTAACCAGTGTGGTACCCATATTTGCTGTATTCAGAAAACTACTTAATAATACAAACCCTCCAGCAGCCAGAAGATCGATTTTCCCGCTTTGGGTTTTTCCGGGGACTATTGTCCAGAAAATATTGTGTCACTTTGTCTATGTGTGCATGTACTTTTTCTAGATCTGAATCGGTAAAAGTTTGTTATGTGTTTGCTTCGATGTTAATCTGAATTTTCAATTTAATAACTTAAATAAGTAGGAGAAGCATAACCATATCTAATAGTAGATTTTTGCATTAGTAACATTCAGAAATTTTCACAGAGAAATGAAATGTAATGATGGATAGCACTCATGATTACGCAGGTGTGTATGACTCTAATAATCGATCATGTGACCTCATATTCACCCTAAACCTCTAAAAACATGACAACTCATCATCCCCTTTATTGGTGTAGAAAAACATGATTCCGTAACGTTTTCAGTTATAAACCTAGCAGATTCGCTACGGATTGGTCAGGTGATTCCGTAGCAAAGTCTGTTTGTTTGCAGTTATATCAATGCAAAATCATGAAAAAGCAGACAAGTGGCCACTACCTCAATCTAAACCAATGCATGTAAACCTTTGGGAGATTTTGATGGATTTGACTCTAATGACATGACCCATGGACTATTCTAGACTTAGGATAATGACTATTTCATGAGTTTTCATCAATTTCATGAACCAATTTTTCTAAGACAAAATGAGACCTAGGATAATGACCCTATCAACCAAAAATTGAAATTTTGTGTGTGATAACAGAAACCATGATTGTCCCAACCCCGGGTGGGCTTTGAACTACCCCACCTTAAGGGGTTATCCATTGCTACATCTTACACATCATGATCTCATCCCCTCGAACCTCGAGCAGTTATAAAAGAAAAATCAATAAAAGGCAAAGGTATATGAAGAAGGATGGAAAAAAAGAGTCCGGGGTAACTCATGCACCACGATTGCTCGCTCCTACATTCATACACCCAAGTGTGGGCTTCCCTTATTATGACTACCCTTCTACTGTGGCATGTGGCTTGAAGCCTTCCCCAGATTTTTAGGTGATTGTTGAGCAGTTTAGGGATGTAACATATACTATGGGTGCCCTAACTAGTGGGAGCTACAATAATGACACATCTGCCCATGGTATGTATAGGTGTATTTGAGTTGTTTGGATGCTAGGTGGACGGTCCATGTGTGGACAGTTGATGCAGCTTGTGGGAACCATGTGTTAGGGTTGTCTTGGGTGTTAAGAAACCCTAACTAGGAGCAGATTTCACAGTGAATTTGTGACAGAGTATTGGGAATCATTGGATTGTTGGAGGGTAACGTGTTGTTGTCCAAAAGTAGCCTTAGATCAATATGACAAGAAGGACATTGACAACTGTGCGTTTGGGTGAAGTGTTGAGCCTAATGTGTAGCTCTTTGATGGATGAAAGAAGCTACTAGAATGGCAGATTGGAGTTCAGGGGTTGGCCAGCCTAGAAGAGCAGATTGGATCAACTCATCTTCATTGTAGCATAAGTGCTTGCAACATTGATAGGTGGAAATCCTCCTAGAGTCTGTGTTGTTTCTTGATGGATTAAGGGGCAATTAGAGATAAGAACGGAAACAAAGGACCAACATGGCAAGATATGACATAGAGGCTGTGATTGTGTACTAGAGCAACGAGTTTGTCATTGTATCTTGTATTCTTGTACTCATGGATAATTGAGGGCCATTATACCTTGTACGAGAGCCCTAAATTGTTGTATTATATGTTGATAATATATTGGAGTTGGGTTACATATATTGTTGTTATTATTCTTATTGTGCAGATGATTGGTTTACTCCATTATATTGTTCCACCATGCTAAGTAGCTTTGTTGAGATTCTTGGTTTTGTAGCGTCAGAGATTTTAAGATCTATGTTGCCAGGAAACGTGGGTGTGGGTGCGGGTGCGGGTGCGGGGACGGGGACGGGGACGGCATTTTTTGAAACAGGATGCGTGGGTTCGTCTGGGTATTTTTATATTAATATATATTATAAATTATAAATTATAATTTATATATCATATATAATACTATATTTTGGACCTAGTTGCCCAAAATTAACACCTTTCCAGCTAGGCAGTTTGTCAAACATATCACATGTTCTTTGTTGTAGGTGAGTTCTCTTGTTTCAGTTCAGATTGGCCTTTAAAATCAGTGGCATAAACTCATAGATATCCCACAACAGAGATGTATTCATGCATTAAACTCAGTAATACAAATATTATTCGAGTAACACCATGCCATAACAAAATCTGCCACTTTCCACTAACATTTTCAACTCGGAATTTTACAGTGAAATACTATTTATTGTGAGACTAAAACAGTGAGCTGATACAGTAGATAGGACGCATGGAACCTGGTTACTTTGGGTTGATATGATGACAACATCCTCTTCAGCACTTTATATCAGATTTCAACAACCCAGAATATGTGAAAGTTGTGGTCTTTCTGAGTAGTATATTTCTGAAGATGAAGACAAACAACACTAATGGGTGTATATACAAAATATCAGCGCACTAGGACAGCCCTCCAGCTGTGGTTTGTGATATACGCTGCCCAGAAATGCATGTACAGGTTCACATTTGATATCAGCTCTTGTGGTTCCAAGCAGAACTGATCCTAGAGGTAGTACGTTGCCCAGAATGTGTTTCCAACAATGATGAGTGCACAAGAGTGGCTTATCAGATATCTCCTTCAATAAACTCTCCAGAACTCGTGGACAGCAGGAAATCAAAGGCTTAAGCTTAAGCTGTGCATTATACTCAGACTCAC
Organism: Pinus albicaulis; assembly: GCA_034641835.2. Taxonomy (NCBI): domain Eukaryota; kingdom Viridiplantae; phylum Streptophyta; class Pinopsida; order Pinales; family Pinaceae; genus Pinus; species Pinus albicaulis. The sequence continues at coordinate 502,295,614 of CM076575.1, read as the reverse complement.
GTCCCACCAAAGAATAAAATACCTTGACTGTAACTAATTTTGAACTCCCACAAAGCTACACACAACCCTGCCACTGATACGCAGCCCATTAATTAGGTACTCGATTTGGCTAGGGCATTAGATAGACCCCACGGTCCATATGTCCAGCTCTGCCACCAATATGTAGTCCTAAACAACAAGGAAACTCGTCCAGCATTAAAATAAAGAGAGTATCTCTCACTGGTATTCGAGCTGCTCCACAAAAAGGGTGAATCGAACTACTGGGATCTTCTGACTACCACTATGATGAGAATAGCCACTCAAAACTACAAATTCAACCTCTGTTTAACAATGGAATTCATCTTCACAGGCCCAGATTTGGATTTATGTGCTCAGACTATCATGAGATCTTTCAACCTGCTAAATGAAATAGAAAGCACCAAATAAGCGTATAAAATCAACCGATAACACTGGAATACCTCAATATTTCTTGAAAATCTTGTTCTCCATTGAAGCTCCAAACTTTTTATAATTTATTTTTAATATTTATTAAAATTTAATTAATTTTTTTAATTTTTAATCATTTAAAAAAATTTATATATTTGAAAAAAATGTTCATGAAGAACCCTGAAGAACCCGAAATTCGGGTTCTAAGTACCCAAACGATGGGTTCTTCATACCAAAAGAACCCAAGAACCCGAAATTTTTTTTTGAAGAACCCGGTTCGTTTGGGTTCTTCCGAGAAGAACCCGTACCGGAATCCGGTACTTGGGTGCGGGAACCCATGCAACGTAGTTTAAGATTCTATCCTAGACACCAGGGTCGTGGAAATTCAACATAACCACATAGCTATCTCAAACATAAGAGAGGGAATTCCTATACAAGACTTGGTCTAGCTAGATATTTGATGTGATCTTTGTGTGAAGTATTGAATGTGCCCCAAACTTTAAGTATGGTCCACTATGATGCATTTATGGTCTTAGTTACCTAATGATCGATTGATTCACACTTGAAGTTTAGGAGAGTTTGTCAGGTGGTCCACATTACAACAGTAGAGGCTTCTAGAGGTGATTGACCCACCTCCTTAGTAGAGTAGTAGAAGTCGTATCACCAAGTGAAGATAGAGAGAGATTGACTCTGATGATGCAACCTAGGCCACCTAGAGTAGAGTGTTGGGCCATTTGTTGCTTCCAGAATCCAGATGATGCTTGACCCCCGGGGAAAACTGCCATATGTTGGATGTTGAGCCTATGATGGTCAGTGTTGGAGATATTGATGACGTTCCCAGCAATGTTTTAAAAACCGGAACCGGTGACCGGACCGGTGGCCTAATGAACCGGGTTTCTAACCGGAACCGGTCTAACCGGGAGCGGTCAGATGCCAATGAACCGGTTTTAAAAAAATACATTAAATAATTATTTTTTTAATAAAAAAAACTATTTTTAAGATTTGCAACCATGATTCCAAGCCAATAGAGACAAAATATGTAAAGTTTTCTCATTTATATACCATGCAAAGGTGTATAAATCAAAATGGCACCGAGTGCAATACATATCATCGAAAAATACATAAGCAATGAGGCTCCAAATGGCCCATAAAGTCCAAAAACAATGCTACAAGCTATGAGGCCATTGGCATAATACAAGACTACATATTAGTGATCAACAACATGATCACGATTCACTCCTCATCATGATCAAAATCATCACCACTACTAGACAAGGGATCATCAACATGAGCTACATAAATAATATGGCTCAAAGTTTGAGGACTCCTAAAACTCCTCTACAACTTTAGTAGTAGTAGTAGTAGCAAAAATATACATCAAAACTACAAATCACTGAGCAACATGGTCTCTCATGAAACTCATCATTGATTCATTGCTACTAGAAATGGGATCATCAACAAGAGATACATAAACATCATCTAGCTCAAAGTCTTCAGACTTGGATTGCTCAACCTTATAACATGATAGAAATTGGAAAAGTTTAACATGCCTAACCAATGATTTTGGTTTGAGTGAAGGGTTCATTTCCTCAACCTTAAAATTGGATAGAAAAAGATTAGCATGTCTAACTAGTTGTTTAAATGTTTTCCTTTGATTGAAGGGTACATCAAGGTTCTTAAAGGACTTCATGCTCTTGATCAAATGCCAATATCATACCCTTACACATGATAGAATCAAATGGGAACATTGCAAATTCCCAAACCATGAAACCCTGAAAACCATTAAGTTTGCTGAATTTTGAGTGAAACCTAAAATTCTAGTTTCTCCATATGAAATCCAATGAGGTCGAAACCACTCTTAAACATCCTGAGTCATTTCATGGTAATGTTAAAAATTTGAGTAAAAGGATGAAAATGAAAAATAAAGGAAATGACTCAGGATGAAAATGAAAAATAAAGGAAATGTCACTTTTACTTTAAGAATTTAACATTACCATGAAATGTCAATGCTTCCCTTACCTCCACATCAGCCCTAAAACTCATTTCTGGCCGTGCGTGGGTCCACATAGGGAAAGAGTAGCTAAATGAACCCTCCCATTAGCTCCAAATCAGCCCTAAAACATAACTGTCGTCGAAAATGTGGGTCCATGGATGAGTTAGCACCTAACCGGTCGGTTAGGAACGAAACCGGCCGGTTTATGCATAAACCGGCCGGTTAGGTCCGGTTTTTCTCAAAAATTGGCGAAGGGTGGTGTTTGGCCGGGTTTTTTGGCCGGTTTCAACCGCCGAGCAGTCTAACCGGCCGGTTTGGCCGGTTTCCGGTTCAAACCGGCCGGTTTTTAAAACACTGGTTCCCAGTGGGCGTAGGATGCCCCTAGGTTGGCCTCAACACCGTTGTTGGGCATCACTTGATCTAAAGCCTAGAGGATGATGGCCATTCTTGAGATGACTAGGGAGCGCTTATACATCACGTTGGAACCCCAACGCTTACGAGATATGATGCCATGTCACCCCTTTTTCTCTTGTGAGGGTGGTATAGGGCACCTTTTGGGCACAACATCTTAGCATGGAGATACTTTTGATGACTTGTGCATGACCCTTTGAGCATTTCTTGGAGCATGGAGCACCTTTTTTCCCTTGCCTCACATTTTGAGGGCTTATTGAGCTCATTTGGAGGGTGATGTCATACTATTAGAGCATTTCTCCCACATGTGTGGGCTTTTATGGCATATTTGTCTTGTTTTTAATCTATGAGGTTGGCTTGTCGCCTCTTTCTTGCGGAACACTCAAAAGTGAACTTATCTTTGGGGGTTTTAGTTAATTTTATTTGCACTAAACCTGCTAGATTTTGTGGTAATAGACTGTTACCACGTCTATGCCAATCTTGACAGATTGCATGGTGCAACAAAACCATTGGATTGAACTCGGCTAAAGAATGTAATTCCACAATTATTGTACATGAAATACAAAGTTTCCTCGTCTTGGCAAGATTCCCTAGGAGGATTCTTCCCTAGGAGGACTTGGAGTTAGTAGCATAACTTTATTTTTCTTAAGATATCAATAGATGACTCTCTTTGATCCCAAAAAAGATCATTTATTCTTTAGTATTTACATAGATGCTAGTTACAAGGACATGACATTTGTGTTATCTCAGGATGGTAAAATATCTACTTAGGATAGTAAGAAAATTAATGAAATTAGGTAGATATATTGTATTTTTGACCAAACGTTGCTGCTTGCCGTTCATGCTATCCAAACGTGGAAGCATTATCGAAAATAATGATTTCGATTTAGTTATTGATGAAAAACCTTTGCTCTCATTTCATCTTGAAGATGAATTGGAATCCTGACAATACCATTTAGATACGCTTTGATGAGCATATGACAAAGTTTTGTTATAAAGATAGGGGAGGAAGTGGGCTAGTCAATGCCTTTTCCAGCCATGTATATAATTAGCTAGAATTAACTTAATGATTTTTATTTATTTATTTTATTTTTCCCTGGGGGGTTAACTGTAAGTTAGGGCAAGGAAAGATTATATATACTCAATTTTTTGGTCACATGTTAACATTATACATTTTTAGGCACATATTAACATAGGCATAAAGTTGATTACTAAAAAAAAGGTAAGATGCATTACCGTGCTTTTACCCATATATTTTCGAGGTTAAACATATTGTAATGATTTCACATTCCTCTTTATTGTAACTTTTTAATTGAATTGGTATTTTATGGAAAGTATAATGCAACCATATCTGCTAGTCTTTTGTTAAATGGAGGCACTAAGTTCACCACCTTAAAAGTGTTGTTTTTCTTATGTATCTACTTATTTTTAGAAATGGAACATACTATAGAAACATATTCTTCCAAAAGAATTTTTTGAACTTGGAGTTAGTAGCATAGCTTTATTTTGCTTAAGATATCAATAGATGGTTTATTATTGACTCTCTTTGATCCCAAAAAATATCATTTATTCTTTAGTATTTACATAGATGCTAGTTACAATGACATGACATTTGTGTTATCTCAAGATGGTAAAGTATCTACTTAGGAAAGTAGGAATATTAATGAAATTAAGTAGATATATTGTATTTTTGACCAAACTAAGCTGCTTTCCGTTCGTGCCATCCAAACGTGGAAGCATTATTGAAAATATTGATTTCAATTTAGTTATTGACCAAAAACTTTGCTCTCATTTCGTCATGAAGATGAATTGGAATCCTGACAATACCATTCAGATATTCTCTTTGATGAGCATAGGACAAAGTTCTGTTATAAAGGTAGGGGAGAAAGTGGGCTAGTCAATGCCTTATCCAGCCATGTATATAATTAGCTAGAATTAACTTGATATTTTTTTATTTTTTTTTGTGGGGGGGTGGTGTATATGTAAATTAGGTAAAGGAAAGATTATATGTACTCCTAAATTTTTGGGTCACATATTAACATAATACATTTTTGGGCACATATTAACATAAACATAGGCATAAAGTTGATTACTAAAAAAAAGGTAAGACGCATTACCGTGCTTTTACCCATATATTTTCGAGGTTAAACATATTTTAATGATTTGACCTTCCTCTTTAAGGTAACTTTTTAATTGAATTGTTCTTTTATGGAAAGTACAATACAACCATATCTGCTAATCTTTTGTTAAGTGGAGGCACTAATTTCACCACCTTAAAAGTGTTGTTTTTCTTATGTATAAACTTATTTTTAGAAATGGAACATATTATAGAGACATGATACTGCAGGTTTGAAGATTCGACTACAATGGTAAATGGATATCATCATCTTCAAAGTTTATATCAGGCTTACCGTATCTACTGATGCTTTAAGTATCACTTAGATGTTAATAATTTCCTAGGCCTACTCACTTATTGTTGTACTCCAATATGTATGGTCACAATGTTTTTCAAATGTTAATATCCATTTATTTGTTAGATAATACTAATATGTTGATGTAGGTTCTAGTTGTATGTGGAGGCTCATATCGACGTGGAAAGGCATTTTGTGGAGACATGGACTTTGTTATCACACACCCTGACTGTAAAAGGTATAATCATTTGTCCCAATTTAAAATTGATATTAGCTATGCAAATGAGAGAAGCTTAAAGAAGGATGCATTTGTAGGTTTCCTTGTACCCATAGTTCATTTTCCATGTGGCTTTCCATTTGGATTGAAATCTCATAGTGTTTCAGGTTTGTTGTCCTTATATATGGTTTGATGGTATCTAATAGTCTTGTGATAAACCATTTGATCTTTTACTTTTTTGTGATATCAAATCCAAGTTGTTGATTATTGTAACTTGGGTAGAGATTCCTGCACATGCCTAAGTGTTTAGGCATGCAAAAGTTGCCCACAGATCGCCTTAGACACTTGCTCTAGTGTGAGCAAGTTGCTATGTACCTTGGCCTATGTCTAACATAGGAAAATCACATAATTAGTATGTTGGTTTATTGAGCTAAAGTAAATTTCGTAAAAATAAATGAATTATTTTAGTGATTATGTTTTAATTTCAACCCTTGATCTCAAGTGAGGCGAGATCTAATCTCAACCATCAATCACTTTGAAGATTATGGTTAGGTATTTAGCTCAAAGTAGAGTAATAAACAGTGTTCCACGGGGTCGCGTCCCCGCGCACCCTTTTTGGGGAGTCGCGGGGAGTCGCGTCCCCCTAGTGTGGGGGACGCGACTCCCCGCGACTCCCCGAAAAGGGTGCTTCTGGGCGTCCCCCTTTTGAAGGGGGACGCGACTCCCCGCAACTCCCCAAAAAGGGTGCTTCGAAAAAAAATAAAAAAAATTGTAAGTTTAAAAAAAGTTTACTATTCATTATTCAATGATTCATTTCATTTCTAGCTCTTCGACCTCCAGCTGACCTCTGCTACTTCGACCTTGACCTCTTTGTGTCCTTGATGTTGATTTTATTTTCAGTGCTAATTAATAAATTATCTATTTTTACTTTTCAGTTGTTGACCTCACACTGATTCCTAACTCTTGACTCTTAACTATTTTTGAGTTTGAAACTTTGAGTTATATAAATTTACTATTTACTATTTAGTGTTCAAAGTTCAAACTTAGTATCTACTATCTACTTCTAGTATGTTTTTCTTTCAATTTCGATTCTAGAATGATGAATGATGAAATTAATTTTTAAATCAATGTACATTGTAGATTGTAGAATGATGAATGATGAATGATATGGAATCATGGATCAATGTATTTGAAGATTTCATTATTGAATTTATTTATTGAATGATCAATGATTATGGATGATTATTGAATAATTATGCCATTATTCAATTCAATTATGAATTTAAATTTTATCATGTGTAGATCAAATTTCAATTTTCAATGTATTAACTATTGGTATTCATATTAGTATATAGTATGTAGTATATTATTATTAGTCTATTTAATATTTATGCTTTCATTATTTATTATTTAACGATGAATATGAACTTGAATTATATATATATATATATATATAATAAAAAATTATATACCCCGACGACTCCCCGCACCCCCGAAATTTCCCTAAAATTTCAGGGTACTCCCACACATCCCCCCTGTGCGTCTCCCCGCACCGGAGTCTTGGTGGAACATTGGTAATAAAGGCAAGGCTAAGGAGAAGGAGAGAGTACACCATACAACAACACAAGATTGAGGGAGACATTTGAGTGAGTGTATTGGTTCCAAGGAAGGGGTAACAAAGAGATCCAGACAAGCCAAGAAGGGCTTGATCGGCTGGATGAGATCCAATTTTTGTACTTGTATTTCCTCAGTTGGGCCATTTTCCTACGAGGGGAGCCCAAGTAAGTTCTGAAAGTTAATGGAGAATTGTAATTTGGTAGAATCTATTGCGTCATTGTGAGTGAGATCAGTAGATTTTTCTTCTATTGAATTTATTTTGTTAATGAACTTAGTTGTGCAGGTAACCAATAGATTTGTAATCTGTTAGGAATTAATGTTGAGTGCTAGGTTTGTAGGAAAAATTATCATGGCGATGTGTCACAAAATTACCATCATTTGGCACCTTCCTTGCCTTCCCTTTATCCATTTTCATTTACCCATAACCATGTATTATCCAATGTGGAAAAAGTCGAAGTCGGGATTAAATCGGCAAAGGTCCAAAAGTTGAAAAACTCGATAAAGTTGGGAGTTTTTTGAAAAAGTCGGCAAAAAGTCGGCAAAACTAAAAAAATACAAAAATAATCATTTTTGGAAAAAATCCTGATTTTTTCAAAAATAATTAAAAAATTATTAAAGAAACTACCTCACTCATGATTTTTTCGAAAAAGTCGGGACTTCGAGGATAAAATCGCGACCTTTTCAGGGATGAAAAAGTCGGCCGATAAAGTCGGCTCCAGGAAAAATTCGGGATTTTTTCAAAAAGTCGGGACTTTTTGCCGACTTTTGCCACACTGGTATTATCCCTTTTAATGTTCACATGTGAGATTTAGGCTCAAGATATTTTTCAATACTTTTCTTAGTATTTCATTTGATTTCTAATTAACATTAGAAAGAATTAGTATATTATGTATTTACTTTTGAAGTGACAACTCATGTGTGTGCAAGTTGTCATAGGGTTTTGCTTCACATGCTAAGAAATCATGTTCACTATAAATCATAATTGTGGCACATCCCTTGCCATAGATTTAAGTCCTTTTGTTGGTTACTACAACTGCAGGGTTATTATATATTTAAAATACTTGCTGCAAAATCAGACCTGTAGCAGCCTACTGCGAAATCAGACCTAGCAGCCTACTGCGAAATCAAACCTATAGCATCCTATTGCATAATCTAATTTTCGCCTTTGCATATCGATAATAATTTTGCAATACTTGAAGGAATATCGGAGGAGGTTCAAATGCATCATAAACAAAGTGCTTCAACAAGATGGACCACAGATCACCAATCATACAACTACTTGGGGAAGACAATGAAATATATATTTCATAAATATAATTATTGAAAGGCAGATTTCTATGTGCTCTAGTGAGCATATCCACTTTTATTATGGATTTAAAGATCTATATATTTACTATGTTGTGTAACCAACTCCAAAAATAGAAGAAAAGAGATATCAACGCCTTAGAAATAAGCCACTTCGAGGGGGCAACCTCTAATACATTACATAAATGAACAATTCTTGGATGATACAATTTACAAAACCTCCTTTCTATATATAGGAGTCCATGGGGCCACAATGTAATCCTAGCCGACCTAACAATAATAATTTAAGGGCACAATAATAACAAAATGGGGGTTACAAGGGTACAATAATAACAATAAGGGGTTTACATTAACAATAATAAGGGGCTATACTAGTGATATAGGGACCTAACATGCCCCTCTCCTTCAAAAAAGTGTTGTCCTCAACACTTGAGTAGCTCCGGGTGCTTCTGTATAAAATTCTCATCCTCCCATGTAGAATCTTCAGTGGGTAAGTTCTTCCACTCGATGAGATACTCTGAAATTGATCGATTCCGTAGCTGTCGAGTTCTTGTTTCCATGACCGCTTCAGGTTCCAATATGATTTTTCCTTCCTCATCAAGTTCTGGCAATATTGTTTGAACTGAAAGATTTTCACCTATAACCTTCTTTAAGCATGAAACATGGAAAACTGGAAGTACTCGCGAAGAAGCAGGAAGCTCCAATTTGTATGCCATAGTACCAATCTTTTGCAACACCTTGTAAGGACCATAGTACTTTGGCGATAATTTATTATCCTTCTTTGCTTGCTTGAGGGACATTTGTTTGTATGGTTGTAGCCGTAAAAATTCCCAATCTCCTACATCAAAACTTCTCTCGCTGCGATGTTGATCTGCCTGTTGTTTCATTCGATTTTGTGCCAAATTCAGGTTATCCTTTAAGAGTTGGAGAACTTCTTGCCGATGCTCGATGTGATCTTCGACTGCTTGAACCTTCGAATTTTCCCTTAAATATGATGTAATCGATGGTGGATGATATCCATAAAGTGCCATAAATGGGGTCATTTTTGCTGCAGTATGGAAGGAAGTGTTATACCACCATTCGGCGAGAGGTAACCACTTGACCCATTGTGTTTGTTTATCAGATACAAAACAACGAAGATATCCTTCCAAACATTTATTTACTATCTCGGTTTGACCATCGGATTGAGGATGATAAGATGAGCTATGAGCTAATTGAGTACCCAAACAAGAAAATAACTCCGTCCAAAAATTTCCAGTAAAAATGGGATCTCTGTCGCTCACAATAACCCTTTGGCTTCCATGTAGCTTTTGAATTCTATCCATAAATGTAGTAGCAACTGTACTTGCTTTAAATGGATGAGATAATGCACAAAAGTGTGCATACTTGGTAAGTCTATCAACTACCACCATGATGGCACTCTTTCCTTCGGACTTAGGTAAACCCGTGATAAAATCCATTGAAATCTCCTCCCAACATTGACTTGGAATGGATAAAGGTTGTAGAAGTCCCGGGGTCTTAATTGTCTTAACTTTATTTTGCTGGAAAACCAAAAATTCCACCACAAAATTTTGAATATCAGATTTAAGGCCATCCCAAAAAAATTCTTTCTTCACCCTGTGGTAAGTTTTTAAAAATCTTGAGTGTCCTCCTAAAGGAGAAGTGTGCAATTCCAAAAGAATCTTTTGTTTTAGTTGGGAATTCTTACAAAGATATAAGAGATCTTTGTACCATAGGGAATCATTTTTCCAACTAAATGTATCAGATGTACTAGGATCTTGCTGCAAATTTTGAATGAGTGTCCATACATATTTTTCCTTCTTCCATTCATCTCTTGCTTCGGTTATCCAATCTGGTTGGATAATAGAAATGGCACAAAGCAATGTTTCCACCTCTTCATTCTTTCTTGAGAGTGCATCTGCAACAACGTTAAGCTTTCCTTTTTTGTAGATTATTTCAAAGTCATAACCCAACATCTTTGTGACCCATTTTTGCTGCTTTTCTGAAGATATTCTTTGTTCCAAAAAGTGTTTAAGACTATCATGATCAGTTTTTACCTTGAAGTGTCTTCCCATTAGGTAAGTTCTCCATTTCTTTAGTGCATGCAGTATTGTTAACATTTCCTTCTCATAAATAGGTTTCTGTAAATACTTTCCTTTGATTGGACGACTTTCAAAAGCAATGGGTCTTCCTTCCTGCATTAAAACAACACCAATTCCATTTCCTGAGGCATCACATTCCACAATAAAGGTTTTTGTGAAGTCTGGCGTAGCTAAGACAAGCACTAGGCACATTGCCTCTTTAAGATGTTCAAAGGCCTTAGTTGCTTCAGGAGTCCATGAAAATGCATCTTTCTTCAATAATGTTGTTAGAGGTGCTGCTATTCTCCCATAATTCTTAACAAACTTGCGATAATACCCCGTTAACCCGAGAAATCCTTGCAACTTCTTTATGGTTGTGGGGACTTTCCATTCCTTAATGGCTTTAATTTTGTTAGGGTCTACTTTAACACCCTCGTGAGATACAATATGACCTAAATATTCCACCTCTTGTACTCCAAAGAAACATTCGGATTTTTTTTCATATAATTGTTTCTCCTGCAATAGTTTGAGCACCCTGTCAACATGTTCAACATGATCCTTCCAAGACCTGCCGTAGATTAGTATATCATCAAAAAATACTAGCACAAATTTTCTAAGGAAGGGTTTGAAAATGGAATTCATCAACCCTTGAAATGTAGAAGGTGCATTTGTAAGGCAAAAAGGCATGACCAAAAATTCATAATGACCCTCATGAGTTCGAAATGCTGTTTTTGGAATATCTTCAGTCTTCATTCTAATTTGATGATATCCTGAACAAAGATCCAACTTGGTAAAATAAATTGCTCCATGTAATTCATCCAATAATTCATCAATCACAGGAATGGGAAATTTATCTTTAATGGTGAGCTTATTGAGCTCCCTATAATCCGGACACATTCGCCATGATCCATCCTTCTTGTGTACCAATACTACAGGAGCAGAGAAAGAACTTCGACTAGGTTGAATTATACCCGCCTCTAACATTTCTGCAATCATGCGTTCAATTTCGCTCTTTTGGAAGTAAGGATATCTATAAGGCCGGATGTTTGGAGGAACACTTCCCGGAATCAAATGAATAGCATGATCATGATCACGAATAGGTGGGAGTCCTTTGGGAGTTTCAAACACCTTGGAATGATTGTCCAAGACTTGTTGGAGATCTGCAAGAATAGATGATTTTGATGTTGGAACTTCTAGTGAGCATAATTGTGAAATTACGCCTCGTTGTTCTTTCTTTAGAAGCTTTGTCATGACATTAGAGCTTATTATCCTTCTTGGCTTCCCCGCAATACCCCGTAATTCGACTTCCTTTCCTTCTGAAAAAAATTTCAAGAAAAGTTCTTGAAAATTAAAAGCTACCGTCCCCAAAGATTGTAACCATTGTACTCCTAGTACAACATCAACATCTCCCATAGGAATGGAAAGCATTGGACTAGTCAATACATATTCCCCCATGGTTAGCTTGATATTATGGCATTTCCTAGAGCAATTTATAGTTCCTCCATTTGCAACCATCACTTGGCATTCTAGTGCTGGGTATAGGAAACAATTTAATTCCTTGGCTACCTTACAATGAATAAAATTATGGGTGCTACCTGAATCAATCAACACTATTACCTTTTTCTTCTTGATCCGTCCTTCTATCTTGAGAGTTTGAGGAGTGGTAATTCCTGCCAGTGCATTACATGATATGGTCGGATTCATTTCTTCCTCTTCTAGGGCCGGTTCCTGGTGTATATCTTCTTCTTGTTCATTTTCTTCTTCTTCTTCACAATCTATGTAAAATAATTTCTTTTCAGCACACTTATGACCTTTAGTGTATTTGCTATCACAACTGTAGCAAAGCCCTTTTGCTCTTTTTTCTTCCAATTGTTGTGGTGTCAACCTTGTAGGTTGTGGAAATCTAGATGTAGCAACACTTCCTTCTTTATAGAATTAAGTGGTAGGCTTCCTTGTCGCCATAATTTTACATTCAACTTTTCTTGCCAACCTGAATGCCTTCTCCAATGAATCAGGTTCCAAAACACGAACTTCATGTTGGATGTTATCCTTTAGAGTGCCTATGAAGAGATCAATCCTGTGTTCCTCCGGAATATTAGTTACCCTTATATTCAATTTTTGGAAGTCCTCAATGTGCTGCCCCACTAAACCCTTTTGTTTGAGATTTATCAATTGGCTAAAGAAGGTGTTGCTCTTTGTATCCTCATAATGTGCTATCATTTCCTCCGTAAAAATTGTCCAAGTGACAATTTTTTTACGGGAGCAAAGCCATCGATACCATACAAATGTATTTTGTTCTAAATGTAAAGTTGCAATGCGTACCTTTTGTGTGTTTTGCACGTTATGGAGATCAAAATATTGCTCCATCTGTAGTATCCATGTTACAGGATCCTCTCCATCAAACTTCCTCATATCCATCTTTGGAATATGGTGGTTCTTCCCGCCAACATTAGAGTTTATGAAATCACGATTAACATTTATTTTGTTCTCATCATGAGGTTCTTCTACTATCTTTTCACCATTAGGAAACGTTTCTTGTATCAACTTTGTCAAACCTTCCATGTTTGCTTTTAGAACATTCTTCATGTTTTCCATTTTCTCATCGATCTTAGCTTCCATGTCATCCATCTTAGATTCCATGCCAGCCTCCATGCCACCTATCTTAGATTCCATGCCATCTATCTTGGATTCCAGCACTGTTAAAACCATCCATCTTAGTTTCCACGCCTTTCTTCAAAACTTCCATGTCATTTTTTGTTACTCTTTGCGAGAGCGAAATTTGTTGCACTTGCTCTTGTAATTTTGATATGTCATGTTGCCATTCTTCGTCTTCATGATTCATAGTAGAGCTTTCCAAAGGCTTAATGGGTGTTGAATTATTTTCAGGGGCCATTTTATAATCCAATACTGATATCTATTCTACAATATGCCCTTGCAATCAATTCAACTTGATTCTTCAAACAAGACTTATGCAATTCGGAAAAAAATTACACACCTTTTACTTGCTTTTGAGGAGCTCCATATTGAAATTGGATTATCTTTGTGATTGCGGCTCTTCAATATCTGAAATTTAGCACTGAAGTCGCCCTCTAAATTCTCTTTTGAATGCCACAGGTATGACTTGATTTGGATTCTCCAATACAAAGTTATGTCCAATCTCCCACAATGACCTAATTATGGACTGGTTCGGTATAGCGAACTTGTACGGCTTGCCACGTGTCACTATTTCATCCTTCGCCTTTGAAATTGATAGCCAAGAAACTGCAGTCCATTTACTTGCAACCAATTTTTACAGAACTCCAATCCGATGCTCAGAGAGAGAGTTATTGAAATTTTCCCACGATCACCTCTTTGAGATGAAATTCGGGAGCCTGAAAAAGCACTACGTTCCACAGATCATATCTCAAAAAATATTGTGAACCAAGCTCTGAAATTTTTAGTTAACCCTTTCACTTAAGTTTCGACTTATTCGCACCACATGAATTTGAGATTTGTGACTTTGTGAAAAAAATTTATAGCACAAATTCCACGATGACCTGTTTATGAGCCTGAAAAAATACCTAACTTCCACAGATGATATCTCCTCAAATATTGCGAACCAAGATCTGAAATTTTTAGACAACCTTCCTCAAGATTTCAGCTTCGCACCCTAAAAATTTCAGCTTATGAAGCTTCGTAGAAAAAAAGTTATAGCGAAAATGCCACGATGACCTGTTTGGAGCAGCGAAACCCTAGAATCCCAAAGCTCTGATACCAAATGTTGTGTAACCAACTCCAAAAAGAGAAGAAAAGAAATATCAACGCCTTAGAAATAAGCCACTTCGAGGGGGCAACCTCCAATACATTACATGAATGAACAATTCTTGGATGATACAATTCACAAAACCTCCTTTCTATATATAGGAGTCCATGGGGCCATAATGTAATCCTAGTGGGCCACGATGTAATCCTAGCCGACCTAACAATAATAATTTAAGGGCACAATAATAACAAAATGGGGGTTACAAGGGTACAATAATAACAATAAGGGGTTTACACTAACAATAATAAGGGACTATACTAGTGATATAGGGACCTAACATACTATGGAACTAGGAAGTCCAACACCATTCATAATTATTTTATTTATTATGGATTTAAAGCAGTGCTAGTAATAATGGCATTATATTGCGATATTTTCAGGCAAGCGATATTTCAGTAGGTAAATATTGCGATATTTTCAGATTTGAAAATCTCGGCTAAATATCGCGATATTTTGAAAATCTCGGCTAAATATCGCCATATCTTGAAAATATCGACTAAATATCATTATTATTTTATATGTCTAAAAAATTCAAAATATTGATTTTTTATGTTTACTGATATTGTCGATAAGATGTTTTCAAGACCCTCGCCGATAATTTGCCGATACCTATATTTTCAACACTTATTTAAAGATCTCCTATATACAGGAGATATCCATTACCCAAAAATCGTTTTTGGAAATTCCACCTAGAGATGACTTGATTAGATTATTAACCTATTTTTTAATGTTTGCCAAGTCTAAACTTAGGAAAACTGGTTATTTAATCAGACTTAATTAAGTGAAGGTGGGAATTCTCTAGAAACTCACATGGATCGACTAGGAATTAATCTAGGCCCTTGTTTAAGATCTAATTGTGAAAATTTCTAACATGAAATTGTATTGTAGTATCTAATATTACTTCTCCTACTTATTATTTAGTAATAAGTTGTTTACAGAAATTGCTTCACTAAATATTGAAATAAATACAATTGCAGTTGTCACAAAGAAAATGTTGAGCAAAACATAAGGAAATACAAGCACATCAATGACACAATTATTTTTGGACAATTATCCTCGGAAAAACCCAATGTGGGAAAATCGGTGCAACAGATGAGGGTATTTTTATTATTCTTCATCAAAACTCTCTTGTATAAAAAATGACTAACATAACATAAGAGAAATATTATGAGGAATTTACAATTGAGTTCCTCACTTGCTTCCCAGTGAATGTCGAACCTGGGAGAGCCTCTGCGTCCCTCTACATCTCACTGCATCAGCCTCTGTGCAATGGCTACGTAGTTGCAGCATCACAACCCCTGCGCTGTCACTGCCCTAGTGTAGTCCTTCCTCTGCCCTGCTTCTCTGTCGTGTTCTATCTCCACAGCCATTGCCAATCCCTCTCTCTCTTCACTCTGCAACTCTCCCTCTGAATCAATTTCTCGTACCAAACTTCAGCCAGTGAGAAAATCGATCTTCTTGGGCAACTAAGTATCTGCCTTGGTATGTTTTCCAAATGACTCTCAAGCCTTCCTTTATAGTCTTATCATTGACAAATCAACATCCTAGATTAGATGTCTAATCGATGGCTGCGGTTAAAACATGACTTGATCTTCGTTCTCTAAAAGATGCACATTTTTTTTTCTTAATACCCTTTAACTATTTAATTTCCCTAAGTTTAGACTTAGGGTCCCCATTAAAATAAATAATTATTTTAATAAAACATAAACCGAGTGAAATTTCCACAAATGGTTTCTAGGTTCTTTGGAATACAAGTGTCTAAGCCTCTCCACCAAATTTGAGACTTAGAGCACTTTCTTGTGCTACAAAAATCAACACTAATCTTGGTTGTTGGTGCTCCAACAGAAGATTATAAAAAGTCGATGGGTAGATGGAGAATACACTTGAGAAGTTCGATTTCCTTGGCAGTTCGCTTTCTAGTGAGTAGCAGCAGTTGTCGGAAAGCTAGAGATCAAAGTAGAGACAGTGAGGGGTGGGGGCAGTGAGGCTGGTGGAAGTTTTCTAGATCCAATGAGTGCATTTGCAGGCAGGCTGAAGTTTCTTTAGGAGGCTGCGCAATGAGGCTGAAATTTCTCCAGGAGGCTGCACAATGAGGCTGAAATTTCTTTAGTAGGTCGCGCAATTCTAGCGCATAAACCTCAGAGGGGAGTTCGATTTGCTGAAGAGAGTAGGTGTTTTCAGTTATAGAGGCCGGGTAGAGGTTCCAAAGTGTCGTAGAGACGTTTTCCTAGAAAATAGCAGGGAAGACGACTTGATTAGCAAATGATTGGGCAACAGTTGCAGCATGCAAATTCTGGTTGACGGAGGCCCTACACAAGCCCAATTGGATGACTTGCTTTTCAGAGGCATTTCAGTGTCAGATTTGCCTGGAGTGAGGGTAATTTCCCTCTAGATATTCTTTCCAGTAATTTCTCTGCAGGAAAGCCAAATTTCAGCATCATTGTACTCAGAATTTCTCACTACTACATAATAATAAAACCCTCAGCTGCTGCACCAGTTTTCCCAAGTTGGGTTTTTCCGAGGACATTTGTCCAAAAATAACTGTGTAAATTTTGTGTGTGTGTGTGCTAGATTTTCTCAGTTTCTAGTGGTATTTTCTTCCGCAGTTTATTTGTTAAAATCACAGTGTGAATTATTTGATATTTGTCATACTAGATAGTGGATAAGTTGTTAAATAAATTAACAATTAGAAGAATAATTTCCAATTGTTGTGATAGATGAAATTTTCACATCGTATCAAAGTGTGAGTGATCAGCCGGGAAGCTCAAAAGTGGAGGAGAGAATTTTGTTGTTTAGAGGGAGCAGCAGGTCGAAATTCTTAGAGGTTGCGCAATACCTAAATAGGCAGATCAAATTGTTGGGGCAGGTTCGGTTTTTAGTTGTAGGGTTGCGGAAAATTCAAATTGCTAGGAATAGTGATTCCAATAGTAAGAGGGAGCAACAACAACGAATTATTTTGCTAAAGTAGATTTCTGGTAGGACGCAGAGGGTTTTGCAGCAGCAGAACCACCATCGGGTGGAAGAGAAATTGCACACACCATAGGAGATTTCTCTCAGAGGGTTTCTAGCCAAGAAATTCGATTTTCCCAGTAGCAAGTGGCATTAGCAACTAACAGAACTGTGCATTCTAGGTGGGAGTGCGAGTAGCAGAGCAACAACCAAGCAGAGGAAGAGGGTGTTTCTGGATCAGATTTAGAGATGGACACAACTAGGCTCAAGGACCAAGATAGATTAGAGGGAGCCTCCAAGTATGTCATCTGGAAAGCTAGCATGTTATTCCTTTTAAATGAATATGGTCTGAAGACCTATGTAGAGAGTGTGGTAGTAGTTCCCCAAGATGCCGATCAGCAGAAGGAGTACAAGAAGGAAATGGCGAAGGCCAAGAGGATGATTTTGGATGGTGTCCGATATCATCTAGTCTCACAGTGGTAGATAAAGGGATGACTGAGGAGATGTTGGATCCTTTGTCTGAGCTATTTTAGAGTTCTTCCGAGCAGTGAAAGATGTAACTCTAGGATAAGCTGAGGAGTACTAGGACGCAAAAGGGCGAGAGCATATATGCATTTCTCACTCGGATTCAGGAAGTCTGAGATTAGCTTGCAGCTATTGGGTCAACGCCTCAACCCACAAAGCTTGTACGATTGCCACTAAATAGTGTCTCAGAGGATTGCAGGTACTTTTCCAGAGTATCTTAGGCAGAGATACCTTGCCAAGGTGGGACTGGATGTGGTCTGATCTGCAGCAAGAGAATTTGAGACGAGCTTTGCTAAAGCATACCATCAGTGGAAACAATAGCAAGGGCGTGAATAGTGAGGAAGAGAATGTGGCCCTAACATCTACGGGTCCCAATCAAGGGCTGGGGGAGCAGAAGAAGAAGAAGGACTTGTCAAAAGTCAAGTGCTTCAGATGTGGTGAGTTCAGTCACTACAGCATGCAATGTCCTCTTAGGAAGAAGGATAAGCGAGAGAAGCAGGACCAGGTAGCAATGCCCATGGAGATTGACAAGTGTTGATTTTTGTAGCATCCAGAAGTGTTCCAAGTCTCAAAATTTGCAGGGAGGTGTGGACAACAACATTCCAAAGAACCCAGAAACAGTTTGTGGAAATTCCACTCGGTTCATGACTTATTAAAATAATTAAATATTTTAATGAAGACCCTAAGTCTAAACTTAGGGAAATGAAATAATTAAAGAGTATTTATAAGTCAGAGTGTGAAGCTTCTAGAAAACATGGATCAAGTCAAGATTTAATCTTAGCCATTGATTAATCTTTTAATTTGGGCCCTTGGTTCTATTTAGTCAATTTAATGTCTTAAATTGCTTGCATAAATTATCAACCGAGGTTTGTAAACTGATGAAGTGTGGTGCACTATATGTGCTTAGTTAACCTTATTCTTACTTCGTTGTTATGTATTTTCATGTTGTTTTAGGGGTTTTGTTCTTTATATCTAAGTGTGTTAATGTAAAACTATGAGAGAAATAAAATGAATCTTAATGATTTTTAAGAAGGAAGAAAAGGAAGTGTCCTAAGTTAAACTAATTTGCATAAAAATGAATCAAAGTTTTATTGACTGGTTAGAATCTGATCTGAAAAACAGAGTATCTATTCTAATGACTTCTACTTTAACATTAGTTCTATTCCATGGATAAATCTTATAACTGAAATTGAAATTGCAATGCTATTTTAAGTGAAAGCGGGAAAAGAAAACAACTAATGTATGTTTAGTTACTCCATCATTCAATATGAAGTATCACTTTCTTGAGATGATGTTAAGCAACCAATTATACCTTAGTTTCTAATGATCTAGAAAAGCAAGTAAAGTGTGTAGAGGAAAACTCAGTAATTGCATGAATTAAATATTCAATCATTCAGTCTAGAAATATGATCAAATCAACTTCTTGGAATGACTTTTAAGAACATCCAGTGATGCAATTAAATGAGGATCTAAAAGCAAATGTAAAAGCATGCAAAGTTAAAGCTCAATTGATTGTAAACAACTAATGTATGTTTGATTACTCTAGTATTCAATATGAAGTATTATCTTCTTGAGATGTTGTGTAAGCAATCAATTATACCTTAGTTTTTAATGTCCTAGAAAGCAAGTAAAGTATGCAGAGGAAAGTTCAATAACTGTATGAATTAGATATTCAATCATTTAGTTTAGAATCATCTTCTTGAAATGACCTTTGAGAACATCCATTGATACAATTAATTGATAGTTCTAATCTAAGAAAGTAAACAACAAAACAATAAAGGAAACTAGATAACTGTGAGTCTTATTGCTTTAGACTTATTCCAATTTGAAAACAGATAAATCTATTTTCACGAAATGTTTTTAGAAGATCAATGACTACACAGTTATTCTATTGATGCTAGAAAGACATTCATGATCTAATTCTATGCTACTGCTCAAAACTGAAATGTAACATTAATCTATTCAGAAAACAAAATTGACAAAAATAGAGTAAGGAAATTAAACTAAAACAATGAACGAAAAACCTCCTCCTGTGCAGGGGCCCTCTGCAACAGATTCGGTTGAGATCCTAGCTAGTTAAATTCACACTTAAGCAATCATTGGCATGAACACGATCCTTGTATTATAATAGAATGAAATCTTAAAACAATACAAAATGTTTCAGCAGAAACTTAACTTTAAAACTTGCTTACTCTCGGTTCTGTACAACCGGTATTTAAATAAAACAAACATAACTGTTTATGAGCTAATTTTGCCTACAGGTGGCTAATCTTAACCGACTTATAGAATTGCAATTTCACTGTTTAACTCTTGATTTGCTACGATAGAGCAAATCAAGAGTCCTTCTATTCTCGGCTGACGTCCTTTGACCGAACTTTGACCACGATCTTAGGCATCCTTTGCTATCGATCTCGATCAAGTAGATAGGATGAAATCCATGTGGAGATGATTCTGGAAATGCCCATGTGGCTCATTTCTTCATTTGAACCCTGGAACCTGTCTCTAATATTCCCAATTAGCAATAGCTAATTAGAAATATTAATTTTGACCAATTTTGCCTTATTATAGTCGGAGCATGAATAAAGTGGGTAAAATATTAATAAACTCACTTAGGATAAAGTATTTCCCTATGTCCACATCGTATTTGAGGAAGTGGGGCCTAGTGGCCAAGTGGACAGCGCAGGGAAAGGAGGACGCAGACCACGTGGGCAGCGTGGGGCCTACCTCACGCAGTTGAGAGGGACAGCGTGGGCCAAGGAGCACGTGGGAGATGGTGGGGCCTAGGGTGAGAGAGGCCCATCGTTATAAAAGGGAGGAGAGCCTCCTCATTTGGTCATTCATGTTTATGCATATTGAGCTTGTCATTTCGACTTGGAGCACGCTGGTTGTTTAGCTTGTCTGCAGTGCTGTTCAGTACATCGGGTGTCTCCATTCGGAGATCCCACCCTCAGCCCTGGGAGACTTCGAGTGCTTCCTCGGGTGAGATATTTCCATCAGCATTTTTGCAGGAGGATTGGTGGTTGCATTCGTGGAGGAGCAGAGCATCTAGGGACTGCGCAGTCTTGAGAGGGAGGACGCAGTTCATTTTGGAGGAGCTCCGGATTAGTACCATTTCGAAGGATTCAGGCCAGAGGATTGAGCAAGGGGCCAGCCCTTGCCTATTGGAGACATTTGACAAAGAGGGAGGCCATATTTTGGAGGATAGCATTAAGCACCAGTGTGGCCCTTGGGAGGATAGCATTGATCCTCAAGGGAGGCATTTTCGGGGGTCGACCATTTCAGAAATGCTCTCTAGGCTTTTCTGGGTATTGTGAGTAGAGGCTGATTCCAGAGTATCAGATTTTTCCGAGTAGGGGAGCAGCCCCAAATATTCATTTTGTTCCAGCAGTAGCAGCTGCACTGCAGTATTTCAGCAGCTGGGAGTTACAACAGAGAGCAGCCATTTCCATTAATATTCTGAGAGTATTCCTACACTTGCCTTGTGCAAGTTGAGGTGCCATCATTCTAATCACCTCTTGTACTTATTTCTATTTCTCAGTAAGATAAAATGGCTTAGCATTCTCTCTATTTCGTGTGTATTTGCTTCATGATCTGTTTCTAGCATTATATATCTTGTTGTATGCTTTGTATTACTGTCTATTTCCCCTTCGGGATATTACACTGGTATCAGAGCTCATAGACCTAGCTCAGCCTGTGGAGCAAGTTGTCTATGACACCGGGAGAGAAGCCGTATATTTGCTACAGGGGTAGGAAGTACCGTGACCAAGAGTGTAGGTTGCAAATCACCTACGGAGAGGGTGACTACGTTCCAATAGTGGACGCAGAGCAAGAGGAACCAATGGTAGATGATAGTGACGCGAAGAAGTTTGGGGAAATGCTCCTCAAGTTAGTACAGGATCTGTCAAGACAGATTGAGGTGATGGGACAGAGATTCACTGATGTAGAGGCTAGACAGCATGAAAACCCAAGGGGTTTCCAGATTGGTGAGGGATCAAGCACATCCCACCACTTGTAGGAGCACGATGCCACTCAGCACATGGCATCTCATGCACCCACACGTTCCACTATGCCCACTTTTCTAGCTGCAGAAACAGGGGCAGGAGCACAGCAGGAGCCGGATTTGGGCCACATGGGTGATTACTTGAGTACCAGGCATACGGGCAGGAATTCAGGGATGCCCTTTCATTTCGAGATTTTATCCAATTCCAGCGGGACAGCAAACCCCGCGACCATCACAGGGGACACCAGCATTGTCAGGAGGGAGACACTCAGCGTAGAGTGAGCAAGTTCCGTTTGCCTATGTTTGATGGCTCATCAAACAGTTCGGCAAAGGCTTGGGTGGAGAAGCTGGACATATACTTCCAGCTCAACCAGATGTCGGAGACGGAGGCCATCAAGGTGGCAACGCTGCATCTGGATGGCGAGGCCCAAGATTAGTGGATCCACGAGATGGTTACACTCGGACACTCGACAGTGACAGCTTATGCCGAGTTTACCCGAAGGTTGATTGAGAGGTTTGATCGGAGGGATCCGGAGGAGCACTTTGTTGAGCTGACGAGGCTCAAGCAGACCGGGAGTCCGGATACATACATCTCAGATTTCCTGAGACTTTCTGTGATGGTACCAGATCTATCCGCGGCACGGATGATCTACATGTTCATTGATGGGCTAACAAAGCCGCTCCGGGGATTGGTCAAATCCACTAGACCGACCACACTCCATGACGCAGTTGGCAGGACACGGGACTTGCAAGATGCCTTACCCAGGACTAGGACGCCTTACCCCCAGAGACAGGCTTTCCAGCCTAAGGGGAAGGATTTGAGGATTCTGCCTCCTAGGGGGAATCAGGGTAGAGGACAGTTGGATGATGATGCCAGGAGGGAGTTAAACAAGAAGAGATTGTGTTTCCCCTGTCAGGAGCCGTGGGCACTAGGACACAGATGTGCTGCTGGCAAAGCACATTTTATCGAGGTCTTCTCCGAGAGCAGTGGGGAAGAAGATGAGTATGATGACGTGGAGGCAGGGGGCAGCCATGCAGCGCAGGATCATTTGCCACCTCCACCACCAGGAGCAGGAGGTGCAGCCTTTGCACCTACCGGAGGGGCCCTTGCAGGATTGTGAGGACTCCCCAAGTATCTGACGCTGCGTGTCCGAGGTACAGTGCGAGGGCAGCGAGTATCAGTACTGGTGGACAGTGGGGCAACCCAAAACTTCATCGATGCACAGATGGTAAAGCGGAGAGGCATACAGACAGAGAGCTTCGATGGGTTTTCAGTTTTGGTCCCAGGAGATCAGACTATGCAGTGTGCCAGATATCTTCCAGCGCTGGCAGTGACGATGGGCACCTACATAGTGACTAACCACTTTTTCGTGGTTAACATACCGGATACCAATGTGGTATTGGGTGTACAATGGCTGATCACTCTAGGGAAGGTCACCACAGATTGGGAGGCCTTGGAGATGGAGTGGGATGACAAGAAGACCGGGAAGCATGAGAAGATATGGGGCATGCACACTTACCCACCTCAGACAGTTTCAGCTCACCAGATGGAGGCAGACTTCCAGAAGGGAGACATAGAGTGGGCAGTAGAGCTGCGTGCATCAGAAGCAGGGACTACCGGGCAGACAGTTCATCCAGAGATACAGACCATCCTTGACAGTGTTATGAATATAATTCATAACAAATAGAATAAATAGAAATAAATGTAATTACTAAATAATCAAATATTGATTATGTTAAGTAGTTGTTAGTTAACTGAAAAGGCATGTCTAAAAGACTTGCCTAATCATGAAAGGTCACCTGCATAGGTATAAAAGCAGGTCTTATTGTAATCATTCAATCATCTTATTATATCAAATCAATAAATATTTATTATTATAAATACCTCTTGTGTATTTTTATAATTAAAGCCAACTTTGCTATTAAAGTCAACAAGCATACAAGTTTTGTTGCTACAGAAACCAAATTTACAAGTTCCGCTGCTACAGTGGTATCAGAGCCATATTGAAGCTATTAGAGCCATATCGAAGCCAAGTTGAAGCCATGTCGCACAACATTGTCTTACAAGCTTATGAACGTAGTATACAGGAGGAACATTGTTTACCATACAATGTGCCATTACGAGAAGAACCTAAAGAAAGTGAAAAGATTAATAAAATTCTAGAAAAGCTTCAGCAATTAGAGAATTCATGTGCAGAAATCACAAACGGTTATAAAAAAAATTCTGCACGTTGTAAAAAAATTTTCTGTAGTAATCCATAATTATGAAGATGCGAAAATGGTTGATTCTAATAATGGTGATAAAAGGGAAAATGAAGTTACTGATGATGAGAAAGTGCTGAAGAAAATCCTGAAGTAAGGAGAAGGTTATGAACGATGTAATAATGAGAAGGCATTTAGTTATGCCAAGGGAAAATCAAGTAGAACATCCATGAAAAATTCAAGCAAATACATTCCCCCACTAGTGCGTAATAAAGGAAAACAACCAACTAATATTGAAAGTAAAAAGGAAGAGAAATGTTGGAAGTGTGGAGACAAATTTTTAGCAGGACATAAATGTGCTTTTTATACAAAAAATATCATTGCCAGCAACAGTAAAAAACAGAAAAAGATGAAGCTGATTTAGATTCAGATAAAAATAAATTGGAAGAAGACATTGTTGATGATAAAAGGGAAATTTTGGAGGGAGAAAAAGAACAAGAAAATGTTTTTCGTGAAGCACTGATAATATGTACACAAGCTACTAATGGAAAAGGGCCTAGTCCCAAACTCCAAGTTTCCTCTTCCAATGGATCGTTACATGTGGGGGAGGATATAAAAATGCTTGCTTTTGGGGACCAAGGGTTTAGTGCTACTGAAGTGTTGGTGGATGAGAATGTTATAAGGTCTCAAATGGAACAAAGTGCTAAACTGAAGGATTCAGACAATGAAATAATTGAACTACTTAAATGGTTGGCATCCCCTCAAGCTGCTGATGACCTTAATGTTGAAACTAGAGAAGGTGAAGAATTAGTTTATTTTCAGTTATTGCGTTCTGACAGCATAGAGAGGGTATTGGAGAGAGCTCAGTCTGATTATGTGGATGTATCACAGAACGAATGTGAGGATATCCTTAATTCAATGGAGGATGTTGAAAAATTACAATGTACACAGCAAGGAAAGCCATCAATGATAGCAATGGGCAAAAGCTCGAGTTCTAGTAGCAATGGGGCTTCACAAGTTGGGGTAAAGACATTATCAACAACTTTTGGGCAAAGTATGGAGAGTGTATTGAACAACAATCCGGTTGAAGAAGGGCAGTCACTGAAGAACCCTGTTGTGGGATATTTCATGGTAGATAAGCGTGCTTTTGCTTGTTCTCAAAATTGTGCTACCTTCTATCCGAAGTTTGAAAATGAGAAATTTGACCAAGAGATCAGGACAATTATGGTTGAAATGGTGTCAAACGGCAAGGGTACCTTAGAGGTTTCATTAAAGCATTTGGGGTCTCTTTTTGTGTATGCTGGTCATGAAGTTGGAGCATATGAAAGCATTCCATATTTTTGGAGTACCATACCACATCTCTACATCTCAGCGATTGGATTGTGGGTGTCTGGGTTTCTACAAGCTCAAGGGTTGTCTGCTGCGGATCTGTAATTTCCCTGTTGCAGATCGCCCATGGCTTCTGCCTCCACGTTCAAACTATGGCTCAGGCCCGAGGCCTATCCCATATTTGTTGCCATTGGTGTAGCTGTTACCATGTGTTGCTTCCAATTGTCTCGAAATTTGTTCACGAATCCAGAATTGAGAGCTATAACAGAGGACTCACGGGTTATTACAGAAAAAAAGGCCAACACCCATGCTTTCTGTGGCATCCCCCGTCTCGTTTATTTTGAAGGTGGCTACAGAAAAGAAATGGGCAGAATTGTGCGCATAACACATGCAATTTTTAATAATGTGCAGTTGCCCTACTTCGATTTTTACTTCAAAGTCATACTTTCGGCCTTAATTGCCATTTGCCGGCCACCAACACTGTGTTCTTCTTCCAATCCGCTGCTGGCCATACTTATTTTTCCTATTCTCTGGGTTTACTGCGACATGGAAGGCGTGCGTGTTGTTTCATCTTCCGGTACCTGCAATCCCTGCGGAATCCCGAAATGTTGTAAAATTTATTAGTAATGACATTTACGAAGGCGTGTGGTCTCGTTACGAATCGGTGAAATAGTCAAACGGACGACTGCATTCATTCAATCGTCTCGTCGTTTCGGTGGACGGCGTTAAGTTCCATGGATATGTTATTTCATAACCTATATAATTTTATTTATAATTTGAATTGCGGCATTTCGTTGCTCTACTAGCCAAATTGGATCATTTTCCGTTGCCGCACGCTAATCCAAGTGATGGGCACCTAGCTCTGTTACGAATGCTACAACGTTGTTCGAAATGTTTTGAAGAACACCTCCTCCGCTCCAGGGGTCCAAAAGACCATTTGAGAAAATTATATTGCTACCGTAGTATTTCAAGGCTTTTTGTATGTCATGACCGCCAAATTCAGTTGTTATCCAGAGAGGTCGTGGTTCTACACCAAACATATTGAAACAATATTATTTGTAGGACGCAATGTCGAAATTAAATCGTGGGAAAATGCTGTTCTCTGGATTGCTAGATATACTATATAGTAATACAATATATATTTTATATAATTTTATAATTATATAATATATATATCAAAAAAAAAACAAAGAAAAGAAAAAAAAAGGAATTAAATTTAATTAATTAAATTAATATTATTAAAAAAAGGAAAAAGAAAAAGTGAGATATCTAAATCCAAGACAATATCGCCCGCAAAATTATACAAGATGGGTACCAGTAACGTCAAGTTATAGTCATATTTGACGAGGTGATAAGCACAATATGAATATAGCTTTGAGGACAAAGCTTTTCAAAGCAGGAGGCAATGTTATGAATATAATTCATAACAAATAGTATAAATAGAATAAATAGAAATAAATGTAATTACTAAATAATCAAATATTGATTATGTTAAGTAGTCGTTAGTTAACTTAAAAGGCATGTCTAAAAGACATGCCTAGTCATGAAAGGTCACCTGCATAGGTATAAAAGCAGGCCTTATTGTAATCATTCAATCATCTTATTATATCATATCAATAAATATTTATTATTATAAATACCTCTTGTGTATTTTTATAATTAAAGCCAACTTTGCTATTAAAGTCAACAAGCATACAAGTTTTGTTGCTATAGAAACCAAATCTACATGTTCCGCTGCTACAGACAGGTATGCCATGGTGTTTGGGGAGATACCACCGGGACAGCCACCGGACCGGGGATTTGAGCATACAATTGAGCTTGAGCAGGGCATACAGGCCGTCATTACCACACCCTATAGGCACCCCAAGGCCTATCGGGATGAGATTGAGCGGGCTATCCGTGAGCTGTTAGCTCTTGGACACATTCGGCCTAGCACCAGTCCTTTTGCTTCTTCGGTAGTGTTGGTGAAGAAGGAGGACGGCACATTGAGTGTAAGAACCCACTTTTGAATTTTTCTAACTAATCCACTAGACTTTAGAGTTTTTCTAGAGAGGGACTTAGTTAATTCGACCAACAGGGTAATCATTGCTACAACTATCATCCTTTTAATGAATACAATCTAAGACATCCTTTCAGCATGAATGAATCTAAACATACATATATATATATATGTCAGCAGTAATACGATTTTATGCAGATCAGCAATGAAATTTTAATCTTTCATAAGGAACTAGTCTATACATGGGAAAATACCTGGAATAAAGCTGATGATTTAATGGTGGTTCTCCTCCTGTGATGTTGTGGATAGTTGAACAGTTTACCGAAACAATCAAATCCTCCCAGCCAATCTAGGAACAATCCTAGACCCAGAGGATGTCTCCTCTGCCCCCATGCCCAGAATCCCAAGAACGATGAGACTCCCTTCCAAAACTGTTCGTATCCTTCAATTCTTCCTTTTGACAGAATGCAGAATTTTCCCAAAAGACCGTCCCCCTCCCACTTCACATCCTCTCCCTTATATCATTTTTCTCCACCGCCCTCAACTCCCGTAGATATTATGGAATTTATGAGGGTATGCAACATTTAAGGAGATATTATATCCATTTAAGGAGATATTAACTTAGAGATAAGGTTTTGGGGTTAAGTGCATGAAATATCCATATTGAATCCTTATCTAGTTATGTAGATGTGATGGCTTTATGTAGAGCTTAACTTGGATTTAATTTGTATTATGTTTGTTTTTAACTTAATTAATTTTCCTTAATTAAATTATATTATTACTTTATTGGTTCACCCACATATAATTTTTACTAAATTATAATATGATTTTCTTAAATAACACTCTCCCATGCATAAGCAGATAAAGCGGTATACGTGTTAGGGATCCTGTTGATATCTCGTTATATCATGGCGAGATAAAATATATAGTAATATTCAATTTGTTATTCTTACTTAGGTAGTCTTAATACTAGTGCGGGGTATGCGATATAGGCATGTGTAGCTATCATATGCATATGTCGTATACTCGCTAATGTTATTTTACTTATAAATTAGGAATGGGTCGTTACATTGAGGATGTGCATTGATTACCGGGCCCTGAACAAAAGGACCATGAAGAACAGGTACCCTATTCCACGGATTGACAAGTTGATGGATGAGTTGAGAGGGGCACAGTTCTTCTCAAAGATTGATTTGAGATTCGAGTACCATCAGATTCGCGTGAGGGAACTGGACATTCCCAAGACTGCTTTCAAGTGCCACTATGGCCATTTTGAGTTCTTGTGATGCCCTTCGGGCTAACCAACACACCGGCCACCTTCCAGTCATGTGTGAACCACATTTTCCGCAGTCACCTGAGGAAGTTTGTGTTGGTCTTCTTTGATGACATATTGATATATAGCAGGACATGGGAGGAGCATCTCCAACACATAGAGGCAATGTTGCGTATTTTGGAGGAGCAGCAGTTTTATGCTAAGCTCTCCAAGTGCGAGTTTGGGTTAACGAAGATGCTATACTTGGGACACATCATAGGGGTGGACGGACTGAGGGTCCATGAGGAGAAGATCATGGCCATCAGGGATTGGCCAGAGCCGAGAAACGTGACGGAACTTCGGGGGTTTGTGGGTATCTGCACCTACTACAAGAAGTTCGTCAAGAGTTTCTCTCAGCTTGCTGCACCCCTTACAGATCTGACGAAGAAGGGGGCATTCAGTTGGACGGACATAGCACAGCGAGCCTTTGATAGGGTCATGGAGGTGATGAGTAGTTGTCCAGTGCTAGCATTGCCAGACTTCATGTAGCCATTCATTCTGGAGTGTGATGCATCAGGAGAGGGGATCGACGTAGTGTTGATGTAGGGAGGCCACCCTATAGCTTTTGAGAGCCGGAAGCTCCTTCCACATGAGCGGTTGTATGCCATATATGACAAGGAGATGCTGGCCATGATGCATGCATTGGCCAAATTCCGGCAATACCTGGTAGGTAACAGGTTCAGGGTGACGACTGACCACAACAACCTCAGGTTCTTCTTAGAGCAGAAACAGCTACAGGAGAGGCAGCAGAAGTGGGTCAGCAAGATCCAAGCCTACGACTTTGACATTGAGTATGTCAAAGGGAAGAACAACGTGGTGGCTGATGCACTCTCATGCAGACCAGCCACGTTGTCTCTGATGAGTTTGGACGCAGATTGGAGGGCTCGACTATTGGTGGAGTACTCCAAGGATAGGTTTGCTTGTGAGGTTTTGGATGGACAGGTGACAGATGACAGATATAGGGTGATGGATAAGATCATCTACTACAGGGACAGGATCTTCTTGACTGAGGGCTCTCAGATCAAGAAGAAGATATTGTAGGCTTCTCACGATTCACCATTGTTTGGCCATCAGGGGTTTACCAAAACCTACAGGGCCATCAGGGAGAGGTTCTCATGGAAGGGCCTCAAGGAGGACGTACTCCAGCATGTCAGGGAGTGCGAGGTTTGTCAGCGCAACAAGGGGGAGGTGAACCATCCGGCAGGCTTGTTGCATTCTCTTCCCATTCCAGAGGGGAAATGGGAGAGTATCTCGATGGATTTCATCACAGGGTTGCCCATGGTGTAGGGAAAGGACTGTATATTCATCGTTGTTGATCGTCTGACGAAATATGTACATTTTTTCGCCATATCCGCACATTATATAGCAGCACAGGTGGCGAAGCTGTTTGTCAGGGACATCTTCAGGTTACATGGTCTTCCCAAGACCATTGTCAGTGACAGGGACAACCGCTTCATGGACAGGTTTTGGCACGAGCTTTTCTGGTTGGTGGGGACCGAGTTGACACCGAGCACTAGCTACCACCCACAGATAGATGGTTAGACAGAGATAGTTAGCAAGTGGCTGGAGGGCTACTTGCTTAACTATGTCAGTGGGCAGCAAAGAGCATGGCTAAAGTGGCTGCACCTAGGAGAGTACTGCTACAACAACACACATCACATGTCCATCGGTATGTCTCCGTTTTACGCATTATATGGTTATCATGCTTTATCTTTTGTTGATGTGATGTTTGGTGCTAGCAGTGCTCCGAGAGCCAAGGATTGGATCCAAGAGAGTCAGGACATCCTCCGAGCTCTCAAGGATAACATGGCTACAACGCAGAACCAGCAGAAGCTGTATGCCGACAGGGGTTGGGTGGAGAGACAGTTTGAGGTAGGGGACTTGGTCTACCTACGTTTGCAGCCATACCGACAGTCGACTCTAAAGCAAAAGGGGGCTGAGAAGCTCAAGCCCCATTTTTATGGGCCTTACAGGGTGATACGCAGAGTTGGGCAGGTTGCTTATGAGTTGGAGCTGCCCCAGGGCAGCAAGATTCATAACATCTTTCACGTATCGTGCCTGAAGAAGGCACTAGGACAGCAGGTGACAGTGACAGGGGAGCTTCCGCCTACGGATGATGAGGGGCACTTGGTGCTACAGCCGGAGGCCATTATTGATACCAGGGAGAGACAGTTGCGGAGCAGGACAGTCCGGGAATTCTTAGTGAGGTGGAAGAATTTGCCAGATGAGGATGCCACTTGGGAGAGTGAGAATATCTTGCAGCATCCATCACTACAGTTGCTTGGGGTCAAGCAACATTTTGCCGAGGGAGACTGTAATATTCCCAGTTAGCCATAGCTAATTGGAAATATTAATTTTGACCAATTTTGCCTTATTATAGTCGGAGCATGAATAAAGTGGGTAAAATATTAATAAACTCACTTAGGATAAAGTATTTCCCTAATTCCACATCGTATTTAAGGAAATGGGGCCTAGTGGCCAAGTGGACAGCGCAGGGAAAGGAGGACGCAGACCACGTAGGCAGCATGGGGCCTACCTCACATAGTTGAGAGGGACAACGTGGGCCAAGGAGCACGTGGGAGATGGTGGGGCCTAGGGTGAGAGAGGCCCATCATTATAAAAGGGAGGAGAGCCTCCTCATTTGGTCATTCATGTTTATGCATATTGAGCTTGTCATTTCGATTTAGAGCACGCTGGCTGTTTAGCTTGTCTGCAGTACTGTTTAGTACATCGGGTGTCTCCGTTCGGAGATCCCACCCTTAGCCCCGGGAGACTTCGAGTGCTTGCTCGAGTGAGGTATTCCCATTAGAATTTTTGCAGGAGGATTGGTGGTTGCATTCGTGGAGGAGCAGAGCATCTAGGCACTGCGCAGTCTTGAGAGGGAGGATGCAGTTCATTTTGGGGGAGCTGCAGATTAGTACCATTTTGGAGGATTCAGGGCAGAGGATTGAGCAAGGGGCCAGCCCTTGCCTATTGGAGACATTTGACAAAGAGGGAGGCCATATTTTGGAGGATAGCATTCAGCACCAGCGTGGCCCTTGGGAGGATAGCATTGATCCTCAAGGGAGGCATTTTCGGGGGTCGGCCATTTCAGAAACGCTCTCTGAGCTTTTCTGGGTATTGTGAGTAGAGGTCGATTCCAGAGTATCAGATTTTTCCGAGTAGGGGAGCAGCCCCAAATACTCATTTTGTTCCAGCAGTAGCAGCAGCACGGCAGTATTTCAGCAGTTGGGAGTTACCGCAGAGAGCAGCCATTTCCATTGATATTCTGAGAGTATTCCTACACTTGCCTGGTGCAAGTCGAGGTGCCATCATTCTGATCACCTCTTGTACTTATTTCTATTTCTCAGTAAAATAAAATGGCTTAGCATTCTCTCTATTTCATGTGTATCTGCTTCATGATCTGTTTCTAGCATTATATATCTTGTTGCATGCTTTGTATTACTGTCTATTTCCCCTTCGGGATATTACACTGTCAGACCATGAAACTAACTACAGAACCCACGATTAACTGCAGAATAGGCTGCGTTCTGTAGCCAAATTACAAAAATCCATTCAAATAGCAAGAACATCAGAATATAACATGGAAATCATTTAGATGCATTCCTTTGAGACAAAACATGACATTTATCATTGATTGGAGTATGTGAACTTATGAGAAAGTAAGGGAAAAAAGGTGAGAAAGGATGTCAGAGTGAGGATAATTCTGAGGTTCAACATACCCCCATGGAGAAGTCATTGCATGTCCTCATGCAATTTACGAAAAATGTGAATTCTCTTCTCCTACTGCATTTGTTTAGACACTTATGCTAACACATCCAATTTCCTTCTTTTGCTTTTCTTTGAAGTGATTGCCGTCCTGAGCTTTCTCATAAGAAGCTTGTATTTGAGATTAATGACTGCCTTATTTAGTGACTTGTTCTTTCTTTTCAACTTCCTGTTCTTTCTGTACCACAGTCCTAAATGCGGAATGGTATTGTCATTGATTACCTTTTCCAACTTGTTTTGCTGCTTCAAAGCTTCATTCTCCTGTTTAATATGCCTATTTAATATCTCTAATTCATAAATTTCCTGTTTGACAGTATCAACTAAAGGTTCTTGTGGATTGATAGGATGTTCTGGATTCACTGTTGCATTTCTCTTCTCCAGTGATTCTATGTAATCATATATTTCTTGTTATGTTGGGTCTATGCTTGGAGATTTTCCACTGGGACTACCTTCAAAATTATGAATAGGAGAATTTTCAGGACTGTGTGGAAGAGAAATATTGACAGGAGATGGTATTAGAGTTTTTTCATCTAAACTTATAAACTTTGTCTCTTTTGGTAGTGTTTTCTTCATCGAACCTCGGAGTTTGGAGCTCCCTCTCAACTGTAGAGGATTTACATTTTCCTCACTTGTAACCTTGCTCTTCTTTCCTATCATATCTCCTGCCTTGAATTTATTTTGCTTTCTGTTCTCTGTCAGCTCTACAGGGATGAGCTTTTCATCATTTTTTTCTGAAATGAAGATGCAAGTCTCTCTTCAATGTTTGTATCAGCCTTCTTCCTTCTGCACTTTCTAACATTGTCTTCTTTAGGTTTTTCTGGTACTTCTTGAAAATGGTTTCTGATGAGAAAATTCTCCTAGGAATCTCCTAAACTTTTTAAATGAAACTCAACAAGTATTTTTTATCAACCCATGATGGTGCATAGTGTTATCTATAAAATGTATTCTCTTCTACGCGTTTGAAAACATTCTTTTTAAGCTATTTAGTAGAAATAAGGGAAGATTTATTTCACCATTCTCTAAGAAATTCATCAACAATCGAATATAATATACATACATGCAAGCAAACCTTCCTTCACAGGTGATAAATTTCTGTAAAACCAAGAGCATGTTCCTCCATTTATTTTTAAGGGCTGAGCTGGGGATACCTTTTCTGAAAACAGAGACATCCATATCTGGGTTTTTGAGGATAGCTTTCCATGATTCATTGTGAAATTCCTTGTTTTTTAACCACCTTACGCCAACCCTTGGAAGTTCTGTGGCTTCGGCTATGAGTGTCTCAGTAATCGTGAACTTGATATCTCCAATTTCCACTTTTGTGCCATCAAAGGATCTAGCAAAAGACTTTGTGATCTCTTTGTGAAAACCATCGAATTTCTCTAAGAATTTGAGCCATCTTGCTTTCTGCAACATTTCCTTGACTTGAGGATATTGTTCCATATATTTTTTTCCCACCGGTTCTGATCTAACTATCAGTCCCATGCTTTCTATTATGAAGAGTCTAACCCTCAGAATTATCCTTCTTTCTTATGAAATGAATTGGATTATGGATCTGGTGAAAGGCGTCAAGGGTTTGTAGGAATAAATAAGTGGTATGGATTGGGGGTTTTGAAGAAACATAGACGGGTATGTCACGTCAACGAGTCATGACCGTTAATCATAAATGGGGAAGTATATTGTGGACCGTTATGAAACATAATGCGGATGATATGGCTGATCTATGATATGATGGAAATCGCAATCAAATCAAATGATGATCTGACAAGGGAGCATATGACCATCCATATTATACATGTTAATGTTTTGACCTTGCTAACCTTTCGTTGTCATTTCTTTGGTGTTGATTGTTCAGGTACCTTTTAGCATGGTGGTCTTCAAATGTAGTCCTTCAATTTCCTGTATTTATCATTTTTAGTAGGCTATACAAATGTGTCAGAGCTGCTGAATGAAATGGAATGTGGCTGCAGAATGGAATCAGCTGCAAAATGTAGTTAGTTGCAAAATGTAATTAGCTGCAGAATGTAATGTAACTATGAAATGGAATATGACTGTAGAATGGAATGTAGGTGGAATATCACTGTGAAATGGAATGAAAGTGGAATATGACTATGGAATGGAATGTAAGTGAAATATGACTGTGAAATGGAATGAAGCTGCAGATTATGAACTGCAAAAATGGAATATGAATGTAGTTCTATGTTACTACTTATTTGCAGAAAAAGAAATGGAAAATATAGGATGTCAAAAATCTGTGATTTTCACTCTATATTTTTTGTATAAGGATGCCAATCATTGATTGGTTTTCATACTTATACACTTTATTTTTATTTTTTATTTATTATTTATATAAAAGCTAAGTTAGTGAAGAAGAAAAATTCTTCTTCACTAACTTCATATCAGTATTATCTTGAAAAATATTGATAAACTCTTCTCTTGAAATTGGCTTATGATATACTTTCAACCGATGACCATTCACAAGAAGAGGTACCTTTTCTTCATCAATTTTCCTTATCTTGACTGCTCCATTATCAAATACTTTTTCAATCTCATATGGCCAAAGCCAATGAGTCTAAAAATTTCCTTGAAAATCTTTGAATTTTGAATCGAACAAAAGTGCCCAATCCCCTGCTTGAAACTTCTTCTCCTTTATATATTTATCATGCCATTTAGCCCTTTGCTGCTGGATTATACTGGTTCTTTAAGCTGCATCTTGTCTCATTTCATCAAGCTCATTAAGTTGCTCCAATCTATGTTTTTGTGCTTCTGATAAATCAAGTCCCAATTGAACTGCGATCTTGAAGGTTCGAATTTGAAACTCTATAGGGAACAAGATTTGCTTTCCATAAACAAGTTCATAGGGAGTATGTCCTGTTGTATTCCTCCATGTAGTTTTGTAGGCCCATAAGGCTTCAGGAAGCCTTTCTGCCCAATCTCTTTTGTGTAGATGTACAATCTTAGTGAGAATTCCTTCAATCACTTTATTGGTAGACTCTACTTGACCATTTTCTTATGGATGATAAAGAGTAGACTTTCTGTGCTTGATCTTGTAATCTTCCACTAGCCTTTTCACCAATTTGGATGAAAAATGGGATCCATGATCTGTCACAATTTCTCTTGGAACACCAAAACGAGTGAAGATATCCTCAAAAAGAAAATTAACTACAGAACGTTCATTAGAAAAAGGTAGTGCTTTAGCCTCTACCCATTTAGTGACATAATCGGTACATATCAAAATATATTTCTTTTGTTTAGATGGTGGATTGATTGGTCCAACAAAATCCAAGGCCCATTTTTCAAAAGGTTCAATGAGTACTTGAGGTTGTAATGGCATTTCATCTGAAGAAGCAGGTTTCCCTACCCTTTGACAGCTGTCGCACCTTTTGACATATTCTTTGGTATCTCTAAAGATAGATGGCCAATAATATTATCCCAAATAAAGGATTTTATAGGCTGTCCTCTTGTCAGCAAAGTGTCCACCACAAGGTTCATCATGACATGCCTTAAAGATTTCAAGCATTTCATCTTCCCGAACACATCTTCTGATAATGAGATCTGGACCTGCTTTATACAGTTCATTAGTAATCTATAAGTATCTTTCACTTATTTGAATAATTTTTATTTTCTCCCTAGGAAACAAATGTGAAGGTAATTTTCTTGTGACTAAGTAATTAGCAATATCTGCAAACCAAGGAGTTTTAGTAGTTATTGCAAAAAGATATTCATCAGGAAATTTATCCTCAACTGGAGTGTCATCTTTGATATTCTGAATTCTAGACAAGAAATCAGCAACTGTGTTTTGTTTTCCAGGTCGGTCTAGAATGGTGATGTTGAATTCTTGCAGGAGTAATAATCATCTTGTAATTTTTCCATTAGTAATAGATTTATTTACTAAGTATCTAATTGCAGAGTGATTTGTATGAACAAAGGTTTCATAGCTTGTAATATAATGTCTGAATTTGTTGATAGCATGAACAACAGCTAAGAATTCCTTTTCAGTTACTGTGTAATTTAACTTAGAGGGAGTCAAATTCTTGCTTGTGTAATAGATGGCATAGGGGATCAAATCTTTTTGTCCTAATACAGCTCCTAGAGCTGTATCTGAAAGATCTGTTGAAATGTGAAAATGTAGTTTCCAATTTGGACCTATTAAGATGGGTGCTTCAGAAATTTTTGCTTTTAAAGTTTCAAATGCCAATTGGCAATCAAGATTCCAACTAAATTTTTGGTAAGTAACTTGAAGAGTGGGGATGCTATTTTAGTGAAATTTTCTATAAATCTTCTATAATATCCTGTGAATCCTAGAAAACTTCTAACATCCTTTTGACAACTTGGAATTGATAGTTTGGAGATGACTTCAACTTTAATTCCATCTTCTGAAATGTGATGTCCTAAAACAATCCCTTCTGTAAACATCATAAAACATTTTTCATGACTTAGTGAAAGGTTTGCTTCCTTACATCTTTTAAGAACCTTTTCCAAATTTTCTAAAGTTTCTTCAAATGAATTCCCATAAACTGTAAAGTCATCCATGTACACTTCTACACAATCATGTATTAGATCAGAAAAAATTCCTAGTAATGCCCTTAGGAATGTTGTAGGTGCATTGCACAATCCAAAAGGAAGTATTTAGTAGGCATAAGTTTCCCATGGACAAATGAATGTGGTCTTATCTTGATCTTAAGGCGCTATCTGAATTTGATTGTAACCACTAAAACCATCCAGGAATGAGAAATACTTCTTACCTGCTAATGTATCCAATACTTGATCTATAAGGGTTAAAGGAAAATGATCTTTTAGGGTAGCTTTATTCAACTCTCGATAATCAATGCATACCCTCCATTTACCATTTTTCTTTGGTACAATCACTAAAGGGGAAACCCACTGACTGTCTGAAATTGGGTAAATGAAGTTTACATTCAGCAATTTTTGTAACTCTTCTTTCACAATTTCCCTAAGATTTGGATTCATCCTTCTTTGAGGTTGTCTGATAGGTTTACAATTTTCCTCAATATAGATGTGATGTATACAAGTCTTAGGACTAATTCCTTTCATGTCAGTGTATTCCCATGCATATGCAGAAGAATGTTGTTGTAATGTTTTGATTAACTTCTCCTGTTGTAATCTCTCCAAGTTTTTGTTTATGTTCAAAGCTTTTCCTGAAAGATTTCAACTGTAGAGCTACCAAATTCTTCCATAGAATAAAGAGAGATCTGCCTAGATGACAAATATTCAATATTGGATTTTTCTTGAAGTCGATCATGTTCATATTCTGGGGATGATTCAAAAATTTCCATTGAATTTAAGATTTGACTATCTTCACAAATGGTTGAAATCAGTGTTGCGAACATCTCGATAACATCCCAATTGAATCTCGAAATCTCGATTTTTTGGCCTAGCCGATGTTTGTCGATTTTTAAAGATATTTTTATGGTATCTTAATTTTGGCGATGTTTGCTGATTTTTTACCGATATTTTCCCGATTTCTACGATTTTTTTGTTTTCCGGACCATTGCCGATTTTATCTCGATGGCGATGTTCGCAACATTGGTTGAAATAGTAAAGAGGTTGTATATCATTGTCATCATCAATCCGTTCTTTGTCATCTAACTTGTGATTGTTTTTGCTGGAGGATATAGAGTGAATTTCTTTGTTGAGTTACCATCAGAGATATACATGTCACCAGATCTACAGCTAATGAAAGCATCAGTTGTAGCCAACCAAGGTCTTCCTAATATACGTGGATGTCCTCCTAGATTGTTCTTAGGAGTTAAGATCATAAAATCAACAAGATACTCCCTAGAGTCTAAGGATACTGAAATATCTTCTAACACACCATCTGGCTTGATTACAGATCTGTCTGCTAATTGCAATAATGTAGGTGTATACAGAAGAATAGGAAGTTTGAGCTGTTCCATGGTTTGTTTTCTCATGATGTTTATTGCTACTCCTCAATCAATCACTGTATTTGGAATTTCAACACCATTGATATGTGTTTTTACAACTGGACTTTCTGGATCTAAATATTTTTGTATGGCAATTTTTCCCATTATTATGTCTGCAATTTTTCCTACTAGTTAAATTCTTTTTATTTCTTTTGTTTTTCTTCCTGGTTTCTTCATACTCAACTCTTTTATTGTTTTGGCTCGAATGGGAATATCTTTAATGGCCAACAAAGGGATTTTAATGCAGACATTTTTCAATTCATCTAGAAAATGATAATTGGGCAACATAATATGCTTTTCTACCCCTTTATTAACTTGTAATCTTTCAGGAAAAGGAGGTTTAGAAGTAAGTACTTATGGTTTCTCTATCATAGTAGTTGAGTTTACTGGTTCTTTTTGTTTTTCATTTTCAGAATTCTGGTTTTGAAGAGATGTTCCTTCCTCAAAACTTTTATTTGGCTGTAGAGAATCTTCCTCAAAATTATCTTATTCTTGAATAACTACAGAAGGCTTTTTCTTTTCTAGTATCCTACCAAATCTAAGTTGGATATCATTAAGATCTAGAGAAGTAATCATGTAGGTTGGAAATTGTTGTCCTTCTATCATATAAGTATTTTGAGGATTTTTATTATTGGAGTTTGGTAATGGTTGGGCAGGTAGTTGATTTGGTCTTTGTGGAAATGGTAATGAAAGTTGTGGATTTTGGTTTTGGAGTTGGGGTTGTTGATTTTGTTGAGGAATTTGTTGGGGAGGATAGTTTCGATATGATGGAGGATATTGATAGTATTGAGAGAATCTTCCATAGCGATTTTGCATTCCTTGTGCCCAAGATTGAGATTGAGATTGAGATTGAGGCCAAGGTTGTTGCCAAGAATTCCAATTATTTGGTGGGGGCTGAGTATACATTTGATTGTTAAAGCCTTGAGTTTGTGGCCCCTGCTATGGTCTTCTAGAGCCAAAACAAAGATATTATGTTGAATTTGAAGTTGTTTCTTCTTGAAAAATAACTTTAAGTCCTGGGATTGAAGGACAACTCTTAGTTTCATGACTTTATGAACAAATCATACAAGTCTCTTTGACTTTTGTATCAAGATGACATTCTCTTAAAGCATGCTTATTTATGCATTTAGGACAGAAGATAGCTAAAGCATCAGTCTCGCCTTTCTGCTTGTTTTGTAATTTAAGGGTGTCTATATGTTCACTAAGACTCCCTAAAATATCTGTTTTAAATTCATCAAGCATGTTTCCAATTTCTACTCTACTTACTGTTCCAATTGCAGATTTATTTACTCTAGCAAGAGAAGGATCTCTTGGACTTTTCTCAGTTTTTGCTTTTCCCCTTGAGAGATGAATACATAATTCACCAATGTCAAATAATGGAAGTTGAGTGATATCCCCCTTTCCCATCATGTTGAGGATGTCTATCCATTCATCTTTAATGGCTTTTAAGAAAAGAGCTTTTAAATATCTTGATCTAAGTTTTCCTTTTTTGCTCTTTTTATGTTATAATTGAACCTTTCAACTAAACCGTCCAAATTCTCATCCTCTTTTTGCATCATCTTAAATACTTCGTCCTTGTGATTGATGAGTATGAACTAATCCAAATACCTTTCTAAAAATTCTTGCTTAATGTCATTCCATGTTTAGATAGACTGAGTGATTAAACCCATAAACCATTTTAAAGCTGCTCCTTTCAATGCTGAAGGAAACAACTTAAGTTTTTTAGAGTCTTGTAAATAATCATAAGTTCTGCACAAGACTTCAAATTCAAACAAAAAGGTTTCAGGATCTTCACTTTTTAATCCATGAAAATGTGGGAGGACAGAAGGTGAGATATTTTTCATTGTGCTATTTGTTTTTCCATCAACTATAGGGAATCCAAAAGAACTATCAATTTCCCTATTTCTTCTGCCTCCTCTTGCATTTCCTCTACCTCTTCCTCTACCTCCTCCAAATATTACATTTTCTCCATTTAGAATTCCTCCTTCTCCTTCTCCTCCTCCTCCCATTATAGATTCTTCAAAGCTAATATAAGATTCAACCTGCAAGGTTAACTTCTCTTCCTCTAGTTCTTATATTAATGGTATGTTGAAGAAAGGTTCTTCCTCTTCCTCTCCACTAGGAATTTCTAACTCTTCAGCTAAAATATGTTCCCCTATAGAGGTGAAAAAGGTTACTCTTTCTGTTGGAGATCTAGGATCTTCCTCCTCTAAGACTGCCTCAGTGGATGAAGTAGGAGATCCTTCTAATTGGATTTCTACCCTTAGGATTTCAGGAAGTCTACGGCTAGTGAAGTATGGAATATGAGTTTGAGATGGAGGTGTATCACTTCGTGGTCTTGGTGGAGTGAGTGGTGTTGTAGGAATTAAACTCCTGCCCCTAGCTATGAATCTACCCGTAGAGTCTCTTTCTCTATGCATATCATTTTTTCTTTTTTTAGATGTAAGAAATGAGGCTATCTAATTACACTTCCCTGGCAATGGCGTCAAAATGTTTAGTCAATTTAATGTCTTAAATTGCTTGCATAAATTATCAACCGAGCTTTGTAAACTGATGAAGTGTGGTGTACTATATGTGTTTAGTTAACCTTCTTCTTATTTCGTTGTTATGTATTTTCATGTTGTTTTAAGGGTTTTGTTCTTTATATCTAAATGTGTTAATCTAAAACTATGAGAGAAATAAAATGGATCTTAATGATTTTTAAGAAGGAAGAAAATGAAGTGTTCCTAAGTTAAACTAATTTGCATAAAAATGAATCAAAGTTTTATTGACTGGTTAGAATTTGATCTAAAAAACAGAGTATCTATTCTAATGACTTCTACTTTAACATTAGTTCTATTCCATGGATAAATCTTATAACTGAAATTGGAATTGCAATGCTATTCTAAGTGAAAGCAGGAAAAGAAAAAAACTAATGTATTTTTAGTTACTCCAACATTCAATATGAAGTATCACCTTCTTGAGATGATGTTAAGCAACCAATTATACCTTAGTTTCTAATGATCCAGAAAAGTAAGTAAAGTGTGTAGAGGAAAACTCAGTAATTGCATGAATTAAATATTCAATCATTCAGTCTAGAAATATGATCAAATCAACTTCTTGGAATGACTTTTAGGAACATCCAGTCATGCAATTAAATGAGGATCTAAAAGCATGCAAAGTTAAAGTTCAACTGATTGTAAACAACTAATGTATGTTTGATTACTCCAGTATTCAATATGAAGTATTATCCTCTTGAGATGCTGTGTAAGCAATCAATTATACCTTAGTTTTTAATGTCCTACAAAGCAAGAAAATTATGCAGAGGAAAATTCAATAATTGTATGAATTAGATATTCAATCATTTAGTTTAGAATCATCTTCTTGAAATGACCTTTGAGAACACCCATTGATACAATTAATTGATAGTTCTAATATAAGAAAGTAAACAACAAAACAGTAAAGGAAACTAAATAACTGTGAGTCTTATTGCTTCAGACTTATTCCAATTTGAAAACAGATAAATCTATTCCCACGAAATGTTTTTAGAAGATCAATGATTACATAGTTATTCTATTGATGCTAGAAAGACATTCATGATCTAATTCTATGCTATTGCTCAAAACTGAAATGTAACATTAATCTATTCAGAAAACAAAATTGACAAAAACAGAGTAAGGAAATTAAAGTAAAACAATGAACGAAAAACCTCCTCTTGTGCAAGGGCCCTCTGCAACAGATTCGATTGAGATCCTAGCTAGTTAAATTCACACTTAAGCAATCATTGGCATGAACACGATCCTTCTATTATAATAGAACGGAGTCTTAAAACAATACACAGCGTTTCAGCAAAAACTTAACTTTAAAACTTGCTTACTCTTGGTTTTGTACAACCCCATATTTAAATAAAACAAACATAACTGTTTATGAGCTAATTCTGCCTACAGTTGGCTAATCTTAACTGACTTATAGAATTGCAATTTGATTGTTTAACTCTTGATTTGCTATGATAGAGAAAATCAAGAGTCCTTCTGTTCTCGGCTAACTTCCTTTGACTGGACTTTGACCATGATCTCAGGCATCCTTTTCTATCGATCTCGATCAAGTAGATAGGACGAAATCCATGTGGAGATGATTCTGGAAATGCTCATGTGGTTCATTTCTCCATTTGAACCATAGAACCTGTCAGACCATGAAACTAGCTACGGAACCCACGATTAGCTGTAGAATAGGTTGTGTTTTGTAGCCAAATTACAAAAATCCATTCAAATAGCAAGAACATCAATATATAACATGGAAATAATTTAGATGCATTCCTTTGAGACAAAACATGACATCTATCATTGACTAGAGTATGTGAACTTATGAGAAAGTAAGGGAAAAATGTGAGAAAGGATGTCAGATAGAGGATAATTCTGAGGTTCAACAAGTTCTCCAATAGGAAGATTATAAAATAAGGCTTGAGGGTCATTTGGAAATCAAGTCGGGCATACACTCAGTACCCGAAGGAAATCCATTCTAAAGTAAAATTCAATTTCAGTGGGAGAGTTGTAGGGCGAGAAGTTTGCAAAAGAAGGAGGAGGAGGGAGGCAACAGTGATCGAGATCAGGGACGGAGGGCAGCAGTGGGTCACTAGAGGTAGCTTAAGGCTGCAGCACAGAGAACCCACACAGTCTCCATGCAGACTCACGCAGTCCAGCGCTAGGACTGCGTAGTGAATCACGCAGACAGACACAGGAGCATGCAGGGGTAGATTAGGGTGTTAGAGAATTGTCTAAGTAGGCCGGAAATTCAGTCTCGAGTGTTTCAAAATTTATCTGCCATTATATTTTTCTGTAAAGATATCATTTGCTGAAGAATTAATAAAACCCTCAGTTGCTGCATCGGTTTTCACACATTGAGTTTTTCCGGGGACAATTGTCCAAAAATAACTGTGTACATGTGATTGATTCTTGGGATTATGTTCTCTACTGCTTATTTCTCTGCATATATAGTTATGAATGTTGCAGTAGTATTTATTTTGATATTTGCTAGAAGATTTTTGAATAATAACTTATGGAAATAATAAGTAGGAGAAATAAATCTATCACTGGAACTGTTTAATTTTCAATTTGAAAATTTCACATGGTATCAGAGCCAGAGATGAATAACAGAGAGGGGGAATCTATCAGTGAACAGAAATCTACTTTTACAGCAACAACACAGAAGGGTTCACGCAGTTCTCCAGGAAGGGGAAAAAGCACGACAGAACAGATGGATCACAACGTCTCTGTATTGGCATCCAAACTTGAGGAAGATTTTGCTTGTGTATCAAGCACTGCTTCTTTTGATGTCTGGTATTGAGAGTGGAGCCTCTGCTCACATGACTGGAGTACGAGACTGTTTTTCTGACTACCAAGAAGAGCAGATGAATTTCAAAATAACCATGGGTAATAAAGAAAAATGCACTCCCATTGGGAGAGGTACCGTAGTTTTTCAGACCGAGGTGGGAAATAGAATCCGAGCCACTAATGTGTTGCATGTGTCGGGTTTGGGGATGAATTTACTCTCAGTGTCTTAGCTTCAAAACTAAGGATATGACGTCTACTTTATTGGCAATAGAGTCTACGTCAAGCACCCCAGTTGGAAGAAGAAGGCACAGATCAAGGTAAGAAGCAACAAATTGTACAAGCTACAGCTTGACTCTCCAATGGCACTAGTTGGCAGCACAGATGAAACAAACCTGAATGAGTTAT
Organism: Pinus albicaulis; assembly: GCA_034641835.2. Lineage (NCBI taxonomy): Eukaryota > Viridiplantae > Streptophyta > Pinopsida > Pinales > Pinaceae > Pinus > Pinus albicaulis. The sequence goes on along the minus strand of CM076575.1, from coordinate 502,251,611 downwards.
GGCACGAAAGAATGGGGAATTTGTTGTTATGAATATAATTCATAACAAATAGTATAAATAGAAATAAATGTAATTACTAAATAATCAAATATTGATTATGTTAAGTAGTCGTTAGTTAACTGAAAAGGCATGTCTAAAAGACATGCCTAGTCATGAAAGGTCACCTGCATAGGTATAAAAGCATGCCTTATTGTAATCATTCAATCATCTTATTATATCATATCAATAAATATTATTATTATAAATACCTCTTGTATTTTTATAATTAAAGCCATTTTTGCTATTAAGCCAACAAATCTACAAGTCTTGCTGCTACAGAAACCAAATCTACAAGTTCCGCTGCTACATTTGCATCATGGGGCATTGAGAACTCTCCATAATACTGTCACAGGTGTTCCAAAACTGAACACTAAACAAGACGATGTCTGGAAGGGGTGTGTATTGGGAAAATATGCCAAGGTAGCATATCAGAGAAGCAACAATAGGGCCAAGGGTGTACTGGATCTGATACACTCAGATATCTGTGGGTTGATGTCCACTAGAGCTCTTAGCGGTGCTGAATATTTCGTCACCTTCATTGAGATGACCATTCTAGGAAAACCTAGATCTACTTCTTGAAGACCAAGGATGAAGTCTTCAGTCGATTCAAAGATTTTAAGGCTCTGGTAGAAAGTCTGACAAGGAAGCGGATCAAGTTTATTGCGATCAGATAATGGTGGTGAATACATAGATAAAGAATTCACCGAATTCTGCGCAAGGGAAGGCATCAAAAGAAAGTGGAAAACTCCATACAATCCGGAGCAAAATGGTGTGGCAGAAAGAAAGAACCAGACTATTGTTGAAGCAACACGAGCTACGCTGTATGACCAAGACATGCCCAAATTCCTGTGGGCTGAAGCGTGTAATACAACTGTCTACATTTAGAATAGGACTCCTCACGCTGCACTGGGAAAAATCACGCCAGAAAGTGTCTTCACTAGCAGTTAGCCTGAAGTGAGTCACTTTAGGATCTTCGACAGTACAACTTACTATCATGTGCCCAGTGAAAAGACGAAGAAGTTGGAGATCACTGCCGAAAAGGGGTATCTAGTAGGATACAATGAGAATGCAAAGGCTTATCACATCTACATTTCAGAGAGCAGGAAAGTGGTGGCATGAAGGGATGTGAAGTTCATCGATGAGAAGGCCTTCAGAAGATCCTGTGAGCTGCCTTTTGCTACGCGGTCCGAGGAAGATTCTCTGGTCCAGCCCCAACGACTATCAACAGAAAATTCAGTTGGCTCGCCAAGGCCTAGTGATCCAAAGGATGTGTCTCTCGGGGATCTGCAAGAAGGAGAGCCAGTGGTTCCACCTGTTGTTGCACAGAATGTCTAGGCACCACGACAACAGCTCAGATCGAGGGTTGTCACCCTGATCCCCAATCTCTCTATTTAAGTTGTCTCCTTGCAAACTGAGGGTAGACCCTAACGAAATGAAGAAGGAGAACTGATTGGAAACCAACCAATTCAGGAGACACAGTCGAACGACCAAGTACTTGTTAAGATTTAACGAGATTTTACATATTCAATTAGATTAAAAGTTTGAGACTAGTGCCTTATGGGGTCAATTATCCCGTTGTGAAATTAAGATCAAGTAGCTGATAGATAACTGCTGCTAAAATGGACAACTATCTTGCTATGAAAATACCAATACACCACGACAATATTCGATTCTTCAATTAAATGCTCAATTTATCAAAGTGAAAGGTAAGCCTTTTTCAATAATGTGATTTAACATTTGATTAAATATAAGTTCATAATGCATTTAAAGAGAACAAAACATTTTCATGACCCTTCAATATCATGCATTTAAGATTTTCGATCTAGGAAAGAAAGACATGCAATTTATCATCACTTGAAAATTTCTCAAAGTTGACTAGGCAATTAACATCAATTTCAAGCAATTTGAAACCACGGTTAGAGCTAATTAAAGGACCATCAATCCCAATAGATGCTAAGCATGAAAAAAGATTCGAACCAGGTGCAAGCTTTAAACAATTTAAATTCCGAAAAGATATTATCATGAAAGGACCATCGAATTTAAATGCTAAACATTTCAAACAATTCCAAATTAAAACGATCTTCTTAGTAATTTTAATCCAGAAATTGAAATTTATCCTATAGTCAAACTTTTAGATAAAAGTTTCACCCTTGACTATGGAATAATTTAGATTTTTCCTTTTTTATTTGCCGAAGACCACTTCCAAACAAAAGGTTTAAAACAAAATTTCCTAATGTTAAAAGTTAATTTTTAATTTTTTTGATAATTTTTTGAAGTTAAAAATTTCAATAAAGTTTTTGGTCTTTTTTTTTCAAAATTTTCAAAATCTAAGGTTATTGAAAATACCAAACTAAAAAAATAAATCTAAAACTCTAAAAAATTGAAAAGTTAGTGGAGATAGCCGCAAATGGAGAGGGAAGGACGCAACAGAGCGTTCGATGGCCAGCAACGAGGATGTGTGATAGAAAAATGTGTTAAGAGATGGGAGTGAGTGATGGAGAGAAAAAAAACGCACAAAATTGGAAGAAAACGCAAGCAACACAAATGACAACGTGATGGAAATGTCGAACAGCCAGTAGACAGAACATAAAATTTTGCAGGCACACTGGTGCATAGAATTTCAAGTTGTTGATGGGGATGTGTGACAAAAAAAATGCGTGAAGAGATGGCAGTGAGTGATGGGGAGCAGAAAAACGCACAGAAGTGGAAGAAAACGCAGGGAACGCAAATGGCAACTTGAGGGAAAGGTCAAACAACCAACAAACAGAACATAAAATTTTGCAGACACACTGGTGCATAGAATTTCAAGTTTTTCCTTTCACACAGCAAAATTAAATTCGATTTAAAATAAATACACCTACAATTATTTAATCCCTAATGCGAGATACTGCCCCTATATGCAACCCAAAACGATCTTGAGGCCAGATCTTATCGTCCAAGGCCTAGATCTGGCTCAGATCTAGAAAAAAAATTCTTTGAAAATCTCGAGTACAACCTGCACAAAAACCAGAAACAAGAGACCCAAAAACCCAATATATACATAGATAATAAAAACCCCAAAACCCCAGTGACTGAAAAAATTAAATATACTTACAAATCTACAATGCTATTTTACAGATCTGTTAGATCAAAGCCCTCCATGGCCAGATTTAACTTTAAACTCGATAAAAGATTAAGATACATTTTTTGTTTAGGCACAAGCCATAGAAAAACCCTGCAAAAATGGAATTTAAGGTAAGCCCGGGGAATTATATCCGGAGGGTTCTTCAGATCTTATCTCCTTGGGAGTCAGTTGGTCCAGTCGAGGACTTCCCCAAACGCCCAATTCTAAATTCGAAAGATTTTTGCACATTTTAAGTTAAATTGTTAAATCAATAGAGAAATAAGATAAAAGATAAAATTTTCAAGAGTCAAAGATACCTGCTAACTCAATCCAATTAATATTCTTACCCTAAATCCAGTAACCTAAGTAAGATACCTATGCAATATATTACTCTACAAGAGCCATTAATTAACAATCCAATAAAATAATCATTAACATAATATAAAGAACAAGTTTACCATAAAATGTTGAAGAGGAACACGACCATCAAAATAAAACCCCAAAGACTTCGTTTGTATTATTCCAAAAAATATTACAGGAGAGCTTCAAGAGCAAGTACACGATCAAGAGATCAGATGACTCAAAGACTGACAAAGACCTCTAATTTATAAGATAAAATCTCCAACGGCTAGTCCGGTTGATTCCTGTCAAATTAATCTCGACCGTTTAAAAAGATTTAATCATCTTTTGATCTCGTCCGTCGAAATTAATTTTTGAGGAAATTCGAATTTACCATTTAATTCCTTTTTAATGAACTCAAAAATAATATTTTTGAGTTAATTACCTCAAAAATTTGACTTTGACCTAACTACCAAGGACCAAGGGTCCAAAATTTCTCAAAATTCTCAATATTCTCTTGACCTGGGACCTTTAAAAAATTATTTTTTAGGGACCCACAAATTTTGTCTTTCAAAAATTTTAATTTACCTAGGATCTAAAAATAATTAAATTTCTGCCTTAGGGTTTTACTCTGGCCAGAAAATTTAATTAATTGACTCATGTGGGGAATAATTAATTTTTCAACCCTCTTTACATAAGATTAATACATTAAACCATGAGGGGAACACTCGTTCGCAAAAGACCCTCAATAAGCTACCCAAATTTGTGACTCAAAATATGATCTAGTAGACCTAGCAATCTGTAATAAAATGATCTAGCCAATTAGCTAGGATTATTCCCAGATTACTTTACAAAGACTCGATAAAAACACTAGGACTCACTTAGTATCTTGATGACAAAATCCACCCTAGCTTTGGGGTGAGGTTGGAGGGGAAAACTCCGCTGATCATTTATGTCGAGAAACATAAATGAATCAGTGAAACGAAAAACCTCCTAGGATAGAAATCGTCACCAAAATACTAGGTTTGCCTAGGTTGTTACATACATGATGGTCTTACTAAGATCATTTACATTATAAAGATGTAGATTGGGTTTACATCATTTATAAAACTGTCGACTGATGATGAAATCTGAATGGCGTGAACACCTCGAACATGATAGGTCCCATTTGCAAAAATGGGGGTGTACTGTTATGGGGTCGTTAAAACAGAGTGGTCAACATCGGGCTCTACTTGGGGACACGTTGCTTCATCGAAGGAATGTGAGAATCCAGAATCTACATCAATACACAATATTATATAAGTAGCGTCCATCCAAAATTCATCATTTAACATTTAGCACCTGAAAATAGAAGCTCTTCATTTATTGACTATTCTATCAACATGAAATGTAAATCTACTCTAACTACAAAATGAAATGCTGAAATAACAAGGTGTAAGGTTAGAGATACAATACAGAGGATGCCCTGTGGCATCAAATATGTTCAATATAGTGCATACTGAGTATTAGCCTGCTTTCAGGCAAGTCTGTGGGTTGCTTTTCAGATGTGCCATGCTCGATTCTGCATATTGTAGGACTCTGTCTTATCTAAATATCAAGCTGCTCTCGACCATCAGACGCATCTAGCCACTTACTTCTTCTTTTATGCTTTTTTCTCTTCTTCTTAGTGGGTTGTGATGTCAACAATGAGACCATTGTAGATTTCCTGTCCTTATCTTGAAGATGTTCGTACAAAATATCTGATGAGCCTGGAGTGTGACCAATCTTATTCTGAATATACTCCGTCAATGGTGACACATAAGCTTGGTCTTTCTTAACGTCCTTTGTAACCATAGTGAATTTCTCCTTAATGGGAAAAGTGACCTCCCTGTGATGAGATGGGAATTGCTTCAGCAAACTGGGAGGCCTATGATCTGTTGACAATCCTCACTTGGGTTGGAAATTTTGCATGTGTGATCTTTCCATTTTTTCTAACTTATTCTGAATAACAGTCATTTGATTAGAATGCTTAACCTTTACAACACTGATTTCCTTCGCATGACTCTCTTCAACAGTCAACAACTTGTGTTGAAGAGACATTTGACCGATTTCCATATTTTTTATTGCTGTATCATTATTCGCTTTCATGGCCATGAAGCAATTTTGCATATAGTTCATCTCTTTCTCATGATTTGCTTCCATGGTGATTAAATGATTCGAGTGATTAAATTCCATGATCGTCATTTCCTTGATATGTTTTTCTTCTAAGGCCAATAACTTGTTCTGCATAGAACCAATTTCCCTGGCGTGATCCACTATTAGTTTTTCTTGATTAAGTTCCATATTCCTAATGATTTGTGCCTGGTTCAGTTGAATATCTTTAACCATTTGAGTTAATTCTTTGATAAAATCATTTTCAACTTTGGTAGTTTCATTTACTTCAATTTTTGCTTTTCCCTTTTCTTTATCTCCATATTTGTTTTCATTTGCT
>CM076575.1:502120024-502245560 GCA_034641835.2 Pinus albicaulis | reverse complement strand
GTAGGAACAACAAGTTCAAAGGAAAAAGGAAGGCTCCCTCTGATCATAGTGGAAATGGGCAACCTTTCAAGAGGTCAAGAAATTCTAGGTACAATGAGTCTAATGTTTTTGATAATAAGAGAAATGAATGTATTCTTATATCTGCCCTCTCTGTTGCATCTCCACCCAACACCCTGGATGTCTGGTTGATTGATAATGGCGCTTCAAGGCACCTCACTGGTTATAAATAAGCCCTCTCTGATTTGGTTGAGAAGGATACCAATCTGGAAATTATCCTTGGAGATAATTCCACCTATCCCATGAAAGGGACAGGGACTGTGACCCTCCATCTATCTCAAGGTCAAGTCCTCCGTTTACAAGATGTGTTGTACGTACCTAATTTGAAGAAGAACCTTGTGTCCATCTCGGCAATGGAAGACAAAGTGTTCAAGGTGGCATTCATTGATGAAAAAGTAAGTATCTGGAAGAAGAACTTCAAGGAAGCTCTTACTATTGGTTTTAGAGTTGATACACTCTACCAGGTTGGAGGAAGTCTATTGGGGGCTATTTCATGTAATACAACTCTTCAAATAGAGTTATGGCACCGGAGATTTGCACACCTTCTTTACAAAGCCCTTCTCGAAGCAAGGAAGGTGGTGACAGGGATGCTCGAATTTAAAAATGAATTCGAAGACTTTTGCAGAGAAGCTGGCATTAAGAGGGAGACCACAACTGCGTACACTCCTGAGCAAAATGGTGTTGCTGGAAGAAAGAACAAGACCATTGTGGAAGCTGCCTATGCCATGTTGTGTGACCAAGGTCTTCCGAAGTTTCTATGGGGAGAAGGTGTGAACACTGTTGTGTATGTTCAAAATAGATGCCCGCATTCCGCTCTGAACTCCAAAACTCCCAAAGAATTCTTCTTTGGTAAGAAAATTGATGTTTCTCATTTTAGAGTTTTTGGTTGTCATGTTTTCTTTCATGTACCGAAAGAAAAAGAGAAGCAACTTGGATGCTTCTGGAAAGAAGGGAATGTTTGTGGGCTATAGTGAAACTTCGAAGGCATATAAAATCTATGTGCCTGGTCAAAGAGAAGTGGAGATATGCCACGATGTCACCTTCGATGAAGATGTTGCCCTCAAGAAAGTGAGAAATCTTCCTAGCTCCAAGGAAGACAAAGAAGATGAAGAAGTAGGGAAGTAGGAAGAGTTGAAGGATGAACTCATGCCCGATGTTGAAGGACCTATGGATCCTATTGATCCACCTCCTTCAAATAATAGAAGACCCTCATGGCTCGGGGATACTCTCGTAGATGCCAAGAGACATATTGCCCCAAGGGGGACATTCCGTGAAAGCAAGAAACCGAAGAGATACCAAGGGTATCTAGCAGCCATGAGTACGATAGTACAATTTGAGCATGGATCATTTGAAGAAGCCATAAGCATCAATTTCGAAAGGATGTTATGCACGAATAATATGAGTCCATTATGAAAAATGATGTCTAGGAAGTGGTCCCAAGACTGGAGGACAAATCTGTTGTCACCTCAAAATGGCTCTATAAGATCAAGCATGGATCTGATGGAAGTGTTGAAAAGTACAAGGCAATATTTGTTGCCTAGGGCTTCTCTCAAAAAGAAGGTGTTGTAGCTCCTAGAGACAGCCTTGAGTTGCAAAATACCAGTGTCTAGGACATCTTAAAATTAGAGGTTAAAAATGGACAATTGTATAAATACCTCTGACAGAATGTGGGTCATGATAATAATGGATTTGGTGGTTCGAGAATGGAGAAGACCATTTGAGCCTGCTTCATGTGAATTCCCCAAACGAAGAGAGAGCTCAAGAGGCTGCGAGGTTGATGGCTTTTAGATGGGCCAAGTATAAAACAATGAGCAAAAGCTTTAAAATGTGCAGAGGCGTTAAGGAAGAACGGAGAAGGAACCCACAAGAGACAGGCTTAATAGATTTAAGAATCTGTCCCCTGTGACCTCAAAGGAAGCGGATATGAATGAGATATGGGCAACAACAGAGATTCGTGGAATGCGAATTAAGGGAGTGCAGCAAGCTTAAAACATGAGCGTTAACACCTGGGCATTATACAGGCACGAATTCATGAATAAAATTGCAGACTACTAGCAGCTACATTACACGAACCAATCAAAGTAGCATAGCATGAAAATGATTACACGTAAAAGGGAGATTACTAATAACAAAAGGAAACAAATACATACTACTCATTGCTCCATCTGGAATCCAAATAACAGCTCTGTATCATATTAATTTTAAACAACTCTCCCAAATATGTATCTCAGAGCAGAAGGAGCACAATCATACAAAACTACAGCAAAATCCTTCCAAATTCCAGAACCTTTCTTTAATATTGGAACGAGCTACATATAGAGTTCCCCCCGAGGGTCTTACGATACTAATCATTTATGATCGACCCATACTTATGAAATCAAAACATCCTACCTAACTTGCAGAGCTTACATTGAGAAATTACTTCTGTACTAAGAGAATTAAAACAGGAATCGGGTGAAATTGAGATTTCACTAGAAAAATCATCAAAATTAAACAGAAAACAGAAAGGACATGGTCGCCCATGGAGGCCAATAATGGGAGCATTCAAGACGGTATGGCGAGGAGCAGTCATAGGTGGACAGACTAACTGTCATCATATGATTCCATTTATTGCTTGCAAACATCCACTCCCTCAGTCTGGTGATTTCCACTTAATCCATTATGAAGAGGCTTGTCGTACTACGTGCACCTGGTTCTTTAGCAGAGATCTCCTGAGTAGACCGAACAAACCACAACTTGCATTTTCTGCCCAAAAGCCCATGTAGTGTTTTTGAATAGCAAAATGGGAACCAGATTTCAAAGGAGGTCTCAAGTGGTAAGCAGTATCGTAGAGGGGGGGGGGGGGTGTGAAATGATGAGAGGACGATACGTGGAAGAGTGGGCGGTAATGAATACACCCCCCACCATGGTTAAAGTTCGAAGACCGGGGGGTGTCCGAAATGCATTAAGGACCATCGGATGCATTGGGGTGAAGCGGAGGTGATGGAGAGATGCAAAGGGCTTAGCGGTGATGGGATGTGTGACAACGAATGGGAATGGCAAGAGTAATGGTGGGGCCGATAGTATTAACTCACGGTGGAAATGGTTTAAACCCAAAGAATGCGAGTCAGAGACCGGGGGGTTGCTTTAGAAGATGTGGCAAGGAAGGTGGGGCCTTGCTCCCATCACAAATCGCAGTCAGAAGGTTTTATCAATGCACAGCGGAGGGTAAGGGCTAAGATTCGTGGGGAGCGACATGCGATGGGCAGAAGTGACGTGGTAGATAGTGGGACCGAACCGCAGCCCGCAAATCGCAAAACTTAAGGTTTAGCCATAAGCAGAGGTGGTAAACACTAAAAGAAGCGAAGTGTGAAGTGCATGGGAGAAGGTAAGTGACGTGGAGGGAAGGTGGGACCCGACCGCATCGCAAGTTAAACAAAATAGGTTGCGGGTGTTTCAAAAGGTAAGTTAAAAACTGTGCGATGCGATATCGCACATCGGCGATCGTAGGTTTTAACGTTAGACAGAATGGAATAAGTTGTAATTTTGCGAAATGCGATGGACGGTGGGGGAAGGGTGACGTGGCACAGAGGTGGGACCGCGCCCGCAAGTCGCAGATCACAAGTTTTATAATGCACACAACGGGGGTTAAATGTTATTTTTTGCAAAGTGCGAAGTGCGAAGTGCAGGGAGGAGTGACATGGCAGGACGGAGGTGGAACCGCCCGTAGATCGCATATCGCAAGATTTGTAGGTTAGCGGTGGAGGGTAAATAGTAGGGTTCACGAAGTGCAATATGCGGGCATTTAAATGTCGAGAAGTGCGAAAAGGCGAAAAGGTAAGGGAAAGGCGAAAACGAAGGATTGCATGCGATTTGGTAATGTGGTAAGGTTGGATGGGTCCCACCAAATCACATTGGCTGACAAACAAGTTTTGGCTAAGTCTTAAGAGGTAAAGGCTAAGACATGTGGGGAGCGATGTGTGATTTAATCTCCATCGTCCATGTCTCTGCTCCAAATCCGCGCTTTTGATCCTGACCGCCTATTTTCCCCTTTGCGCCTCCTCCAAACCTTGAAAATGAGCCATTTCTCTGCCTTTCTTTGATTTAAAAGTAAAGGGTGCGGGCTCCGGCTCTTGAACTACACTCTTTGATTACGGGGCATCCTTCCAGCCAGTGCTTGAATAGCTTGGCCTTCCTCTTAAACCTTCACGCCTCTGCCATGTGATTTCCTTATAAGGATCGACTCTCCATGTTATGTGTGGTCACAGGCCAACATTGGCTCCATCTGGGGACAATGTGTTGTTCTAAGTGCGTTGAGAACCTGCAGACCTTGAATGCCTATGCTTTATTGGGCTCATGGGGTCACAAGTACATACTGATTACACAAATTTTTATATCAACAGTCAAGTGGACACAAAAATGGAAGATGAAATGAAAGATGATATGGAAGATGAAATGGGAGGAATGTAAACAAAATGGAGTATAGATAGTGGAATGATATATATAATGAGTTGGATTAGCCCTCGTCAGTGATGAAAATAGAACTTGAGGAACTGCCCATTCACGGGCGCCTCAAGTTTATCTCCTTCTAAGTTCTCCAGGGCAAAAGTATTGTTGCCTCTGACCTCTGCCACCCTAAAAGGACCAAACCAGAGGGGGTCAAACTTCCCATGTTTCCCTTTGTCTGCTCTCCTGACATCCCATTGTAGCACCAAATCCCCCACCTAGATTTCTCTCTCTTTAGCTCTTTGGTCAAATAAGCCTTTCATTTTTTCTTGATATTATGCTAGTCTAAGACTTACCTGTTCCCATGTTTCATTCAACTCCACTAACTGATTCATTCTTCGGATAAGGTCATTTGGCTCCACCTCACTTTCTTGTAAAAATCGGGCCACGGGTAATGCAAGTTGAATAGGGAAGACTGCGGCCCTGCCATACACCAGTTCATAATGGGACTTTCCAGTGGATCTTTTCATGGTGATGCGATTTTTCCAGAGTGCAAACTTAAGCTGGGAATCCCAGTTCTTTTGATTTTCGTTGATGGTATTCTTCAAGATCCTCACCAGTGTCTTGTTGGATGATTCTGCCAACCCGTTCCCCTGTGGATAGTATGCAGTGGAGTGACCCAGCAAAATGTTGTAACACTGACAGAAATTAACAAATTTAGCCGACTTGAAAGCGTGGGCATTATCTGTGACGATTTTAGCTGGGCATCCAAACTTAGCTATTATGTTATCCTCTAGGAACTTGATCACCACCGAATCTGTAGCATTTCTTGTGGGCACTACCTCTACCCACTTGGTGAAGTAGTCTGTAGAAGTGAGGATCCATCGATGCTAATTGCTAGACGCAGGGTGAATCTCTCCTATGAAGTCAATCCCCCATTGTTTAAAAGGTTCTTCAACATGTACTAGAATTAATGGGAGAGGTGCATACCTTTGTTTTTCGGGGAATGTCTAACACTTCTCGCAGGCCCAGACACAGGCATGTACATCGCCGAACAACTTAGGCCAAAAGAACCCTGCCTTCAGAATCTTGTGTGTTGTGGATCGCCAACTGTAATGCCTGCTGAATATCCCTTCGTGGAACTCGGTCATCACGTGGTCAACTTCTTGCTCTGTCAAACACAATAATAAGATTCCCACCGATTCTCTCCAATAGAGTCGCCCATTTGCCACAATGTACTTTTGAGACCTCAATCTCAAAATGTGATACTTGGTCTTATCATAGTGAAGGGTACACCTCAACGTTAAAAGATATTCCACTATATCTTTATACCATGAGGATAGGAGGTACTTGTCATGTGTTTTCTGAGCGGAAGATTCTATACCTTGGTGTGCACCTATGTCCTCCTGTGCCTCTCCTCTTTTCATAGACAGATTTATTCCTAGAGCTTGACAGTTGGATTTAGAAGGGATTTTTGTCAGCCCCCGACCTTTGATGAGTTTAGTAGGCTTTATCTCCAATTCGTACTCCTGGATCTTAGCTATCCATTTGCCCCTCTTCCCTTCACTGTCACCCTGTACCAGAATATCCTTCACTACTGCAGTGGGTACATAAGTTGTTATGGCTGACTGTAACACATACACTCGAATGCCTTCAGCGATTTGACCAGAGCGTAAGCTTGCTTCTCCAGGACATCATGTTTCAATTCAGCGTCCTGCAGGACTTGATTGAAGAACGCAATGGGTTATTCATGCCCATCAGCATTTTTCTGTAAAAGTACTGTAGCTATTGTGTGAGGAGAGGCGAAGGAGAAAATCATGAATGGCTTCCCATAATCTGGACCTGCCAGCATTGGAGCTTCTGCAAAGGCCTGTTTGACCCTATTGAAAGAGTCCCTAGACTCAAGGGTCCATCTAACTTCATTATTCTTCTTCAGCATCCCGGTGATGTTGCGGACAATCTCGGCATAATTGGGAATGAACCTTCTGAGGAAATTTATTCTTCCCAAGAACACCTGTACTTCCTTTTGTTTCTTGGCAAGGGAATGTTGTTTATCACCTCTACCTGCTTCGGGTCGATTTTCACTCCCTCCTTAGTTACTATGTGCTCCAGTAACTTCCCTTCGTCCAAGGCAAACATGGATTTTTGAGGATTCAGAGACAGGCCATACCTGCGACATTTATCAAAGGTTCTTCGAAGGTGCTTTATATGTTCAGCATCACTCTTTGAAAAGACGATGATGTTGTCCAGGTAGATCACCACAAACTTGCCTTGCTTTCTTATGAAAGCGATGTCCATCACCCGATGTTATGTGGCACCAACGTTTATTAGGCCAAAGGGCATTCGGGCATACATGAAGGTCCCCCAAGGCGTAGTGAACGCTGTCTTCTTTTGGTCTTCCCCCTATTGATCCACCTCCTTCAAATAAGAGAAGACCCTCATGGCTCAGGGATACTCTCACAGATGCCGAGAGACATATTGCCCCAAGGGGGGCATTCTGTGAAAGCAAGAAGTCGAAGAGATACCAAGGGTATCTAGCAGCCATGAGTACAATAGTACAATCTGAGCCTAGATCATTTGAAGAAGCCGCAAGCATAAATTTTGGAAGGATGTTATGCACGAAGAATATGAGTCCATTATGCAAAATGATCTCTGGGAAGTGGTCCCGAGACCAAATGACAAATCTGTTGTCACCTCGAAATGGCTCTATAAGATCAAGCATGGATATGATGGAAGTGTTGAAAAGTACAAGGCAAGATTTGTTGCCTGAGGCTTCTCTCAAAAATAAGGCATAGATTATGATGATATATTTGCACCTGTGACCCCCTATACCACCATTTGATCTATTATTGCCCTTGCTGCAATGCAAGGATGGATTCTACATCAGCTGGATGTGAAGACCACGTTTCTGCATGGATCAATAAAGGAAGAGGTGTATGTGGAGCAACCTCTTGGGTTCAAAGTCTGAGATAGAGACACCCATGTATGCAGGTTGAAGAAAGCCTTCTATGGGTTGAAGAAAGCCTTCTATGGGTATGAGAGGATAGATAGCTACTTGATGAAGCTGGGCTTCACTCGAAGTAATGCTGATCCAAACCTTTATTTTAAGGTTGATAGAGAAAGGCCTCTCATTCTGGTTCTCTATGTGGAAGATCTCTTCCTGACAAGTGCTGACCCTCTCATTCATCTGTGTAAGAGGGAGCTAACTTCCGAGTTTGAGATGAAAGACCTAGGACTGATGCACTATTTCCTACGCTTGGAGGTCTGGCAGAGGCCAGGTGAGATTTTCCTTTCTCAAGGAAAATATGTTGTGAAGCTGCAGGAGAGATTTGGTATGGTGGACTGTAAGTTTGTGTCGACACTGATGGAACTCAACTTAAGAAGTTGTGTGGAAACGTAGCTAGGCTCGTGCTTGCAAATCCTACCGAGTATCGACAACTCGTGGGGGCCCTGATGTTCCTAGTGAACTCCCATCCGGACACATGTTTTGTAGTGAACACTTTGAGTCAACATATGGTTGATCCTCATCACATTCATTGGATTGGTGCCAAGAATCTATTGAGATATCTTCAGGCACAATCAACCATGGGTTGAGATACATTGCCGGGAGTTTGAGACTCCATGGATATACTGATGTCGACTGGGCTGGTAGTGTGGTGGATCGCAAGAGCACATCTGGATGTTGCTTCACCTTGGGTTCTTCTTCGATATCTTGGATAAGCAGGAAGCAGAAGTCAGTGGATTTGAGCACTGTTGAGGTCGAATACACTGCAGCAAGTATGGCCTGTTGTGAAGCTATTTGGTTGCAAAAGCTCTTCAATGAGCTATTTGGGCATGTGCTAAATACCACCATTATCCTCTGTGATAACCAAAGTGGGATTCGTCTTTCTGAGAATCTCGTGTTCCACGATCGATCCAAGCATATTGATATCAAGTACCACTTTATCCGAGATATGGTACATCAAGGTGCTGTAAGGCTCGATCATACAGGAACTGATGAGCAAGTTGCGGATATTCTCAGGAAGCCCCTGGGGAAGGTCAAGTTCCTAACCTTCCGCGAGAATCTTGGAATCATGGAAAAACCCTATTCTGAGGGTCCTGCTTGAGTTGGACTATGAGCTTTGGGAGCTCCAGGGGGCTTGGGGATAGCTTGTTAGAGCTATAAGCAGATACGGAGCTAGGCCTGCCAAACCTTGTTGTGCTTCTACCCCACCGTTATGATATTGAGTTGGTTCACCTCTCTTTGATTTGTGCCCCGCACGCATCCTACCCATGGGGTTTCAGACTCATGGGAAGTACCTCTCATTTAGCCAATGAGGTGGGAAATGTGGATAGAGACCAATAGCAAGACCTATGGACACATCAGAGATTGTCGTACTCTTTATGTCTAGGATGGCACGTGTCCAACAGCTTGATCTGGGATAAAGTATGATGAGGTTCTTACCTCTAAACTGAATTTGGGTCAGTAAACTAACTTTGGGTTAGTATGTGACTCTTTTTGAGTCTATTGAGATTTTATCCTCTAAACTGACATCGGGTCAATAAACTAACTTCGGGTTAGTATGTGACTCTTTTTGAGTCTATTGAGGTTTCATCCTCTAAACTGACTCCGAGTCAGTAAACTAACTTCGGGTTAGTATGCGATTCCTTTTTAGTATATTGAGGTTTCATCTTCTAAATTGACTTCGGGTTAGTATGAGACTCTTTTGAGTCCAAGAGAGGTTTTAACCTCTAAGCTGACTTCGGGTCAGCTGAGTGTGATGTCTTTGTGACTCACCTTTTTGTTCCATCTGAAAACGAGAGCTAGCAAAGCAAGTTACGGCATGATGACGCACGATGTTTGGTGAAAGTACACGATGGTACTGATGGATGGCATTTGTGGACAGATGTAGTTCTCCCTAGTTGAGAGGGTTTGTTAATTTTGGGCAACTAGGTCCAAACTCCATGTTGCGCTGCTCATATGATGATGGTCATATTTTTGTTGGATTCCTCTTTCAGAGAGGTGCAATTTTGATCTAAAGATCATCTTGTTTGGATGAGCTATACATTTATTTTGAATTTATTTTCCACATGTGCAAGGTCGGCCAGATTTGTAATGTAGGCTCACATACCTAATAGATGTGTCACACACCCTCACTAATCAGTGATATAGAATTGGAAAGACTTGGAGGTCATTTGCTGATCAACTCATCACACATTCTCTCATTGTGATATGAATGGTTCGATAGCCTTTGGAGGCCTTTTTCCCCTCACATGTGTGGAGCGAAGCTGTTGTTTTCTGCGGATTTGTTTAGGGCTTTTTGCTATAGTGTTGACCAGCGTTGACCATGGTCAACCCTTGGTCGTTTGACCTCAAAACTCTACCAAAAATCTGATTTTGAGAGGCCGTACTGCTGGGCACTGAAATCGAGGAAATTCGAGCTATTTGACTAAAGCCCTAATCTGCTACGTTGACTTTTTTGTTGTTGTACTACGTTGACTTTGGATTGACTAGCGTTGACTTGTGATGCGCTGTCTTTGAGGGCTGTGGGTGTGACGCATGAAGGTTTGGCTTACCGAGAGAGACTTTGCTGGCTGAAGCGTCATGTTGACTGCCGTAACGCAACAATATCTCATATCTTTGTTGGACAAAAGGAATTGTAAATCTGATCTATATTTGGATTGTCTTCTATTGATCCATTATTGTGTTTTGTCAGCATTTTACTTTCACAGTTATGTGATTGCTATTTTGTATCGGGCATAAGAAAGATTGAAGTAAAATTGCATTGGTTATTTGATTTAACATGGAATCAGAGTTCAGGTAAAGACAAAGTCCAAGCTAGTGTTAGAAGCAATCATTGAAAGAAGGAATCCCATCAAGGACAAATGACCTCCTCATCCTACAATGGGCTCCATTGGTATTTTTCTAAAACACAAGAAGATGAAGGAAATGCTTAGAATGGCTGATAAAGAAGATTGAAAGGGAGCTAATGCTAAAAAAACTAGATGAAAAATACAGCCATTCTTATGTGGTTAAAAAAAATTTATTTTAAATTTCTTTATTTCATTTCGAAATAATCTTGAACTCCAAAATTTAATTAGGTTCAGGGCATAGCTCATTGACCTTAACTCAAATATTTTCAAATAGGATAAAGAACCAAACATCAGACAAGACATAAAGCGTACCACAGAAGCTGAGAGACTGAAGGTGGATGCAAAACAGAATGTAGGAGTCCCTACATCACAACGCAGACAGAGACAATCACCTGACCGTTATACTGGATACATGGCTCTTATGAGCAAGTGTATCGTGACAAAGCCATCTTCTTTTGAAGAAGCAGTGCAGGAGCCCACATGGGTAGATGCCATGGTGGAGGAGTATGACTCCATTGTCAGAAACAGTGCTTGGGAGATTGTTCCAAGGCTGGTGGGAAAATCAGTTGTAGGATCAAGATGGATCTACAAGGTAAAGCAAGCTGCTGATGGGAGCGTCGAGAAGTATAAGGCAAGATTTGTTGCCCGGGGCTTCTCACAGATCGAGGGGATTGACTATGAAGAAACCTTTGCACTTGTCGCACGGTATTCTTCCATACGAACCATCCTTGCTCTCATAGTGCAAATGGGTTGGCACATTCATCAGATGGATGTGAACACTGCGTTCCTTAATGGGATCATTGAGGAGGAGGTGTACATTGAGCAGCCTGAAGGATTTGAGATCTTCAGCAGCGAGTCGCATGTGTGCGGGCTCAAAAGAGCATTGTATGGGCTGAAACAAGCACCACGTGCTTGATACACTCGGATCGACAGCTATTTCACTAGACTTGGCTTCACCAAGAGTGAGGCGGATGCAAACCTGTACCAGATTGTGGTGGAGGGTAAGCTTTTAATCATTGTACTTGATGTTGATGATTTAATACTAACAGGTGATGAGCAGTTGATACACTCATGCAAGGCAGATCTTGCAAAGGAGTTTGAGATGAAGGATTTGGGCCTCCTTCATTATTTCCTTGGATTGGAAATATGGCAGCGGAAAGGTGAACTGTTTGTGTCTCAAGGCAAGTATGCCCAGAAGATACAAGAGAAGTTTCACATGTAAGGTTGCAAGCCTATCGAAACTCCTCTTCCAGGAAATTGGGAGAAAGAGGATGCTACATCGGCAGAGGTAGTGGATGCCACTGTTTATCGACAGTTGGTGGGTTCACTTATGTATTTAGTCAATACAAGACCGGACACATAATATGCGGTGAACCAGCTTTCACAAGCGATGGTTAAGCCTACGAAGCTCTTTTGGAAGGCAGGCAAGCATGTCCTGAGATATCTCAAGGGCACATATGAGTATGGTTTATGGTACAGACAGACGGATGAGGTGAAGTTGCATGGCTTCACGGATGCAGATTAGGCAGGAAGCCCAACAGACAAAAATAGCACATTAGAAGGGATTTTCAATATCGAATCTACGACAGTTTCTTGGTACAGCAGGAAACAAATATCCGTGGCACTCAGTTCAACGGAAGTAGAATACATGGCAGCAAGTCAAGCTGCATGTGAAGCTATCTGGATGAGGAAGATCCCGGTTGGTTTGTTCGGTTCACATTTAGATCCCACAGTGATACATTGTGATAAACAGAGTTGCATTAAACTCTTGGTTAATCCTGTGTTTCATGATAGATCTAAACATATTGATATCCGGTATCATCATATCAGAGATTGTGTGTAACGGAAGATCATGTTGCTTCAGTACATTCCTACAGAGGATCAGAATGCAGATATTCTGACGAAGACACTCACCAGGAGAAAATTCGAATACCATAGAGGCAAGATCAGGGTGAAGGATAATCCCTATCTTGTTGAGAGGGAGTGTTGAGATTCAACAAGATGATGAGCTTAGTGAAAAGAGTTTCCTTCATTAAGTGGGCCCGCAGGGTATTCTTGGCGCAAGTCTATTTTTAGACATGATGATCATATTTCAGAAGTTGCAGGATGCTATTTGTGGATGGTTGATCAAGATGGAAAAATAGATGAAATTCTATTTTTAGAATATTGGGCGAAGTCTATTTATAGATCATTGATCTAAAAATAGATGCATGTCGGTAATTATTAGCTCTTAATAATTATCCGACAATAAATAACAACTTATTCTCTTGGAGCACTTTGTTTCAGTGCACAAATGTGGCACATCAGTGGACTGAGGGAATTACGCAATTCCCAAGGGTTTACTGGAGCTAATGCATGGAGGATTCAGTTAGAACTCAAGTGGCAGATTTATGACACAGTTGCAAGAAGTAGTTACGGAGTTGTATTTAGTTTAACTCAGTTAGACTTAGCTGAGCTAGTTGTATCTAGTCTAATTGAATGATACACTAGTGAGAGTGGAGTGGATTAATTAGTTAATTAATTCACAAATAATAACTCATTAATCCACTGAACAATACAACGGTTAACTACCGTGCATGGCAGTTTCAGTGGAGACCCAGTGGAGAGATAGGTGAAAGGGCAAGTTAGACTATCTATTGTGACTATAGTGATGCATTGATTGCATCACACACACATTGGAGTTGCCAATGAGGATTGCGCAATCAAGGAAAGAGTAATTCGAATTCATTCAAAGCTATTCTTCAGCAGGGATTGCGTAGTGGAGGTAGGCTAGCAGAACGCAGAGATCGGTGCATGGATTTGCAAGATTGTTCATGATTAGTGTGTGACGATTGTATTGTACTGAGAGCTTGATAAGCTTTGTATGAGGATTGTCATATGATTCCATGATACATAATATATAGTTGGGGTTTTCAGCTTCAGGTTTTCTCGGTTAAAAACTGTGTTATGTGTGATTGATTATTTTTGTTTATGCTTCACATGTGTGTGCAATTAATTTTTCCGCAAAAGATTAACAAGTGGAATTGATTTAGTATTTTGCATAAATTTAAATAGTGTGAGATCAGGTGAATCTAGGACATATGCATGCTTAGTGCATATAATTTTTACATCCCGTGAATCGGGTACGAATCCTGGCGAATCGTATCGGATTCGCCAGATTCGAGATTCAGAGCCCCTGGGGGACGAATCTGGTTTCTTAGTTGCCTGGTAACTTGATCTCACTTGCCTCGGTTCACATGCATTTTCTTGCAATGTGGTTCTATTGATTTTTACGTTACTTGTAGTATCGACATGCTCTCCCAACCCTCTTATTTCCGAGAGACAAGGGGATTTCTCTTTCCTCCCTCTGAGTAGGGATGGTTGGGCAGGTTTTAATTGCAGTTATCAATCACATGGTCCTAGGCACTTCGTTCCTCTATGAATGAAAATGATATGTATTGCTCTGGTTTATAGATGGTGGAATGAGCTTTGGTGAAACATCCATATTGATCCAGACTGACAGTAACACCCGCTGTCTAGCAATGAGTATATCTGTGCTGATTGCGGGATCCTACTTACAGGGTGTTAATGTTTGGAAATAAAGCATCGTTATATGTGCAATATCATTTCTCTTAAAACAAGAACTGACAATAAAATGTGATAGCATTAGCATGAATATTCAAGCCTTGTGAAATCCTCCTCCATCAAAGCCCATAGTCTCTCTCCCTCAAATATGGTTTGCAACTCCTTATATTTTACTACTCAATGAATCACCTGGAAAAATAGAGCAAAGTATTGTTTCACATTTGAATCGCCTAGGATGCTATTAGTCTCTTTTGTTTTCACTTGTTGAATCCAATGGCTATGTCAACTGTACTTGGATACCAGGAACCAGAACCTCAACCACATAAAGCTTGAGCTTTCAAGGCGATCACATACCAAGAACCAGAACCTCAACCACATAGAGCTTGAGTCTTCAAGGCGATCACACTCTGATTGCAATAAATTCCCTGTAATCTCCGTGAATATAGATTTCTGATTTCCTATTGTAGAGTAGAAGTTGTCCTCACAAGGCTAATTAAAACATCAATCACTGACACATCTATGATTTTATTACACTTCCATGGAGTGGAATGTGCTCAGAAAAGACAAGTCCATTAGCCATATTGCACCATAAATCAAATAGAGGAACTGGGTATCAACAATGAAGGTCTCTAGTGTTTGGAGACATCCAGCGTTTGGAGTTATTCCCAATGTAAAGGCCAATGGACATTCTCTCTGGAAACTGTAGGCTCGAACCTTAAGCAGCTAGGAATGTCCTTAACATCAAAGGATTTGATAAACATTTGGTTGCCATGTACTTTTATTTTACTTAACAAAATGTTGATTAATAGTGTTTTCACTTGTTGAATCCAATGGCTATGTCAAATGTACTTGGATACCAGGAACCAGAACCTCAAGCACATAGAGCTTGAGCTTTTAAGGCGATCACATACCAAGAACCAGAACCTCAACCACATAGAGCTTGAGTCTTCAAGGTGATCACACTCTGATTGCAATAAATTCCCTGTAATCTCCGTGAATATAGATTTCTGATTTCCTATTGTAGAGTAGAAGTTGTCCTCACAAGGCTAATTAAAACATCAATCACTGACACATCTATGATTTTATTACACTTCCATGGAGTGGAATGTGCTCAGAAAAGATAAGTCCATTAGCCATATTGCACCATAAATCAAATAGAGGAACTGGGTATCAACAATGAAGGTCTCCAGTCTTTGGAGACATCCAGCGTTTGGAGTTATTCCCAGTGTAAAGGCTAATGGACATTCTCTCTGGGAACTGTAGGCTCGAACCTTAAGCAGCTAGGAATGTCCTTAACATCAAAGGATTTGATAAACATTTGGTTGCCATGTACTTTTATTTTACTTAACAAAATGTTGATTAATAGTGTTTTTACCACAGGACCATGTGAATTTCTTAGGACGCGGTGTACCGCAATATTTTGCTTTGGGTTTGGTCACAATGACAAAACATTTAGTCAATTTAAGGATTGTCACTCTTTTGAAGTATAATTACTTTACCAGAACTCCATTTACCTGCAGAACTTGAACTATTAAACTGTATTTGTTATCTGTGTAAAAATTCACAAAGAGATTGGAAACAATCCTCTCCTCTATGCAGATGATTTTCCAGATTACACAAGGAGATTGGAAACAATCCTCTCATCTATGCAGATGATTTTCCAGCACTTTATGTAGGTCCACACATGTTCTACCATTCGGCCAATATGGTAATTATCTATAAGCTGCAGGGAGGCAAATATGGGAGTCCTGTTGCTTGTTGTCTGACGATCCCTGAATTTTCATTCTCCACTCATGGTAAAGAAATAAACTTTATGATATGCCTTATGTCTAAAGGTGATGCTGAAATATTAGATTGCATATCACTAAGAACAGATGATTCACCCGTTAATAGAGAGTTTTAGTAATTATGCATTGCAAATACATAGAATAGCTAGAAGTCTGATAGCTGTCTTCCAGTTTTGGACTAACGCTGAATCTTGTACTTAAGCCTTCGTTTGAGGTCTGGACAACTCTGTTTCAGGAATCTCCATCTATATATATATTTTCTCCACATCATGAGCTTTCATTAAATCTGTATAGCTTCTAAGGGAAAAATCTCTAGTAGAAGGAAAGTTGTCAAGAATGATACTAACCTAACCCTAAGACTTATCACTGTTAATGTCTGAAAGTTACTTGGTTTGCAACATATATTAATTTTCCACGCCATTTAACTAACCATCTCCTATTAGTTCTTTAACTGCCCTTTACGTTAAAAAAATCTACTGCTTCTTGGTATCTTAAAAAGCAATGACAAATTAATTAAACTTCAATATAGTTAACAAAATATATTTTTAAAAATTAGAAATTATAGTTAAATTTTAAATACCAGTCTATTCATTTATAGGTGAAAAGGCACTCACAATAATAAATGTTCACATCATAAATGGATAATAAATGAAATGAAATGTAAATTTATGATTCAATTAATAATGTTGCAAAATAATGTAATTCTCATGATGCTAATATTCAAAAGGAAATAATGCTTAATTAGATAAATATGCCAGAACAACTACAAGTACAAAAATATTATCATTATATGATTAAAGAGAACCAGTTGTCATTGCTTTCTGTTTTTAATAATTTTACAGCCTGAAATGTAAAAGATTTTTTTTCCATTTGATGCTAGGGCATTATTCCTTGTTCCAGTTACACTGCAAATAAAAAAGGGATAAGATTCATCTCAATGCCTCGGAAGCAACTGTGGCTGCCACTAAACCCTCTCTAACACTCTCCAACATTCTTACTACAAATCTCATAGTTGGTCTTTCTTCTGGTGAATGTTTTGAACAAAGCAAGCCAATATGCAACAAAGAAAATAGAAAATTAAATATATTATCTTCTTCAAATTCATCAGCGACCAACTCACTAAACAGATTATGGTCAATTACTTCCTCCACTTCCACTTTATTTAGAATTGCCAAATCCACCCAATTGTGCAAATTTAGGTCTTCAACAAACATGTCACTAGCTGGTTTTTTCCTGGTAAATAGTTCCAGTAACAGAATACCATAGCTGTAGACATCTCCTTGAGTGGAAACTGTGCCACCCAATCCATATTCTACAATAAATGAAACCTTCATTAAATTTTACTCAACCAATCTACAATATTGTTAATGAGATAAGAAAAATGAAGGTGATGTTTAAAAAGGACATACCTGGGGCAATGTAGCCCACCGATCCTCTTAAAGCAAGTGATGAAGAATGTGAATTCGTAGAGCTTTCACCAATTAATCTTGCAATACCAAAATCTGTTAGATGGCCTATCATATCTTCATCCAAAAGAACATTGCCAGGTTTTATATCACAATGTACTATTTGCACAAAAGAATCATGATGAAGATATTCAATGGCATGGGCCACATCTATGGCAATATCCAATCGCTTTTTCAAACCCAATTCACACACATCTTCACCATTGTTATCATCTCTAACAGGATACAAATGCTTCTCTAGGCTTCCATTACACATAAACTCGAACACTAAACCTTTGAAATGGAAGTTGTAACATGAGGTTATGATTTTCACAAGATTTCGATGTCGAACCTTTTGCAAGACACTGCATTCTGTTTTAAAACTCTTCTCACCTTGGTCATTTTGCAACTGAAGAACCTTCACAGCAACAAGTGTGCCATCACTCAAGATTCCTTTATACACTAACCCAAAGCTACCTGTTCCTAGCAAGTTGGCTTCAGCAAATCCATTAGTTGCTATGTGAAGCTCTTGATATGAGATCCTTCGATACTCCACCTTTTGGAAAATAACCCTTGAGACATCAAGGTTTTGTATATGCATATTTCCTCCACATAGGAATCTTAAAAGCAGACCACATAGTATAAAAGCAATAGCTCCACTTATTGGCAATAGTATTTTTTTCACAATTGTAAGATGACTTCTTTGTGTTGGACAGATAGATAATTGGAATGCTTGTGGTCCACAAAGGTTGGGATTTCCATTTAAAGAGATGACAATTGATTGATTTTCAAAAAGGCCTCCCTTTAGAATTTCACCGGTGAGCTTGTTAAAAGACAAATTTAAATATTGAAGCATTTTCAATTTGTTGAATGTAATCGGTATTGTCCCTGATAAAGAGTTGGAAGAGAGGTCTAGGCTCATAAGACTTTGCAATTTTTCAAGAGAATCTGGAATAATGCCTTGGAAGGAATTTCGAGATAAATTCAAGGACAATAGTTCAACGCAACTTCCAAGTGTATATGGAATTACCCCGGTCAAGCGATTGGCAGAAATGTCTATAGCTTGAGCCATTGTAATTTTACCGATCTCCATGGGCAAAGAGCCTTCTAAAAAATTCCATGACAAATTCAAATAGAAATGAAGATTTTGAAGTTCAACAATTTCACGTGGTATGCTTCCAGTGAGCATATTTTGTGACAAGTCAAGCAATTCCAAATTTGTACAATTTCCTAAGTTGGAAGGTATGTTTCCTGCTAACTGGTTGTGATGAAGGAAGAGTCTTCTTAGTTGTTTAAGGTATGTAAAGGAATTAGGAATCTTTCCGGAGAGAGTGTTTCTACTGATGTCCACAAGGCCAAGATGTTGCAATTGTTCAAAGTCATCAGGAATGAATCCTTCTAATTTGTTGTTTCCTAAATATAGTCTTTCTAAATTTTTAAGGTTTTTTAAAGATGGAATGCTACCGTTCAAAAAATTTCCAGTTAAATTTAATAAAGTTAGGCTACTAAGATTGCCTATATGTGGAGGGATTTTTCCTTCTATCATATTTATTGACAAAGACAAATAAGACAAATTGGTAGAAAGTTTGCCTATGGAAAAGGGTAAGACACCACTTAGTATATTGTCATACAAGACTATGTCTTTTAGGTGTGAACAATTGGTAAGAGCTTCAAGAAATGGCATGGTTGTAGCACTGCCACTACCAAGCTGATTAGAGTGCAAGTATACGCGTTCAAGTAGGGGTAGCTTACCCAACTCTACTGGCACACTTCCGCTCAACTTGTTCATGCTTAGATTGAGTACTATGAGTTTTGAACAATTCCCTATGGAATTTGGTATGCTTCCAGTCAATTGATTTCCCCATAAATGTAGATAATTCAAGTTAACAAGATTTGAAAAATTGGGAATGTTGCCTGTGAGTTTGTTAGCAGAAAGTTCAAGATCGGTCAAAGTGGAGATATTTGACAAAGAGACAGGAATATTACCTGAAAAATCACAACAAAAATAATGAGTCAAATTCTTGAAGTTTCTAAATTTGTTTGAATGGCAGAATTTCACAGCTGTTCATGTTCATGTTGTAGATAGACTTCTGAAGCTGAACTTTGTATGTACGGTGCACCGGATGTTTCTGCCCATCTTCAGGGACACTCTGCTCATTATTCAGAAAACTTTTTACTTTTCTCTGGTGATCAATTTTTATTTTTTTTATTTTTTTTTGGGTCCCTAGTGATAGGCAGAGTGTCTGCCCAAAAAAAATTGGGCATTGCAGCCTACTTACACAGTTCAGCTCCAGAATTCTATATACAATTTCTAAATTTGAAAATCAAACATGAATGTTTACCCACCAAAAAAAATTCATACGAATTCTTGAAATTTCTTAAATACACAGCCAAAGGGTTTCTAAGGATGAACTGGTACCTTTGAGGTTGTTTGCTGATAAAAATAGCTGCTGCAGATGTGTGAGGGAACCAATCTCCTGGGGAATGTTTCCCTCTAATTGATTTTTCCACAACCAGAGATTCCTCAAACGAAAAAGGCGTCCCAATTTAATTGGAATATGACCACGGAGCGCATTGTTTGAAAGATCAAGTGAATGGAGAAACGTCAAATTGCCAAGATAAGGAGAAATGGTGCCGCCCAGATTCATGGCAGTGAGGTTGATGGAGACCACTCTGTTTATGTGACGGTGGCTACAGGTGACGCCAGTCCAATTGCATAAGGGTACTGCAGGTATCCAGTTGCCCATGGAAAGATGGGGATCTGTTGTGATTAGTTTCTTGAATTCCAACAATGGTGGTCCGTCATCGTGAAACGAGTGAGCATAGAAGGGTAAAACGAGCGGGAGAAAGAGTATAGAGAAAGCAAAACAGAGTAACGGCATGGTTTTTTTAAACCGAAACTGAAATGGAAATGAAGAAAAAGAAGTCTGCAGTCCCTTTTTAAAACGGAGAAAGCATAGAGACACGTTTTACAAGAAGAAGAAGCAGAGCAGTAGCAACAAAGGTGAAAATGAAAAACCAGAATTGAAGCGTTTCGTTTCCCAAAAGGACAATTGCAGTGCTATTTATTATGTGGCTCTCACGACTATTTATAAGCTGGAATAGCGAGGGGCGATGAGAGTGGGAAAGCGTTTCGCCATAGTCAGGGAGGAGCAGAGCCGTGAGAAAGGGGGTGTAATAAGTCGTCCTCTTTGTCGGCCTCTTGACGGCAGACCAAGATAAATATTCAGAGGAGCAGAGCCGTGAGAAAGGGGTTGTAATAAGTCGTCCTCTTTGTCGTGCTCTTGACGGCAGACCATTATCAGACGGTTTTATTCTCTGGAAAAGTTATTAGGAATTTGACTTTTGTGATCCATAAATTATGTATCAGGTGAAAATTACATTTAAATCTTTTATGACGATGAACTTGAATCGCACTAACTGGTTTCACATTTAAATCTTTTATGACGATGAACTTGAACCACACTAACTGGTTTCAAACTCGTGGACACAATTTTCTCAAATATGATTTTCAAAAAAAATAAATAAATAAATAAATAAATAAAATTGATACATATTACTTGAAGTTTTCTTTTGAAACTTGCTTTCTCTATCATTTAAAAAATGATAAATAATTATATTCATGATTTAAATGAGTAAAAAATTATATTTATAATTTAAATATTTTAAAAATATTAAAAAATTTATGTTATTTATGATTTAAAAGAAATAAAACACATTATTAATATTTTTGATAAATATTATTCATTTTAATTTTATATTTCAAATGAATAAATATTTTTATATCTAATTGATATTAGAATTATTTGTTATAAAATATTATTAATTATTTTTAATATATTTTGATTTTCCCTTAACTGAAAAATTATGTTAGTTATCTATAATTTAAAAAATTATAAATAAATAATAGACAAGATGAACCCAGCACATTATCAATGTAAAATTATGTTAGTTATCTATAATTTAAAAAATTATAAATAAATAATGGACAAGATGAACCCAGCACATTATCAATGTTTTTGTGAATATTTTTATTTTAGATGATTAAATTTAAATTTTTATATTTAATTAATATAAACTTTTTCCTTTACAAATTTAAAAGTTTGAATTTACAAATTTGAAAAAATTGGTTATGCTATGAGAATATATGTGAAGGTTAATCCAAAAATTGATAGAATTTATATATCATTAAAAACTTTACAAAATTGAACTGATAATTAAAAAAAAAGACTAAAGTGGTACCATCAATAAATATCTAGCCAACATAACTCCGACTTTGAATGATTGAATTCAAAGTTTGACTTAACAAACATAATTTCTTTCAAAACTTCATCTTATAACTCACACAATATATCAAACTCTTACCTAATCAGTGAAATTTCTTTAAAACTCCATGTTTATATTGGAATGATTAAGACTTTTATACTTTTTATGTATCAAATTCAAAATAATAAATACCTAACAAACATAAACTCTTTAAATAATTGAATTCAAACTTTTACCTAACAAACATGATTTCTTTAAAAATCTAATTTTAAACTTACACGATATATTTACGTAATAATGAGAATATATACAATGAATAATAATAGGAATATATACAATGCTCCTTAATTTTTGAATTGATTTCATCCGTCTCTGCCTTTAACAATTTGACAGCGTTACATCCCCGTCTTTGTCAAGAGGAAGTTACACAATCACACGATGTGAAATGGTTTTGAGGCTGATTTGTCCACAGGAAATGTCATCATACACAGAAAGGCTTCTGTAACTGCCAGCCATTAGATCTATTTTCAGTGAAACTATATGAAACAGATTACATTACGTCCCATTCCGGGTACCTAATTGGAACCCCTTACCAAACGAATCGGGAAAGGGTCCTGAAACGTGTATTTGGGTCAGAGGAACGTGGCGTGATTTCGCTTATTCAACGAAGGGCGCACATTGACTTTCATAAACAAGAACGCCCATCAAGGGCATACTCCAATCGCAAACCATTCAAAACCATTTCAATGTATACTCAACTTTTGCACCAAGAATCTTCTAGAGCAAATTCGAATTGTCCACCAACACAAACTCACTTCACAATTGCAATCTTCAATTAACAATGCTCCGATACCATGTAGAAATTATATGCACTAAGCATGCATATGTCCTAGATTCACCTGATCTCACACTATTTAACTTTATGCAAAATACTGAATCAATTCCACTTGTTAATCTTTTGCGGAAAAATTAATTGCACACACATGAGAAGTATAAACAAAAATAATTAATCGCACATAACACAGTTTTTAACTGGGAAAGCCTAAAGCTGAAAACCCCAACTATATATTATGTATCATGGAATCATATGATAATCCTCATACAAAGCTTATCAAGCTCTCAGTACATTACAATCGTCATACACTAATCAGGAACAATCTTGCAAATCCATGCACCGATCTCTACCTCCTGCTAGCCTGCCTCCACTGCGCAATCCCTGCTGAAGAATAGCTCTGAATGAATTCAAATTACTCTTTCCTTGACTGCGCAATCCTCATTGGCGACTCCAATGTGTGTGTGATGCAATCAATGCATCACTATAGTCACAACAGATAGTCTATCTTGCCCTTTCACCTATCTCTCCACTGGGTCTCCACTGAAACTGTCATGCATTGTAATTAACTGTTGTATTGTTTAGTTGATTAATGAGTTATTATTTGTGAATTAATTAACTAATTAATTCACTCCACTTTCACTAGTGTATCATTCAGTTAGACTAGAAACTAGCTCAATTGAGTCTAACTGAGTTAAACTAAATACAACTCCATAACTACTTCTTGCAACTGCGTCATAACTCTGCCACTTGAGTTCTAACTGAGTCCTCCATGCATTAGCTCCAGTGAACCCTTGGGAATTGCGTAATTCCCTCAGTCCACTGATGTGCCACATCTGTGCACTGAAACAAAATGCTCCAAGAGAACAAGTTGTTATTTATTGTCGGATAATTATTAAGAGCTCATAATTACCGACATGCATCTATTTTTAGATCGACGATCTATAAATAGACTTTGCCCAATATTCTAAAAATAGAATTTCATCTATTTTTCCAACTTGATCAACCATCCACAAATAACATTCTGCAACCTCTGAAATATGATCATCATGTCTAAAATAGACTTGCTCCAAAAATAGCATGCGGGCCCACTTAGTGAAGGTGACTTTTTTCACTAAGCTCATCATCTTGTTGAATCTCAACATGGGATATGACCATATCTGTACAGGGTACGGTGAATCCCAACCGTACCCTGTACGGATACGGTCGTATCCCGTACGGCCGGATTCGCTGTCCAAAAAAGTGCGATTTTTGCTTTATAAAACCCCGAATCCGCTCATTCTTTCTCACCGTTTTCTGTTTGTGAAGTGAGCAAGGAGCAAGGGTGAGCAAGGAGAAAGGGAGTTCTTTTGAAGAGATTCGAGCATCCGGTAAGTGCATTGTCCCTCTATATTTTGCATTTAGTTTGCTGTTAGTGTTTGCATATGCATATGTTTTATATATTTGGTTATTTTTGTTTATTTTTTACAGTATTCATGGCTCAATCAAAGGCAGCAGGATAGGGGCAAAGAAAGGGGAAGAATGTCCCCATTGGAGATGCCCCTCCTGTCCTTGTTTCATCAGGGTCTGCAAATATTCCATCTATTGGAAGTGGGGCTGCAACAGCAGCTTCAAATGTGCAGGGAAAACAAATTGTTGACCCAAAATACCCATTGTGGAAATATCTGACAAGAGAGGGAGGGGCAGGAAAAAAGGGAGGAGGAGGAAATTGTTCATGGAAATGCAATTTTTGCAACGGCCATTTCACTTGCACGTATTTCCATGTGAAAGCTCATTTGTTGGGTATTCCAGGTTGTGGCATTAAATGTTGTACAACAATTGAATCAGCATAGAGGAAGGAATTGGAGAAAGAGCAATTTATTGGTGAGGCAAATGTGGCATCAAAAAAAAACAAGAATGATGACCCCCTTCCATTCTTAAGGAAAAGTAGCAACAAGTTCCCTTTTGAGACTTTATTAGGGGACAATCAGCAAAGAGAAATGCAACTGTAGTTGGTCCAATGGACAAGATTTTTCAAAAAGAGAAGAGGGAAGAGCTTGATTTCATCATTGCATTTTTTTTTCTATCAAAACTTCATATCCTTTAATGTTACACGATCACCTCTATTTATTGAGATGTGTCGAGCTCTTAGTCATGGGGCTCCATCAGGGTATGTGTCTTCTGGGTTAGAGAAGCTCAGAACCACATTGTTGACGAAGGCAAAGAAAGAGGTGGACAAAATGCTTGAGCCTATTAAATCAGCATGGCCAACATTTGGGGTTAGCATTTTTTCTGATGGATGGATAAATCTAGCACACCACCCACTCATCAACTTCATGGTGTCATCCTTGAATGGTCCAGTTTTCTTGAAATCAGTGGATGCCCTTGGACAGTACAAGAATGCACAATATATAGGTGAGTTATTTATTAAAATTATTGAAGATGTAGGTGTCGATTCTTGTGTGCAAATCATTACAGATAATGCACCTGTTTGCAAGGCTGCTGGCATGATTGTGGAAGCAAAATATCCACAAATATTTTGGACACCTTGCATTGTCCATTCATTGAACTTGGCACTAAAATCTATTGCTTCTGATGTGCTTTGGATTGGAACCATTATTGAGGATGCGCGGCATATCCGCAACTTTGTACAAAACCATACAAATGCCCTCACTATCTACAAGGAGTACATCAATCTATCATTGTTGAAGATTGCAGATACACGGTTTGCCTCTTAATTCATCATGTTGAAGAGGTTGAGGGAGGTCAAGACTGCTCTTGGGGCCATGGTTATTTCATAGTTTTGGTTTTTTTGGAGAAAGATGGATCAAGCAACCTCAAAGAAAGTGAAAGACACAGTGTTGGATGATCTATGGTGGGAGAAGGTAGATCTAGTTATTCAGATCATGGAGCCTATCATTTCCTTGCTCCGATTTGCAGATATAGACCAACCCATCCTAGGAGAGGTTTATGACAGATGGGATTCCATGATTGAGTCTGTGAGAACCATTGTTTTAAAGAGTCAATGCCCAGAGTATGAGACATCACCAGAGGCCTTCTTCATCGGCATACAGGATATTCTTGTCAGCATATGGGACAAGAATTGCACACCTTTACATTGTTTGGCTCACTCCTTGAACCCAAAATACTACAGCCATGAGTGGTTGAATGGTGGACCTTCCCGCGCAGATTCCCTCCTCACATGGATGGTGAAATCTCACAAGGGAGGAAAGATGCATTGAGGAGGATTTTTTAGGAGAGGGCATCCCTTGATGAGGTGGAGGATGCCTTTGTAGAGTTTTCCACTGGCACTGGGCGATTTGCAGGCTATGATGTGATTCGAGATAGGGGGGCTAAGAAGACCTATTCTTGGTGAGCAACTCATGGGGCAACAAGCCCTCCTCTACAGCAGTTAGCCATGAGGCTCCTCTCTCAGGTGACTTCGTCCTCTTTTTGAGAGAGGAATTGGAGCAAATATGGGAATTTGTATGGTGTGAAGAAGAGCAGGCTTGAGCAGTCCAGGGCAGAGACAATGGTGTATGTGCACACCAACCTTCGTCTCATCTATAGGCAGAGGGAGGATTGGTTGAAGGGAAAGAAAAAGATGTGGGATGTATTTCCTGATGATATGGGTCTGGACAGTAGTGTTGAGTTGGCATTGGCCAACTTGGATCTCAATGTGCCAGTGCTAGAGCCTATCACATCCTCCACACCAGCAGATGCAGAGATGACAGAGGAGGAGGATGCATCAGAGCCAGAGGAGAGCAGTGGTGAGCATGATGATCGGGATGAGTACAGTGATGCTGATTATAATGATGAGGATTGATGACTCATTGACTCTGACTCATTGAGGCTTCAGGCTTGTAGTCTTATAGACTGTAGTTTTTTTGTATTTTCTATTTCTATTTGCCATTGGCAGTGTACTTATGTAACACATTTTGATTCTAATGACTTAATGAGAAAACTACAATATCTTACTATCTTGTCTTTCTGAGTAAATTTGGCAATTGTATGATGTATCAATGTATCATGCATGAGTATCTAAGATCTTAAATCTATGTTTAAATCAATGAATTTGTGTAAAAAATATCTAATTTTTAATATATATATATATATATATATATATATATAACGTATCGTATTTCAGAAGTGTCCTGTTCCGGGGGTCACCATATCCTGAATCCAATTCTCGAATCCCTGTATCGCTGTATCAGGTGACTTAGCCAGGCAAGTGGGATCAAGTTATATTTGGTATGCAGAACATCAAGCTTAGGCTGGAGAATTAATTCAAAATCTGAAAGAACAAAATGTGGTGGAACTGGAAGGCAAGGTAGTGACTTGAATATAAATCTTAGTATAGATATGGAATATCTACAATCAACTCTAGCGACTCCCTATTGAGCAATGTATAGACCCTGTCATCCTTAGAGAACTGCAGGCTCCCTTCATCATTTTGAAGGTAGACGACCCGGCACTGGGGACTATAAGAGAAGGGAACATGTCCCAGAATCGTACTGCTCTGTTTCTCTGCAATTTTCTACAAGTTTCAGGGTTAGTGTAAGTTTGTCTTCTGGGAAGCCGAGGTTTTTTCAAAAAAAATTGTAAGAGGGTTGGTCAGTGTTCTTATTTTTTAAAGTTGTAAGATGGTTTGAATGGGCACAACCAAATATTATAAATAGAACGGTTATGTCAATATTAAAGGTTAAAAATCCATTCCTTGTGTATGCACGGAGTATATAGATGGAGCTAGAAGTGAGGTTATTTAGGCGGCTCTCATTTCAATCTACACCAGTTAATGCAGTGTTCAAATTTTGTTTAAACAAAGAGAGACTTAGATCATAGTTTTAGACAATGTTCCATTGAGTTTCCGGGACGGGGAAAGGCGGGAATGGGGATATGCACAAGGTAGATGTATATAAACAACCCCAAATTTTAGGGAAATTTCGGGGAAACAAGGGAACGTCAGAGCCATCAAAATTATAAAATTATTAAAAATTTAATATATAAAAATAAAATCCCAACAATATGTTAATAACTAAATTAGTAGATAGTAAATCTTATTAATTATGAAATGCACATATAAATATGATCATCATTTCGTATTAGACTATTGTGAAGTAAAATTATCATTTGACATTTCTGCAATCATCAATGTAAATCTAAAAATAAATTACTAAATTGAATCTATCATTTGACATTATGCAATGTTCCATCTAAATTAAATTCATCATTTGACAATTGAAACTACACAATGCACGTCAAAAATTAAATTCATCATATGACAATGACATTCGAAGTCTAAAACAGCGATAGAAAACTAAACTAAAAATAAACATAGAAAACAATGAAATACAAAAATTGTTTTTTTTTAATTGTTATTAGTGAAAAAATTTGGGGGACGCGTCCCTCTTGCATCCCCCCTGCATCCCCTTGTCCCCCCACAAGAGAGACGCACTTTATCATCAGAAAAATGCCCCCTATAGTTTCCCCAAGTTTTCCAAAAAATGGGATGTGGAGAAAGTTTCCTCAGGAGTTTCCCCATCTCGGGAGCGTGGGGAGCAGGGAAGCGCATCCCCCACCCTGGGGGACGCGTCCCCAAGGAACACTGGTTTTAGAATATGCCTCACTTTAATCAATGGTTATCATTTTATTAAATTTTGTAATATTAAGAATAGCTAATTAAGAATATTAAATTTTGCCAATTTTGTTTTCTTAAGTGAATAAAAGGGTGAACGGACCCATAAACCCAACAGTTCAAATAAAACCTCTTTTCCAGAGCTAGTGTGAACAACGCAGCATCTTGTGAGGTCAAGAGGCCAAGAAAGCAACACAACATGTGTGAATGCCAAGGGGCCAAGTGATAGTGCAATTAATGAGTTGACCCAAGGTTGTTGGGGTTTCACAAGAATAAGAAGGGGATGAGGGAAGCCATGGAAATCATTCTTGATTATTCTGATTTTCTAGTCTTTAGGACTTGAACACGCTTGAGCTGTTTAGCCGAGTCTACAATATTGTTTAGCACATGAGTGTCTCTGATCGGAGATCCCAACCTCATCCTCAGGGGACTTCGAGTGCCCATTCAAGAGAGGAGTTTTTGAGGAGACTTCATTCAGGAGTTTCACAGAGCTTTAGGAGGATTCATACTATCCGTCGTGAGCTGATTTTATTATCCGGCATCAGGCCACTTGCAGCCCCTCTATAGCAGCGTAGTCACTTAGTGACTTACACAGTCTAGCAGAAGAGAGATCAAGGAGAGGGTGAAATTCCATAGCATTCCTGATTGGAATCTAGTGAAGGGGTCAACCCTTCAATAGTTGATCTTTGGGGAGTATTTTCAGACATTTTCTCTTTCAGTTTAGTCCATAGCTCTGCATACCCAGCAAAATTCGAAATTAGAAGAGGGTCAAACATAGAAAGGCCAAATTTTGAAGATTGGAGTTTGGGGGAAATCTTTCTGGGTTTTTCTAGGTTTTTTTAGTAGAGTCTATGGTTAATATCCTGGAATTTTCTGAGCAACAGATCAGCCCATTTACGCAGTTC
This sequence comes from Pinus albicaulis, assembly GCA_034641835.2. Taxonomy (NCBI): domain Eukaryota; kingdom Viridiplantae; phylum Streptophyta; class Pinopsida; order Pinales; family Pinaceae; genus Pinus; species Pinus albicaulis. The sequence continues at coordinate 502,216,812 of CM076575.1, read as the reverse complement.
CTACTCAGCCAGCAGCTATAAGAGCTAAGCAAAAAAATGGCAGATTTTGAAAGTTGGAATTAGAGAAAACCATTTCTAGGTTTTTCTGGGTTTTGGGCACGGATCACTTCCCAAATTCTTAGAATTTTCTGAGTAGTGGAAGTAGCCCGACCAACAATCCGAAGTTGGCCAACAATAGCATTTCCAGCAGGGCAGCGTAGAGGAAGAGTCCAGCAGCAACGGCAGTAGAACAATGTTTTAGTGTGCAAACCTGAGGGTTATTTCAGCCAGCGTTCGCCAGTTAGAGCGCTATCAATTTTTGGCATTGTTGTATTTTTCTTTTCACCTCCAGATTTAATAAAATGGCTCAGCAGTTTTTGGCTCATTTATGGCGTTTTTAATGTGTTTTCCATATTGTTGTAATTTATTCTATTATTGCTTTTATTACTATCATTTTTCCATTTGAGATATTACGGTGGTATCAGAGCATAATCTTGGCCCAACTTGTGGGAAACCTTTCATGCTATGACAACTCTAGAATAAAGGGAAGGCACCAATGGCAGTACAAAATGGCAAGAAGGAGTTTGGTAGCCTCCTCCTCAAATCAGTACAAGAGCTCACCAGGGAAATAAAGGAGATGAGAGTAGACGAACAAAGGAAAATCCCACGGGGGTTTCAGAATGGAGAAGGATCGGGTACTTCTCACCATTGGTCTGAGCAACCAGTCGTGCCACAGACCTCACAGTGTTCCACCATGGCCACTTTCTTAGCAGTGGAGACACGAGGGCCTCATGAGCAGGAGGATCTCAGTGATTATTTTGCGGAGTACCAATCTTGGTGGTCTGGATGCAGATGTGAGTGATAAGCTTTCAAATCTTGAGACAATTTCTTCAAGTTATGGCGGAACTTCTTCTATTTTTCCCTTTGAAGTTCTATCATCAAACTTCAATTTACTTACACAAAATTCAAATGCATTAAAAATTTGTTACACAAATTTTAAATTGCATTAAAATCAATTTTTAGCTTTCACGTAAATAACAAAATCATTATTGCATATATATATATATATATTGCAATAAATCCATACAAATATATATATTGCAATAAACCCATACATAGCAAATATTTCGAATTTTGTGTAGTCAATGACGAACTCAACCCAATACTAAAACCTCTTTAAAATATTATCGCATCCATTTCCCTTATTAAACTCCACGCAACTAAAATTGCGATAGTCATAGATCTCCAAGCTCTCATGCGAAAGCCGTTAGATCTAATTCAGTTGGACGGACAGCTCAAATCATACACTTGGATTTATAATTTATTGGGTCCGCTTGAAATGTTAACTTCCCTGCAACTTAATATGTGATTGCCATTTGATTGCAAATCTAAATGCGTGGATCGTTGGATCACCAGTGTTGGACTGTCTATTTAAGTTATTGAACCTTATATCCTTACACACTACAACAATATTATTTCACTCAATTCTGCCAAATTCAACCATTCTTCTATGAAGCCACTGTTTCCATGCTTCAACAACTAAAAGTCTTTCAATTTGACAACACAAGCAACCCATTCTTCCTCCACGGTAGACGCAGAATATTTAATTAAACATTACACACAGGCATTAAATCAACAAAACTTGAATTGGATAAAATAAATTCAGAAATGTTTCGAAAGAAATAAGATTTCTTTGAATTGTCAATTTCATATACAATTTCAAAGGTATAGAGGATTTGCCATATTATTCTATTTGTTTAATTCTCTATCCAATCCTCTACCTCGGATACATTTCAAACTTACATTTTAAATATATATCATTCATACTAACAAATTGATCAAATTCTAATGATCCATTTTGTCCAAATTTAGATAAAATCCTATTACATGATATTTGCCCTAAAATCCTTAACTAAAACTAAATACATTGAACCAACAATCCAAATCCCTAAAGAATAGGTCAAATCCTATCTATCAAAACAGTAAATTGTCAGCTAAAGGAACCCACTTCTTTGCTTGTAATTTTTTTTTGGATTTTTGGAATAAAATGAAGTCTTTATCCCTCGAGCCTCATGCTTCTGCATCAGACTCTCGAGGACAAAATTTTTCATGGGCTCCTGTCCATGAGCTCCTCCACAGAACTGTCCAATTTCTGTAGCATGGTATCTGTCATCCAAGTAGCTTCTGCAACTAGTTGATCTTCCCACTTGATCAAATACTCAAAGTATTCCCGTCCTCTTGTCTTCTTAGACAATCTTTTGTCTAAAATCTTCTTTAGTCGCAATATTTTTGCTGTGGGTAACTGTTTCAACCAATCAATCTCTTCTTTGCCTTCAGCTATATCACTTGTGTCTTCGTCCTCATACCTGTACAAATCAACAACATTGAATATTGGAGATATTTCAATGTCAGGGGGTAATTCAATTTCATATGTATTTGCAGGAAATTTTCTCAATACTCTGCATGGCCCAATTTTCTTAAATTTCAATTTGTTATACGCCCTTTTTGGAAATATTTCCTTCCTCAGGTGTGCTAGAACCAAATCTCCAACCTCAAAATTAACTTCTCTTTTCTTCATATCTGCTCTGCTCTTGTATTTGATGTTGCTGTCCTGTAATTGTTGTTTCACATGTTCATGTATTGCTTGAATTTCTGAAGCAAACTCTTCTCCATCAGCATTTCTCATCTCTGCTTTTCCCAAATTATTTAATTCAGACACTCCTCTTGGGTGCATTCCATAAACTATATGGAATGGACTCTGCCCTGTAATCCTGTTAGGAGAGTCATTATAAGCATATTCAGCCTGTGCCAAAATATGATCCCACTGTTACCTGCAAGACTTCTCAAAAGATTACCCAAGCTTCTGTTCACCACCTCAGTCTGTCCATCAGTCTGAGGATAATAAGCTAAGCTGAAACTTAGTTTAGTACCAAGCTTTTTCCACAATGTCCTCCAAAAATGACCAACAAACCTAGTGTCCCTATCAGAGAAAATGCTTTTAGGTAACCCATGCAACCTTACAATCTCTTTGAAAAACAAATTAGCAACATGAGTAGCATCATTGGTTTTATAACATGGAATAAAATGTGCCATTTTATAAAATCTGTCAGCTACAACATAAATTGCATCATTCCTTCTCTGTGTTTTAGGTAAACCCAAAACAAAATTCATACTTACCATATCCCAAGGTCTATCTGGAATAGGTAATGGAACATACAAACTTGTGTTTTGACTCCTTCCTTTTGCATACTGACAAACTTTACAATTTCGCACATACTTTTCCACTTCAGTTTTCATCTTTGGCCAAAAATAAAAATGACTCAGTTGTTCATAAGTCTTGTCTGCACCAAAATGTCCACCAAGTCTACCACTATGTTTCTCCTTAATTAAATTTTCTCTCATAGAACAATTTGGTATGCATAACTGATTTCTTTTAAACAACAAACCTTCTTGCAAGAAAAAATTTAGCCACTTACTTATGTCCAACAAAACAGGATTATTGCATGCTTCAAATGCCTCTTTAAAATCCAAATCTGTCTTATACAATTCTTTAAGAAAATCAAAACCCAACACTTGAATTTGACTTTCTTGAACTAAAATTGTTTTTTCTACTTCAAAAACATCTACTACTTTGTTTGCTTGGCCAATTATATGTTTCAATACAAAATTGAAACCCTGAAGATACTCTACCCATTTTGCATGTCTCTGATTTAGTTTTGGTTGCTGCATTATGTACTGCAATGCATGATTATCTTAATAAAGCACAAACTCTTTAGACATCAAGTAATGTCTCCACTTCTTTAATGACTGCACAACTGCATAAAATTCCTTGTCATAAGAAGAATATTTCCTTGTTGTCTCATTCAGTTTTTCACTTAAATAAGTTATAGGTCTGTCTTCTTGACTTAACATAGCTCCAATAGCTTCTCCACTGGCATCACATTTCACTTGAAAAGGTTTGTTAAAATCAAACAAAACTAATATGGGCTTTTTTGTTATCTTTCGTTTCAACAACTAGAAATTTTTTTCTGCTTCATCAGTCCATTTAAATGGTTGTTTGTCCTTCTTTATGGTTTCAATAATAGGAGCATTTATCTTACTAAAATTCCTTATGAATTTTCTATAAAAACTAGCAAGGCCATGGAAGCTTCTTACCTCAAAAACACTCTTGGGTGAAGGCCATTCTATGATTGCCTTTATCTTCTCTGGATCCATTTTCAATCCATCAACAGAAACAACAAAGCTTAAGTATACCAACTCTTCCTTCATGAATGAACATTTTTTTAAATTTACTAGCAACTTTTCCTGATGCAACTCCCTTAAGACATAATTCAGATGTCTCATGTGTTCTTCTTTAGATTTGCTGTAAATTAATATATCATCCAGATATATTATTACAAATTTACAAATAAATTCCTTCAGTACTTCATTCATAAGCCTCATAAATATACTAGGAGCATTTGATAATCCAAACGGCATTACCATCCATTCATACAATCCTTCATTTGTTTTAAAAGTTGTTTTCCACTCATCGCCTTCCCTTATCCTAATTTGATGATAGCCACTCTTTAAATCCAACTTTGTAAAATATCTTGCCCCACTTAAACAATTCATCGAATCTTCAATTCTGGGTAAAGGAAATCTATACCTGATATTTTGTTGATTGCTCTTGAATCAGTACGCATTCTCCAGCCTCCATCTTTTTTTGGACTCAACACTATTGGCACTACACAAGGACTCAAACTCTCTCTGATCAGTTCTTTATGTAACAACTCCTACACCTGCTTCTTGATTTCTTCATTTTCTGTGGGAGTCATCCTGTATGCTGCTTTATTTGGAAAATTTGCTCCTGGAATCAAATCTATATGATGGCCGATTTTTCTAATGGTGGTAATTCATCTGGAAAATCATCTACAATGATATCACAGTAATTTTCCAGCGTCTCTTGAATTTCAATTGGTAAATCAGAAATTTTAGTGGAAGTAATTACTACCTTGGGTTTGCAAATTAATGCAAAGTTTACCTCATCATCTTCAATCTGCTGCAGATATTCTTTTTCACTCAGTAAAAGAGCTTTCGGATCAGATCTTATTTTTGATGCATCTTCTTCTTCTATCGGCAACAATGTATGATTGACACCATTTTTAAAAAACTTGTATGTGTTCTTCTTCCCATCATGCATAGCTCCTTTGTCATACTGCCAAGGTCTACCCAGCAATATGTGACATACGTCCATAGGCATCACATTACACATAATTCTGTCTTTGTAGCTACCCAGCTGGAATTCCACTTCACACTGTTCATTCACTAACAGGTGATGTCCTTTATGAAGCCATGAGACCTTGTAGGGTGTTGGATGTTTCTTTGTCTTCAATTTCAATTTCTCTACCACTTCTGTAGAGACCAAATTATCAGTGCTGCCACTATCAATTACCATTTGACAACGTTTTCCTTGAACTTTGCACACACTTCTAAACAAAGTTTTTCTCTGTGCCGATTCAACAACCTCCTTTGTTGGTGTTAACAAAACCTTGTTAACTAACAAATATTCTTCTTTCTTTGGTGTATTTTATGTTTCTAGCACTTTTGCTGCTTCTGGCATTTTTGCTGCTTCCTCTTCATTTTGAGCAACAATTACATTTCTCTGATTTGTCCCCACATTCTCTAGACATTCATAAGCTTTGTGCCCAAGCTTATTACATCTATAACATCTGATTTATCTTCCTCTACTTCTGCCTCGTCTTCCTCTGGAAAAACTCCTTCTGCCACTTGCATCACCTTCTGTGGATGTATGCTAACTTGAGCTACTGTTAGCTCTTTCTCTCGGTGTTGTAGATCTTCCTCTACCACCTTGACTTCCTTTTTCTCGGAAAGTACCTCTACTTCTGGCATATTGCTTCCTTACGAGTTTTTCTTCAGCCTTCAAGGCCATCTAATAAGCCTCTTCTACTGTTTTAGGAGACAGTAGACTTATCTCATCTTGTATCTTCATTTTGAGACCATCAATATATCTTGCAATCTTCTATGTTGTATCTTGAATTTGTCCTGCTCTTATGCTCACTTTGTAAAATTCCTTTGTGTATTCTTTGACTGTCATTGATCTCTGTCTAAGATTCTGCATTTGTCTAAATAATGAAAGCTGATAATCACTTGGCAAAAACTTAACTTTCAGTTTTGCCACCATCCTGTTCCAATTCTTTATTGGCTGCTTACCAAGTCTTCTTTTTTATGCCTGCACTCCATCCCACCAAAGCATTGCATGTCCTTTCAATTTTGTGACAACGAATTTCACTATTTTTCCTTCATCCATTTCTTCATAATCAAAGAACTTATCCATGTCATTTACCCAATCTATCAACTCTTCTGGATTCAAGCCTCCTGTAAAGACAGAAACTTCAAGTCTGGGTTTAGATGTGGATCCCAACACTGATTTAAAAAATCTCATTTCAGGAGTAACTTCTGCAGGTTCTCCCTCTTCTGCAGATTCAACTTTAGGCTCGTTGACATCTTCGGCATCTGCATTTATTTGATTTCTGATTTCCATTGCTTCTAATTTGGCTTGCATCTGTTCCATAACCTCCATCACTTCAACATTTTCAACTAGTCTTCCTCTTCTTCGACAAGCACCACCTCCTCTTCCAACTCTGTAAGTCATGTTGGATTTCTTTTCCTGAACTTTGAGATCTCATTTAGTGTCTAAATGCCACTCTGATACCAGTAATGGTGGTCTGGATGCAGGTGTGAGTGATAAACTTTCAAATATTGAGACAATTTCTTCAAGTTCTGGCAGAACTTCTTCTATTTTTCACTTTGAAGTATCTGTTATCAAACTTCATTTTACGTACACAAAATTCAAATGCATTAAAAATTTGTTACACAAATTTTAAATTGCATTAAAATCAATTTTTAGCTTTCATGTAAATAACGAAATCATTATTGCATAATATATATATATATATATATATATATTGCAATAAACCCATACATAGCAAATATTTCGAATTTTGTGTAGTCAATGATGGACTCAACCCAATACTAAAACCTCTTTAAAATATTATCGCATCAATTTCCCTTATTAAACTCCACGCAACTAAAATTGCGATAGTCATAGATCTCCAAGCTCTCATGCGAAATTCATTAGATCTAATTCAGCTGGACGGACAGCTCAAATCATACACTTGGATTTATAATTTATTGGGTTTGCTTGAAACCTTAACTTCCCTGCAACTTAATATGTGATTTCCGTTTGATTGCAAATCTAAATGTGTGGACCGTTGGATCACCAGTGCTGGACTATCTAATTAAGTTGTTGAACCTTAGATCCTTACGCACTACAACAATATTATTTTACTCAATTCTGCCAGATCCGACCATTCTTCTAAGAAGCCATGGTTTCCATGCTTCAACAACTAAAAGTCTTTCAATTTTACAAAGCAAGCAACCCATTCTTCCTCCACGGTAGACGTAGAATATTTAATTAAACATTACACACAAACATTAAATCAACAGAACTTGAATTGGATAAAATAAATTTAGAAATGTTTCGAAAGAAATAAGATTTCTTTGAATTGTCAATTTCGTATGCAATTTCAAAGATACAGAGGATTTGCCATATTATTTTATTTGATTAATTCTCTATCCAATCCTCTACCCCCGATACATTTCAAACTTACATCGTAAATATATATCATTCATACTAACAAATTGATCAAATTACATGGATCCAATTTGCTCAAATTTAGATAAAATCCTATTACATGATATTTGCCCTAAAATCCTTAACTAAAACTAAATAAATTAAACCAACAATCCAAATCTCTAAAGAATAGTTCAAATCCTATCTATCAAAACAGTAAATTGCCAGCTAAAGGAACCCACTCCTTTGCTTGTAATTTTCTTTTGGATTTTTGGAATAAAATGTAGTCTTTATCCCTCGATCCTCATGCTCCTGCATCAAATCTCATACGCAGGATTTCAGAGATCATCTAACTTTTCAGGAATTTTTCCAACTGAAGGATAACCGTAGACCCCGCAGCCATAATCGAGGAAGGGGATATAGCGCGTAGAGCTCAGAGTTATAGCATGCCATTGGGAGGATACCTTTTTCCAAGTATGATGGGTCCACCTAGTGCACGTCTTAGGATTGGGTGGAAAGGTTGGATACCTCTTTCCAACTTAACCGAGTAACAGAGGGGGCAGTGATCAAAATGGTTGACTCGCACTTGGAGGCTTAGGGCACGCGGGATCATGGGGAGCATGTGGATATACCCAGTGTGATGTAGGAGTCACCCTTGTTGGAGATCCCTTTGGTAGCTTCGGTTGATGCCTTAATGAAGAGAATAGAGAATAAAATCATAGTGCCATCTATTGATGAGGTGCCACCCATGGATGAGGTGTCTCCCATTGTTGAGGGATCCATTGATGAGGTGTTCAGGGCCATGTCAGAGTTTCCAGGTGATAGTAGCACACAAGAGGTTGATGAGTGTCGGGCGACATATCCACCATTGATGAGGAGTTGATAGGTACAGAGGCACCTAGATCTGTGATAGAGTTTCCAAACAATGGCTACCTATCGTTGATTGTTGAGGATGCTATGCATGATGAGCTATCTTTGGAGGTACAGTTAGTGGTTCATGTTGAGCCCATGGTGGAGGACGATGGGCAACCATCCTTAGAGTCGGCCATAAATGAGGAGCAGTCAGATGCATCGGTAGTTAACACAGATGTCATACATTTAGATGGCAGTCCCCTTCAGGCATACGTCGATGGGTCTTGTAGCATTATTGGGCCACCTCTGCATGCTGGTGAGAGAGAGGCTGTGTTACCTAGGCAGATTACATGGATTGGCCAGACTAGCGAGATGGAGCGACACGAGTTGCGTAGGGCATAACACTCGCGGGATGGAGGACTTGTTTTGCGTGTGGTTGTTCGTGCATTTGATCCCTCTCACGGGGTTGGATGGCAGGAGATTCTGGGTTGGTACCTGTTGAAGCCTAAAAAATCTCTGCTTCAAACATTGGGGAAAACCACCCGGTCGGGACCTTAAGACAACTCCTTTTCCATTTGGTATGGTGGCTCCGACTGGATTTAAAGGACCAATTTTCTTATAACTAATGGGTTGGTGATGGGTTGATTTGGATGAGTGAAAGTGGGACTAAATTGACTGAAATAAAACTATCTAATTTAAACTAAATACTGATAAATAAATTCTAACACTAACCCGGGCAATTATATGTGAATACAACTTAAGATTATTCCAATTTAACAATAACCATAAAAATGTATTATCATTTAAATTGAAATGTGCAGAAACAAATAAAGATAACTCTGTTTAAGAAATTAAACAGAGTTGTATTAACATATTGCATTCATCATAATCTATCATCTGCATATACTTATGAAAGATAACTTTTCAATTATACTCGGAAATGATATATAAAAAGAAACGTTGTGAAAACCAAACATATATAAATGACAGCAAATTTTAAAGCGAATATCATAAAACAAAAGAAATCAACAGTGAACAGATAGAAATACCTTATTCATCTTGAAAGCTTTCAAATGAAATCTGATACTCTAATCCAGTAATTCTGATGCAAAATCAAATTCCAAGGTACAGAAATGCAACACTTCAAAGATAATTTTGCATAAAATCACCAAATGTGATCCTTTTAAAAAATATATAAGTCAATGGAGTACAGAAATGTAATCTCCAAGTCCAAAATATTAAGATCCAGGACCCCTCTCTAAATGCATGAGAAGGGTTAAATACTACTTAGCTAAATCTAAAAATAGTCTATTACAAAAAATTAAGGATTCGGTTTAATGACCATCCTTTTCCTAGGCTAAAATATAGTAAAATTAAAACTAAATCTAAGAATAAAGACTATTAACTAACTATTTATGAACTTGATCTTTAAACTTGCAAGCATCTAGCATAGTTTTGAGAAGATGTGGTTGACCGACTTCAGAATTCAACTGTCCTGAAAAGACAAAGTCAGCAAGTGTAGGCGCAATCTTCTCTGTAGAATTGATGATACAATTAAGCGCATTGTGCTGACTGTGTGGCTTCACTAAGTATGTCCAGTAAGAGTCCCAATTTAATCTTGTCAGCCCTTGGATTGATCTTGCTCTTTCTTCTGCTTTTTGCCTCCATTCTGTTTGCAGTTGATGTGCTTGTGGGAGATATCCTGGAACAGATTCTGAAATCAAATTAGTTTTGTGTAAATTATCATTTATACAATCAGTAAGAGTGTTTGCCGCTGTAGCCGCCTCCTCTGCTGCCTTCTCTGCTGTCTTCTCTGCTCTTCTGATTTGTGCATTCTTCTTTATTGGAGCTTTTTGCTCTGCTATTAATTTTGCAATTTCATCTCGATTTCGCTTCGCCATTTTCTCCATTTTCTTTTTTTTATATCATACTTCAGCCAAGGTAGTTTCTTCTTTATAGATTCGACCTTTCACAGTAGTTTTTCTCTTTGCCGAACACGCTCCACATCTTTTTCTTGCTCAGCATTAAGTGCCTTGAATTTGGTCAATGTTTCCTAATTTTGCTTTACAGTTATTTCAAGTCTCTTCAACTCCCAACTTTTTTCAATAAGAGCTTTATGTTTCCCTGAGAGCTCCTGATCTCCAACAGCTTTTTCAGTGATTTCTAAAAGCTCTATAGGGGATAATTTGGCAAACTTACGTACCCTATCTTGTGGTAGAAACTGTGTCAAATTGCCCACTTGGATATTGAACTTGTGAACAGCGTCTAAAACATCCTCTCTTTTTTTGGTACTGTTCGCCCGTGTTTGTTTTTCTTCAACGGTTCATCTCTTTTGGTCCACTCCTGTGTGCATTCTGACAAATTTGCATGTTCTCTAGCAAAATCTTCCATGAATTGCTTAATATAAGTCGTTTGAGGTTCCGACAACTTATACATCAGCCTCAAATCTTCCGTGGTGAATGACCCAATTAGCTCTTGAGATGGAGTTCTAAATTGCCTGTCTGAAATATCGGTGTTGTCCAGCACCCATTTCACCATGTCCGTATACGGGAGAATCCTCGGCCTTGCCACTATCCTATGCAGAAATGAGCAAGCCAGTTCTTTGAGGGTTGCCTCAGACGTATTATTGGAACCTGCTGTAGCCGCAACTTTCAACACCACAGGATTTTCTTCTTCCAGCAAATTATACATTCCTTCCCATGTGGTTATACCGGCGTCCTTATTGCAAGCGGTGTCTGCATACAGTGAAGCCATTTCTCTGTTTTCAGAATTCGAGCTCTTCTCTTTCTTACCCATAATGTTCTGTGAAAGCTTTGTATAGACGTTTTCTCCTTCATGCCTGCGTTTTACGAGTTAAATGAGAGTAATGGCATAAGAAAGGTGATGAGATAGTTTTAAATGCAAAGGCGGATGAAATATATTATTATAACGTGAAACGACTTTCAATCAAAACAAAATCTCATTTACCATTAATTGACAATCCATTCATTTAATCCAATCATTAAAGTGCATAACAGATATTGATATATGGGAAGATTTTCTTTGAACAACACGCTTTTATGAATTTGCGACATTGTGATCTGCGATTTGCTGCGCAATATCGCAATATCACAATGTCGCAATATCGCAATATCGCAAAATGAAACCATCGAAATTTTGTAAATAGCGCAAAAGCACAAATCGCAAATAGCGCAAAAGTGCAAAATTGTAAATAGCGCAAAAGGTATTCGTTTAACATTTCTCTTTTCTGCGCTATGCGATCTGCGACCAATATGTTATTGTATAGGCTTTTTGGGATCGCGTTATCGCAAAATCGCAAAATCGCATTTTCAGTTTTACAAAAGATATATACCATTTTGCGATGGATGCGCTATTTTGTTTAAAGAACAATTTTATTGTAATCTATCATAAACTTAAGTGTTTCTTAAGGTTCTTTCTAAGGGATTTCCCTAAGTTTACAATAGAAAATTTTATTTGAAAAGGAAAACAAATCCTAATTGATTTTTTTTGGATTTTTTTAACTAAGGGTCCCCATTTATTTAGTATTATTACTAATATTAAATAAAAAAGGGGGGGTTGTTGCTGGTCACAACAGTACCCGGTGGAGTGGGCTAGGCTGATGGAGTTGGATATAGGCTAGAGTGAGAGTCAGCAGGCATGCTCAAGCATTGAGGATACTGGGGCCCCAGGCCGACATTGGGATCCAGGCGGGACTTGTTGGAAATACTGAGAGGGGGGGTGAATCAATATTCCTTTCAATTAGATAATTAGTTAATCTTCAATTATTATTAGTGTTTGTACAATGATAGCAATAAACAAAAGGAACACAAATGCACACAGTTTTTAAGGTGGAAACCCATTCCGGGACAAAAACCACCTAATTATTTTTTAATAATTCTTTAATATTCAACTCCAATTGAAAATAAAGCTCCAACTTCCTAGAATCTAGAAAAGCATTCTTCTCCAGCTCCCACTAGATGGACGCTCCAATGCTCAAGATTCTTCAGTAGTCAACTGAACGAATAACCCAACACCCAATGAGCTACAACTCACCCTAGCACCACCTTGAAGTTTTCATAGGCTTGAACCTATTGGTGACTTCATGCACCAACCTAGCACCACCCTACCACCCTACCACCCTATAGAAGAATAAAAGAAGAATGGACTCCTGTACCACGGAAAATGGTCCACTTTACAATGATATAGAATGATGTAGAAGAAGAAGAAACACTAGACCATAACCCTAACTATGACACAACCACCTAATGATGATCCTAGACCTCCCAAAATTGCCTCTTCAACTCTTTGCAAATAGACACTAGTACATTTTTTACAATAATGTATTTACAATGACTTGGTACAATGATACCTTTACAGTGACTGTATGCAATGCTGCCCACTTGAAGACTTCATGTGATGAACTTCTTCCTACTGTTCTGCACCTTGATTGCTGCTCTTGTCATGCTACCCTCTGTCGCACCTTGCTTTGCTTTGCTGCCCTAGAAAGTCTGGTCCTTTGCAGCCCTTGACAACACATGATCTAGTTTTTTTTTTTTGCGTCTAGGAGCTTGATATTGAATCTGGTGTATCTATGTTATTTTAGATCCCCAATATGTGATTTTTGACCCTGTAATAGTCCTCTGAGTCTTCTTTCCAATGCCATAGGTCTGACCCAATTTGGATTCTTCAAGAGAGAGTTATGTCTAATCTCTCACAATGCCCTAATTATGGATTGTTTTAGTAGAGCGAACTTGTACGGCGTGCCACGTGTCACTGTTTCTTCATTCGGCTCTGGAATTGATACAACGAAAACTATAGTTCGTGCACTATTTGCCACTATTACAGAATTCCAATCCGATACTCAGAGTGAGATTTATGACGATTTTCCCAAGGTCACTTCTTTGAGATGAATTTCAGGAGCCTGCAAAAACACTGACTTCCACAGATCGTATTTCTGAAAATATTGCGTACCTTGATCTGAAATTTTTACAGGAGCTTTCTCAAGATTTCGGCTTCACCTCATAAAAATTTCCGCTTCTAAACCTTCGTAGAAAAAAAGTTAGAGCGAAAATGCCACGATGACCTGTTTTAGATCACGAAATCCCTGTATGAGGAGGATATGAGGATCAAAATTTATATAAATGCTTAGGTTGAGAGGGGCATGAACAAGTGAATGTGGGAGGGATTTTAGGAGCTTAAAAATTATTAATTATTGACTTTTCAATGACCCATGCCACAACCCCATGGGGTTTTAGTCCACTAACTGGGGTTACAAACTTCAAACATGAATATTTCTCAAACTGTGAAGAATTACAAAGTGTGCCATATATCAATGGAAACATCTCGACAAGTAGAAACCATCAAAAGCATTCTTGACCCAGAATATAGTAATTTGGTAGGTCAAAACTCCCATGCAATATTGGGGTAGCCCTTGGTGTTGCTTGGGTTGACATCAATGACAACCGCTGATCAATAGGACTACCTACCATTTTCCATATACACAGATTGACTATGGCATTGGTGGTATCGTTGACCCAGTGGTCAAGCGCACACATTTTCTAGGGAGGTTTCAGTCAGCATTAGTGGCTAGTCAGTTTGCAAGGGAACTCCCTGGGTCATCAGGTTATGTTGTCTATGCATGGAGTCATGAGATAATCAGCACACTTTGGCAGGATATTGTTGGAGGAGGTGGCATTGGTCAGCCACCAGACAATGCATTATATGGGGTTCAGGATTCTCCACAGTTATGTGGGGAACAAAGGACATGGAGGAGCGTAGCAGTGGTGGCATCACTACTGGTACCTAGGGAGATTGACTTATTGGGTCCCTCCAGGAAGATTTGGAGGGGAGATCCATTCATCGGAGGGTATGATGATACGAAGGTAGAGGTGACAATGACATTCGGGTGCGGACTAACGCATATTGTCTCATCTTTTGGCCATCACATCCAGGGATGGGTAGGAGCATACAGTAACGAGCAGTGGCCTATAGAGGAGCACATAGATGCATTCTTGTTTGTTGTAGCATGTTGGGGTGCGTTTTAGTGTAGGAGGAGAGGCTCCCATCACACTGAGTACATGCAGGGAGTGCTAGGTACAGTGACACAGGCAGGATACAAGACAATACAGGATGGTCCAGTAGTGGCACGGGGTATCCCGTGGTGTATTGGTATAGGCCGCAGGGCACAGTGGCATGTCGTTGAGTACAGGGACACTTGGTGGTATGCAATGGCATATGGTGCGACATATTGGGCTCCTGAAGCGTTGTCTACACGGGTGCTTATGGACAGAGCATTATATGGAGACAATGCTCTCTCATTGATGCATTGGGTCTTAGAGCTAATGAGGTTCGACATGGTAGCGTTATTCCTAATTGCATGTGAGGATTTGGGCCACTTAGGTGTACCTGGGAAGATGAGAATGTGTAGATCACATCATGGTGGATGCACTAGCAGAGTGGTGGATGCATGGGCACATATAGGATTCCCTACGGTACATGGTGGCATTGGCATCCAGTGGTGCATGAGTTGTGCCACGGAGTTCAGTGCTATGCAAAGGAGTGTAGGGGTACATATTTGAGTGCAGCAGAGGATGATGATGCACGACAAGTGGTTGCAGTGTTTCCGGTAGAGAGATCCCTAGACGAGGAGATTAGGCACACTATTGGGTTTGGAACACTCATATTTAGAGAGCGAGTTGACCACAACACCGATTGCGAGCTTCTGTTTATCACTCTCCAACATTGCACACTGACACGGGGGACTTGGATATCATCTCTTGGTGCTCACATCATGAGCAAAAAGACCCAAGAGGATGGTATGAGACAGTTGGTTGATGGGACACTTTGTATTGTGATGAGCGGGATCAGGGCAAAGAGTGACTTATATCACTCTTGGTTTGACATATGGAGGAGCACTGAGGCCTACGTCACATGGCAAGGCTATTTTTCCTTGTTACTGCTTCGGACCAATGTTGGCAGTAAATGGGCAGACATTTATATCATGGAGATGTTAGGACAAGATGAGCTTGGCCTTCATAGATTTTTCACCATCAGGGTCCAGGAGAGGAGGATAAAGTGTTTGCATGATGGGCAGTATGTCATAGTTAGAGTGGTGCAGCGTAAGCATGGTGGCAGCCTTCTAAGACTGGCATGGGATTCGGGCATCACTAAATTTCACGATTTAGCTACCCTTAGGGGTGATCTGGTTCCTACAGGGGAAGATCATTTAGATCTTCTAGTGCGTTTTAGCGATTCTTTGTTGGCATGGGGGACTTCACTGGCATGGAGTGATGATCAGCAGGGGGAGTTTAGGGGAAGCTCGTGCAGGGAAAGATTTATTTCCATGGGAATCAGATTTTATCTTCAGGTTCCCACCCTTGGAGTACATGAGATGGATGACTTAGTAGAGCAGTTTCACATGGAGGCAGATAGTACTTTATATGATTATGATGCTCTATTTACTGGTGGTATGCAGAAGGCTTCTAGTACCTGTATCTGGTTAGATAGCAAGTGGAGCAATGTGTGCTTCACATTGATTAGGATGGCTTGGGATCCTGGTATTGAGTAGATCTCTTCATATCAGGGCGATGCAGAGACCAGGGATGATACAGTGGCACATCTGGGACCCTGGAAAATTTTGCAGTGACCATGGAGGAGTGTCAGCCAGGGAGGATGCTTGTTCAGGCATTGCTTGAGGATAAACAATTTTTGGCGGGGAGGACTGTAATATTCCTAATTAGTTGATAACTAATTAAGAATATTAAATTTTACCAATTTTGTTTTCTTAAGTGAATAAAAGGGTGAAGGGGCCCATAAACCCAGAAGTTTGAATAAAACCTCTTTTCCAGAGCTAGTGTGAACAACGCAACATCTTGTGGGGTCAAGAGGCCAAGAAAGCAGCACAACATGTGTGAATGTCAAGGGGCCAAGTGATAGCGCAGTTAATGAGTGGACCCAAGGTTGTTGGGGTTTCACAAGAATAAGAAGGGGGTGAGGGTAGCCATGGAAATCATTTTTGATTATTCTGATTTTCTGGTCTTTATGACTTGAGCTGTTTAGCCGAGTCTGCATTGTTGTTTAAAACACACAGGTGTCTCCCAACCTCATCCTCGAGGGACTTCGAGTGCTTGCTCAGGAGAGGAGTTTTTGAGGAGACCTCATTCAAGAGTTTCATAGAGCTTCAGGAGAGGATTCGTACTATCCGTCGTGAGCTGATTTTATTATTCGGCATCATGCCACTTGCAGCCCCTCTATAGCAGCGCAGTCACTTAGTGACTTACGCAATCCAGCAACAAAGAGATCAAGGAGAGGGTGAAATTCCATAGAATTCCCGCTTGGAATCCAGTGAAGGGGTCAGCGCTTCAATAGTTGATCTTTTGGGAGTAGTTGCAGGCAATTTCTCTTTCAATTCAGCCCATAGCTTACATACCTAGCATAATTCGAAATTAGAAGAGGGCCAAGCATAGAAAGACCAAATTTTTAAGATTGGAGTTTGGAGGAAATCTTTCTGGGCTTTTTTGAGTTTTTTTAATAAAGTCCGTGGTTAAAATCCTGAAATTTTCTGAGTAGCAGATCAACCCATTTACGCAGTCCGTACTCGGCTAGCAGCTATAGGAGCTAAGCAAAAAAAGTGGCATATTTTGAAAGTTGGAATTAGAGAAAACCATTTCTGGGTTTTTCTAGGTTTTGGGAAAGGATCACCTTTTCAAATTCCTAGAATTTTCTGAGCACTGGAAGCAGCCCAACCAACAGTCTGAAGTTGGCCAACTATAGCATTTCCAACAGGGCAACACAGAGGAAGAGTCCAACAACAACAACAATAGAGCAATGTTTTAGTGTGCAAACTTGAGGGTCATTTCAGCCAGCTTTAGCCGATTAGAGTGCTATATATTTGTGGCACTGTGGTATTTGTTTTTCACCTCCAGATTTAATAAAATGGCTCCGCAGTTTTTGGCTATTTTCTGGCGTTTTTAATGTGTTTTCCATATTGTTGTAAGTTAGTCTATTATTGCTTGTATTATTGTCATTTTTCCATTTGGGATATTACAAATTTATTTGATTTTCAGTGTAGTTGTCATTTCAATCTACACCAGTTAATGTCATGTTCAATTTTTGTTTAAACGAAGAGAGACTTAGATCATAGTTTTAGAATATGCCTCACTTTAATCAATGGCTATTATTTTATTAAATTTATTTGATTTAAAGTGGAGTTGTTGATCCTTCAAGTTAAGTCGACTCTATTGCCAAAATGTTCTTGTTCTTGAAATATTTGACTACATGGTGTTGAATTACAAATTTTTCATTAAGGGCAAAATCACTACATTTTTACAATATTGTAGTAAGGAATCAAGTTAAATAATTGTAAATTTTTTAAGAAAGAATCGAGTTAAATAATAATAATAGAGGTGAACAAGTTTTATGTACCATGGAAGGTGTGTTATTTTTATCAATAAATATTAAAATATATAAGAAAAATAAGATAAGGTAATAATGCAAGTTGTTTATAATGCATTTTATTTTGGTTTTGAATGACATTGCATTGTTGTGAAATTTTCGCATATTAATTTTAACTTTAATATAATTTTTTTAAAGATGGTCTATGTGTTAATTTTTTTTTATTTTTTATTTTTTATTTTTTGCCTAAGAGTTTTGTGACTTAAACTACTATTGTAAATTTATTGGATAATATCACTTGCTTGGTTTAAGGAACTAGTAGTTATTGTTTTACAATAGCGAAGGTATGTATTTATGTAGATTTAAGTGAATGCTTTTTTGACCACATAATATTGCCATGCGACAACCAAAGATAGAATCAAGCTCTACCCTATGAACACATTGCCTTTTTTTTGAAACTTTCCTTTGACCATGTTCAAATGTTAATCTCCTACATGAAGATGAATTCAACGTAACCTTCAAAGGAAAACACTGAGATCCTTTGTGGTGAAAAGAATCACACTAGATGTCAAAGTACCTTAGCTTGAGTTTTTTGGTGAATAAATTGTTTCCGTAGCTACATAGTTCAAGTCTTTGGAGACATGTTGTAATTGGCCTATTTGTGGAATTTATGAAATAGTTGTACTTGGTGATATGTCAACCAATCTTTCAAAGTTTCTGATTCTCCAAAAATCCTATTTCTAATTAGAGAGAGAGAGATAATCACACTAAATGATAAATGAGCCTATACCCTATCTGTTTTATGAACATAGATGGTAATGGCAGAAAAAAAAATATTTTATCTCTTCTAATAATTGCTAAATTATAGGTGTTGTAACATCCTTGACCCCCAGCCAGGTAACACTACCACAACCACTCTGTCGAATGCTTCCATTTTTCTATGGAAGCCTCAGAACCCTGGTTTAATTTTCCAAAAACCCTGGCTAATACTCAGAGCTTTTGTGGCCATATTAGTTCATGACTGGTACTATGTAAACATTTAATACCCTATATAACTGTCAATTTGACTATACCAGCACTGCCAAGGTATGTAACTATACTTGGCATTAATTTATAAATTGCTTATCTACAAGCGTAATTTAGGCTACACTTAGCCATTATATATGATGCCATAATTAACCATTTATTCACACATTATATTAGATAAGCATGCACAACATAATCAATACACACACACACACACACATATCAAACCCTAGCTAGGGTTTGTAGCCAAATAACACATAAATAAAGCATGGCACATAAAATACAATAGAGACCCATTTTAGAGTTTTATCAACAGCACACATAGTTAAATATACACAATAAATATATCATTGCATAGGGAATGCTTATCTATATAAAACGTCCAATTTATTGCAGGCTCTCCATGTCCCTCCCAACCATAGACTGTGTGGTTCATAATCTCAACCATAGGTCACCCTCGAGCTGGGACAACAACTCTACAGGCAATACTTGTAATACAACAAAACCTTGGCCAAGGCACAAACTATAGTAGCCTTGGTCTCCAACCACAAGCTCATGTTCCACTAACCGACACCCAAGTGGCACAGCCTGAGTCCCTCAGCGATACCCACCTTCTAAGGTGATTTACAATCAACCAGAATGGTCTCAACCTATAGCTCTAAGAGCTCCATTGTTATCCGGTGTCCAAGCGCCCAACCCACAGTCGATTCCAGAGTCCAAACCAAGACTCATTGACTAACACCGAACCGAGTTCACATCAGAACTCCATGGCCACCAAGCCATAATTAGAGCCACTAAGCTCTCAAAGCCACTGGGGCTCACCAAAAAGAAGGATGCATCCAATTTGATATAGTTAACTGAATAACTGCACCTTAGCGAGTTCCAGAGTCCCCCCCCACTGGGACTCAAAAAACAAATCAAAGTGTTCCACGGGGACGCACCCCCTAGAGTGGGGGATGTGCTTCATCGCTCCCCCACGCTCCTGGGACAGGGAAAATCCTGGGGAAACGTTTCCCCACGTCCCCTTTTTGGAGAAACTCGGGGAAACTCTAGGGGGACTTTTTTCTAGTGACGAAAAGCACCCCCCCGTGTCCCCCAAAATTTTATTGCTAATAACAATTTAAAAAATAAAAATAAAAAAATAAATAAAAAAAATAAATAAATAAATAAAAAAATTAAAACATCCCCTCAGATTTTCTTGGTAACAATAATTAAAAACATAAAAAATTACAAATTTTAATATAATTTTAAAAAATGAAAAAAAAAAAAAAAAAAACTGAAGGATATATTAAAACTTTAAAACAAAATCATTCACATTTCTCATTTATTTCTCATTAACCCTACGATTTTACCTTCTCGCCCAACATTTTTCTTCTATTGTCGCTTAACATTTTACTTTGCCGCCCAAGATTTTCCTATTGTCTTCACTCGACAGTTTCCATCTGCAATTTGTTGTGATTTAGATTTACCATCAACCAGGGGCTTCAAACATTTGGAGCTGTGATTTTCATTTTGTGACTCAGAGCTACCAGATCAGAGTTGTGATTTTCATTTTGTGACTTGGAGCCATCAGATTGGAGCTGCGATTTATTATTCAGTACTTTTCAAGGAATTTACTTGTATTTCACTACTTTCTATGTTTACTTTTAGTTTTCTATTGCAATTTTAGACTTCAACATAATGTCATTGTCATATGATGAATTTACTTTCAATGTATGTTGTGTAATTTCAATTTCCAAATGATTAATTTAATATAGATGTACCTTGTATAATATTAATGCCCATCACCAAATGATAAATTCAGATGGAACATTGCATAATGTCAAATGATGGATTCAATTTAGTAATTTACTTTTAGATTTACAATTTTACATTAATAATTGCAGAAATGTCAAACAATAATTATGATTCATAATATTTTATTACGAAATGAGGATCATATTTAGATGTACATTTCATAATTATTAAGATTTACAATTTACTTAGTTATTGACATATTGTTGGTATTTTATTTTTTATTTTTATATATTAATTTTTTAATAATTTTTTAATATTTGGGACTCTGACGTCCCCCCCGTTTCTCCGAAATTTCCCTAAATTTTGGGGTTGCTTATATATGCCCCCCTTGTGCATATCCCCGCTCGCACACTTCCCCATCCTAGAAACTCAATGGAACATTGCTAAATAGTCATGCAAAATAGAATAATGACTGAATGCCTTATAAGAAAAATGTTCACCTTTTATATCTGCATGGCTTTATTGTGCCATGTGGCATCCTCTAGAGTCATGTGGGCTCGAGGTGCACTTTTCACCAAACCATCCAACTATTTCGATTGTCTTTGGAGTTGGGCCCCCCATACTCTTTTTCATGGAGTGGGCTCTACAACCAACCTATTTTAGTAATATAATATGTTTAATTACATTAATTACAAATTCAGGCTTCTGGCCTCATAGCCTTTACATGCATATTTATCTAGGCACGTTGGCCCAAAATTATATTTAACATCTTTACATGGGCACACGAGCCACATCATATGCATCTGACTCGCCAGCCTAATATCAATGTACATTAATTATATCATCTTAGACAGGTAGGGGTTGTACACTCCTCCCCCCGCTATTTTATGCATTGTCTTCAGTGTGTGGTGTTGTAACTCCTAGAGACAACTTCTGGGTTGCTAAGAGACCAATGCCAAGGACACCTTAAAATCAGAGGATTATAATATTTCCTTGCAGCTCCTCTGAATCATTTACTTGATAGAGTTTAGTGAATGATGGCTCTAGAATAATGAAGGCTCTTGATACTAATTATACATAGATGCAAAGGCGGAGAATGTGCTTCAAGAAGCTATAAAATTGGGCTGCATTGGTAGGGCCAAGCTAGAATTAGTGAACAGACTAAATCTGAAAGTTGTGGGGTGAAGAACTCAAGGAATAATTCTCAACGAGACTGGGCTTAATTGATTTAAGAATCCAATTCACCAAGAACTAGAAGAAACGAGGATATGAGTGAAATGTGAGGTGATTAGATTCCATGGAGCGCGTTTAAGGTTGCGTACAGAGAATGGTCATTTATGAGTGTCATTCTTCCTTTAGAGAAAATAAACATATTCATAAATCAAACCAATGGCACCTAGTGACTGTTACACAAAGAATCTGGGCAATAACATACATATAAATGTAAAGAAGAACACATTGAAGAACCACACATACATATTGTTCACCATTTTTTTAATGGAATCTAGCCAAACATAGGATTTGTATATTTTATATGTTTCAAAATTAGCTTCCCAAAATATACAGTTCAAAGTCAAACATGCTTATACAGACACAAAAAGAGATAGAACCAAAAACTTCGACATAATTCTGAACCTGTTGTCTGCCTTTCATTTTCCTTCTTATAGAGTTTACTATGGGGCTATCCCCCGGATATTCCTACTTGATTTTCCAGTACATACATCATGACCCAAAATGGAGTGTGCTTCGATCACAACTCATTAATAGAAAAAAGAAAAAAGAAAAAGAAAACTAACTAACCAAAATGGAGCATGCTTTGAGAGCAACTCATTAACAGAAAAACAAACTAAAATATCTGATGTGAAATCATGATTTCACCATAAGACAAGATAACAGTAAAAAGACAAAATATTTGAAGGTCATGTAGGCCAGATCCTAAAACATTCATTTGTTATGGCGCGGTGTAGGTGGAGGCTCAGACTGTCGTGTCCACGAAGCTGGATTGGATGATGAGCTAGAGTGATGTGATGACAATGGAACTCTTGGTTGCGAAGTGGAGGTTATCGGAGGGTTTTCATACTCATAACAACTTTTCCACATGATTTCTGTAGGCAAGGGCGACGCGTTGAATAACTCAAACAGGAGACGGAGCTGAGATAAATCGAAGTAATCCAGGTTGACCGAAAAGAATTGTTTTACCTTGGCCAACAACAGAAATTATTTTATAAGGGAGGCCACCACGGTTTCAACCTTCAAACTTGTCGTCTTCTCTTGTGTTGAATTGGCTCGGCTCTTAATCTCCACCAGTCCCTGATCATAGGTATCCCAGGGGATCAACACACCTTGTCGATCCCAACAAGCGGGCCATCCTGCCTCGATGACTTTGCCCAATTCTCTGTCAAAAATCTCAACCCCATTGGTGACTATCGCCAGGTATCCTATTGCTTTGGCTCGAGCATCCTCTCTCTGGATCATCCTCATTATATCTATCACTGTACCAAACCGATCCACTACTTCGTGCATCCCCAATTCCTCAGTCGAGAGTTCGTTTATGAACTAGATGTATTTTCACGCGGTCACCACATTCTCGGCTCCATCACGCCATCCTCAATCGAGTTGACTCTTGTAGTTGCGGATGGTGACCTTTTTGTCATTTACCAAAGTGATGTACTCCCATTGACCCTTGACTTCTGCAATGATCTCATCCTAGACCACCTGTTGAGCTTCTACCAGCGACATATTTCCCTTGAGTTGATTTTTAAGATCTATGACCAACTTGTTCAATACTTGCACTTCTTTACGGCTGGTGTCAACCTCCATTTGTAGCGAAGTTACCTACTTCTCTTTTTGGAACAAGGCCTTCTTCAACTCTTCCCAATATCTGTGCACACTCTGGACCTCACCTTCTGCAACCTTCAACTCAGCTAAGGTCTTGGCCAATTGCTCCGACAAGTTCTTGGGGTCATCTGGTATTGACACGAAGCAAACATGGCTATCCTTTTGTTGGTGTAACTCTGCAAACCTTATCTTCCAGTCTATTACTTCATCACTCTTCTAGACCAACATCATTGACAATGCCTCCTCCTCTTTCTCCACGCGGGCTAGTTCGGGGGTCTGAACATGTTCATAATCGGGATTTTCAACCTTTGCCGAAGTTCCTGTACTTCCATCTTTGTCCTCTTAAGAAGAGTCTGCATGGCGGACTGTCCTTCTATCCATTTTCCTTTGAGCATCGTTTTGTATTGCTTGACCTGTCGAGCGAGAGCATTAGAATTGGCCCTCTCCCTTTTAAGAGTTTCAACTATCTTGTCTAGTTGATTCTGAGCCTTCTCGAGGGATAGAGTATGATTCATAATTTCGCTATGAAACATATCCCCATTGCTTTATGGAGGTTCAATTTGTCTTGCAACGGGATATAGGCTAAGTCAAGGATCATCTCCAATGCTCTGTACTTTGATCCAGGGGGAAGAGGGTGAGAAGCAGGGTATTGTACTGAGACGAGAAACTAGTCATTTTCAACATCCAAAGCCACTAGGAGACTGCTATGGTGCCTGTCGATATGTTGAGCCAATTCTTCCTTCAGTTTCTCTTTGGATGATTGGCTTCTTTCCTTGATCTTCTCTCCTAAAGGTCATTCTGTTCCTGAACCTGTCTCTACATCTAAGAGACCTCCATCTAATGAGGCCTCACTTGGGGCGATAACCTGTGAAGAAACAGATGGTGCCTGCGAGGAGGCATCATCCAAAGAGATTTGAAAACCCGACCGATCTTCCCCTCGATTTATGTAAACGAGGACCACTTCATCAGGCTGTTACGGGACTTGTCCTTCAGGTCCTTCTGTTCTGGGCCTCTTGTTGACGTGCCCCTCATCCTCCACTTCCATGAAGTCCTCTATTTGTCTGGAGTCCCCCTGTTTCTTTCCCTCTCCTTCATCCTTGAGCTATTCTTTATCTTGCACCCTGTCCTTTTTTGATTGTTCGTCTGTGGTTGGGGATTCTATCTCCATCTCTATATCCAAAGGCCATGAGTCAGAGTTAGCTTTCCATTGAACATTAGGTCTAGGCTCATGTTCATATGTTGAGGATTTAATCTTCTTCCTTCTTTGTGCAATGACTCCTTTAGGATCATAATTCCATATTTCTCCTTGCTGAAATTTCATGTTCTAGAGCAACACCTCCACCAGAGGGAATGCTTGTCGTGAATTGATGGTGAATGGATCTATTACAGTCGAGAGTTTGAAGATATGGCCTTTCTTTGCTCGCACAAAATGTGTTTGGTCTGCACTCAGGGATTGTCTAATGAACTCAAGAGAGAAGATTCTCATGGACATGAATGTTGGCAAGTGGAAAGGAGGTAGCTCACAACCATAAACTCTGACTTTGGTGTGATTCTCGAACAAGTACCAGTCTCCTGTGCAGCTGAATTGGAGCAACTCTTTATGTTCAGGAAAAATCCTAGGCGGAGGGGTTCCATGTATAATTGTATAAGCTCTAGACATGAAGTCTGTGATAAATTTTGAATAACCCCTGCCTCTGGGTTGTTGTCAAACAGAGGGTCCAATCAAACACAGATTTAGGTTCAACCCCTATATTAGATAAATTTTCAAGGCCTAAGCCTTCGAATTTGTTTGCATGTGCGAACATGAACAGATAGAAAACCAGTGAATAATACCTGAAACAACTCAAAGTTGATACGTGCTGGAAATGAGCTTTGATGGCAGAGACCAAGAATGAGGGAATGTCGAGCAAGACTTCGGGTTGCATCATGAGGTTGAAAAACCCTAGACAAGCATTAGTAAGCCTACTGGAATTGTCTTCCTCGAACATACCCGAGATAATTGCAAGGACTGGTTTAACGGTGTCAATGAAGAGAGATGGAGGGAATTTTTCAGTGGGAGGAAAAAATAGAGATTTTTGAGATTGTAATCAACTGGAGGAGGGACCTTTTCTTTTCAGTAGGAAGATTCCAAAAGCGACACATGAGGGTTACCTCAGAGAACTCAAGGCAATCGGGAGAAGGTGGGTAACACAGAGATTTGTGTATAAGCTGGGGGGTGATTTTAAATATTTTTTTCCCCTGCGAAGAGACGAAAAAACCCTTCTGCTCAATGTAAGCCTTGGCGAGCCAGGAAATGAATTTAGGGAAATAGTGGACGGATGGCGCTATTTGGTAGTACAACCCTGAATCTACCACCCTAAACGAGTCCTCACCCCGCCATTTGTAATCCATAAGATAAAGGCGCTCAGTCGCTATGTCAAAAGAGTAAATGGGGTCACAAATTTGAGCCTCGGCATCCATGAAAGGGTCAGGACCAGAGGTGGTCCTGATCTCTCGGGCCTGTGGAGTCTCAGGGGCCGACTTTTTCATGCTTTAACAATTCAGAGATAAAAAAACTATAAATGAAGTAAAACTGGGGAACTGACAAAATACTTGTGGGATGAAAACGACGTGAGGAGAAAGGCATGCACAGTATCTGGTTCTTTACCCGGGATCCTAATTGGTAGCAGCATAAACAACGAAAGACAACGGTTGGGAAAAAAATATGGAGGGAGCGGGCTTTTTAGGGCAAAATGGGACAACTAGAGGGCTAACGCCAAGATGTCATCAATAGGTTGACATGTGTCGTGAGGAGATTGGTGGAGTGAGGTTGGGTGAGTAGGAGGTCGTGTGTCGAGTGCATGGGGAATTACCCATTCAAACTTTACCTTAACATATTTACCTTTCGAACCTTGAATGAGTGGTCCCCACCACGATTTTCTGCGGGTCGGGAGAGCATCTAGAGAGGGAGTGGCTGCTCCCTAGAACGACCCTGATTGGCCGACTTCGTTGCTGACATCAACATTTCTAGAGGGTCGACTTCAACTATATCTTATGGTTCAGCACCCACATGAACACAGTAGTCTTAAGCTGCGCGACGACTTCGTCAAGAAACGAAACTGTGCGTTGACTCTGCCAAGCGACGAGACTGCGTGGTGACTTTGCCAAGCGACGAAATTGCGCGGTGACTTCACCAAACCTTTTATTTTTGTGCCTCCTTTTCCCGATGCATGACTTGAAGCAACCTCTTTGCATTCTTCAGGGACCTTGAGAATGTTTTGGGGTTTACATGTAAACATTGGCTCCAATTGGGGACAGCGTGCTAGTGAACGGCATGTTGAGAACCTGCAGACCATAGTCCTACCTTCTCTTGGGAATGGAGTCATCTTATGTAAATCAAACACGTTTGGACAATATGAAGGAAAGATAAAAATAGAACTAAAAATAGATTTTTACAATGAGATGATGTGTACAATGGACTAGGGATACCTGTTCAGTGTTGAAAATAGAACTTGAGGAACTGTCCATTGACAGGCATCTCAATTACATCACCTTCCAAATTTTCTAGCATGAATGTGTTATTCCCCTTTGTCTCTGCAATTCTGAATTGTCCAAACCATAAGGGATCGAACTTTCCATGCTTTCCTTTATCGGCTCTCCTAACATCCCATCTTAGCACCAATTCCCCTAGTTGAAAACCAATATCTTTGGCCTTTTTGTCAAACAAGTCTTTCATTTTGTCTTGGTAACTAATCATCTTGTGACTTACCTGTTCCCTACTTTCATGAAGTTCAACCAACTAATTCATTCTTCTTATGAGAGCGTTAGGTTCTTCCTCACTGTCCTACAAGAACTTGGTCACTGATAATGCGAGTTGTGTGGGAAATGTTGCTGCTCTGCCATATACTAACTCATACAGAGATTTTCTAGTGGACCTTTTTGTTGTAATCCAGCTTGCCCACAGAGCGAACTTCAGCTGTGAGTCCCAATTATTTTGGTTTTCTGTTATAGTCTTTTTTTAAATCCTTACCAGAGTTTTGTGAGATGATTCGGCCAACCCATTCCCCTGCGGATAATAGCTGGTTGAATGTCCCAGCAGGATATTGTATTTCTGACAGAAGCTTATAAATTTTGCAGACTTGAAGGCCTGGGCATTGTCGGTTATTATTTTTATCGAGCATCCGAACCTAGAGAGTATGTTTTTCTCCAAAAACTTCATCACCATTGTATCAGTGGCGTTCCTAGCTGGCACTGCCTCAATCCACTTTGTAAAGTAATCGGTGGTTGTTAGTATCCACCAGTGTTGACTGTTGGACGTCGGATCTATTTTACCATTGAAGTCAATTCCCCACTGCCGGAAAGGTTCTTCCACATGCACTGGAATGAGTGGAAAAGGAGAAATTTTTTGCTTTTCAACGAACGTTTGGCATTTTTCACATGCCCTGACATGAGCTTGGACCTCCCTGAATAGTTTAGGCCCCAAAAAAAAAAAAAAAATTGGCTATAAGTATTTTGTGAGTTGTTGCTCACCAACTGTAGTGTCCCCCACACGAACCACTGTGTAATTTTTTCATCACCTCCTGAGTTTCATCCTCTGTTAGACACAATAGTAATATTCCCAGCGGGTCTCCCCAGTGCAAACGTTCATTGGCTACTATAAACTTCCGAGACCTCAATCTTAAAGCTCGATATTTCACTTTGTCGAACTTGGGTGGACACCTTAGTGTTAACAAATATTCCACTATGTCTTTGTACCATGGGAAGACCAGATACTTGACATGGTATTTTTGTGTCATGGTTTCTATTCTGGATTTTGGATCCTCACCCCCTACTTTTCACCATTCACTATTGACAAATTGATTCCCAAAGCCTGGCAATTCGATTCTAAGAGGATCTTTTCTAGCCCCTGCCCCTTGATCAACTTTGTAGGCTTGATTTCCATCTCATTTTCCTGTATCTTGGCTATCCATTTACCTCTTTTTCCCTCGCTATCCCCCTGTACCAAGATATCTTTCACGAGAGTAGTGGGCACATATGTCGTAATACTAGAGTGTAGAATATACATCTTGAAGGCTTTTAGGGCCTTGACCAATGCATATGCCCGCTTCTCCAATATATAATGCTTCAGCTTCGCCTCTTTGAGCACATGACTGAAAAATGTGATGGGCTACTCATTTCCATCGTCATTCTTTTGCAATAGCACTGCGGCTATTGTGTGCAGGGATGCAAAAGAGAAAATGATGAATGGCTTCAGATAATCAGGGCCAACGAGAACTGGTGCTTCCGCAAAGGCCTGTTTGATTCCGGTAAATGATTCTCTATATGGTGCGGTCCATTTCACTTCATTATCCTTTTTTAACATCTCGGTGATATTTCTGATGATCTCTGCATAGTTGGGTATAAACCGTCTCAGAAAGTTTATCCTTCCCAAGAAGACTTGTATTTATATCTTGTTTCTGGGCAGCGAGATTCTTTTTATCATCTCAACTTGGTTGGGGTCAATTTTGACTCCATCTCTGGCCACAATATGTCCCATAGCTTCCCTTAATGCAAGGCAAATTGGGACTTTTGGGGGTTGAGTGATAACCCATACCTTTTGCACTTCTCAAAGGTTCTTTTCAAATGTTCAATGTGTTCTTCATCAATTTTAGAGAAGAAAATTATATCATCCAAGTAGACTACCATGAATTTATCATGATCTCCAATGAATGCAATATCCATGGCTTGTTCAAACGTTGCTCTAGCATTTATGAGACCAAAAGGCATTCGAGCATACATGAAGGTTCCACACGGCATGGTGAATGTTGCTTTCTTTTGGTCATCGGGATGCATGACCACCTCATTGTACCCTAAGAATCCATCCATCATGGACATGCGGGAAACACCTACTACTTTCTGTAGAATATGGTCCATCTTTGGCAGGGGGTAGTTGTCCTTTAGAGATGCCCTATTTAAATTCCAAAAGTCCACGCATAACCTGATTTCGCCATTTTTCTTTCTTACCGAAACTAAGTTAGCCACCCACTCATAATACCTTAAAGGTATGATAATCTTCAAATGTAGCAATTTTTTTACTTCTTTTTCTATGGCAGGGAGTAGAAGTGGGTTGATTTGCCTCAACTTCTGCTTATGTGGCTTGGCACCTTCCTTCAAAGGGATTTTGTGTTGTATGATATCTATATCAAAGGTCTTTAAATCTTGATATGACCAAGAAAAGACATCTTTGTAAGCTCTAAAGAGTTTTAGATATTCCTATTTGAATTCCATGGAAACTCCTTTGGCCAATTTTATAAACTTCGGTTCTATCTTCGTCCCAATATTTAAGTCTTCCACCTTTTCATTAAGTTCCGGCCTGTGAGGATGAGCGGGTACGTCGTTTTTGTTAAAAAGCCTTTCCAAAGGTACCAAGCCTTTGGGAATAGTGTTTCCTTTCAATTGGAGGACCTTATGCGCTGCAATGGTCTCTTCCCAATTTAAGTTATGCTCTTCAACCCCAAGCTCCCCTCTTGATCAATTATTAAATTAGAGAATTCTCCTACCATTCCCATGAACCATTTGATTTGGTCTTCGTCCTCAAAGACTTGCCAATGTTTGATATTATAAGGGATAGAGGGCTGGTATTGAACCTCAATTCCATATCTTAGCAGTGGGTTTTGTGGAGGGAAAAAAATTAATGGCTGCCACGACTAGGGAGTTTGTCATTCGATTATTTTCACAAGGCATAAACTGAATATTGAAAGCCAAAAAAAAAAATCAACTAGATCCCATACCTCATTTATGTAGGTTCTGGGCCGGTGATGCTTCATTTAACATTGATTCCTTACCTGTTTCACCACCAGTTCTTAGTTCCCAAAGACTTTGAGACTCTGAATATTCATGTTTCTTGCTGCTTGTAGCCCCAACAATAGAGCTTTGTATTCGGCCACGTTATTGGTGGCTTCGAATTCCAGTTTGAAAGAGAGGGGTATCAAACTACCTTTTGGTGATATCAACAAAACCTCGGCCCCATTTCCTTCCTTCGAGTATGCTCCATCAAATTGCAAAGTCCACGTCTCATTTACCCCTATCCTTTGTTGATACGCTAGCCTTGGGGGCAAGACTTTAGTTTCTTCCAACAAAAGCTAATCTTCCTCCAACATTAAACAAGAAAACTCACAATATTTCCCATATACTGGGGCATTTGTAGAGCCATCAGCTCTGATGACCATCTTCACGAACCTTGATTCTCTATATAGTCTTCTCTCTTCCCCACCAAAAATAGGGATGGTGGTGTTATCTCTAAATTGGTACTAATGGGCTGCTCCACCAGACAACTTAGAGTAACTCTTTCAAACCAACTTTTGACTAAGGATCGGCCTCTTCAGCCTGAGAGGGCTCTCAAATTAACTTGTGATTTGTTCAATTAGGATTCAATCAGATGGCTAACTCCATGATATTGATTTGAATGTGTTTGATTTCAGGTGAAAAATGTGTAGGGTTCACTACCATTGGGCTTATGGAATCAGTGTGAGGAAACTCAATGACAATGGCTCTCCTTGTGGAAGTTGAGGCTTGTAATGTTTCAATGAAAGGATAATACACAAAAATATTCAATAGCTTAATGTTCAAAGGAAGTTAGAGCATGAAGAACATGAATTCTGAGTAATTCAACATCAAGATATTGGAAACAAAATATTAAGAGACATAAGACATAAGCTCATTGAAACACTCAAAGGATCTCAGGTGAAGAGGAAAACACAATCACTGCATATTACTGATGATAAAAAAATTACAATAGTGGTAGTGTCAAATAACATTATCCCACCCCTTCTCATTCGAAGTTCTGCTTGTTAATAGGCTTTTTTTTCATTACATTGGATTTGCCCATCTGGCTAGATCATCGAACCATCATTTTTGACACCTATCTTAACTATAAACTATATTCCTGGAATTGAAAAAGACACCTAATAACTTAAGACTTACAAGCCTATTAGGACTCTATCTTTCATTTATTACATTCATTTATCTGCAGAATAGGATAATTACACTAATCATGACCAAGTGCTCGAGTGGCAGTGATCATAAGCTAGACATAAATATACCCACTAGATTTAGGAACTAACACCACCTTTTTTTAGGAGAAGATAAACATAACATTTTATCATTGTCCTCATGCTGAGCTGGATAGGTGACATCTTTGTCGAAGGGTGAATCCTTGCTAGAGTGTCCCACTGTCACTTTTGAATGCCTCCACGTGGTTGACTGCTCTTCAATACATTTTCCAAACATCAAAATACCACTAAAAACACCTCGCTGCAAAAACAGAGTGCACTAGGCAGTGTCGTAGCATAATTTGATAGCAAATTCATTTTAGGCATCTAAGTCAACTTTTAGCTTCTCTTTCTGATTAGGATATGTTTGCTAGATAATATAAGCTAAATACAACTTTTTCCCTCCTTTGGTTTCCAGCAAAAATGAGTTTTGTTGCAAAAAGTATCCTAAAGGGATTTCATAGCAAAATCTAGCCTTCGAGCCTGGGTTTCGCTACGAAATTGCCTAATTGGCTCAAAAACACATAATTTTCATTTTTCTTCACCATTTCACCTTCCAAACTGAAAACGATGTTTCTTCAATGCTACAAAATTTGTCAAAAATGTTTAGACCAACTCTTCAAGCTGTGGGCACTCCATCCTTAACAGTAGAATGCTGCACCTCCTCAGGCTCATTTATCACTTTGATTTTCAACCCTCTTTTCTTAAATTCTTCCTGAATCATCTCCATGTGGTCTTCTAGTTCTTTAACCTATCCCTTAAGCTTTATCCTTTCAGACTGTAACCACATATTTCTTTTTATGGTGTTCTTCATTACTCTCCTCAAAGGAAGTGTTATTTTCAACAATTTTTTAGCATGTGTTAGTGATTTATCATATTGGTTCAGCTGATCATTCATTTTTCCTTCAAAATCTGCCATTAGCTTTATGTCTACCTTGGCCTCATGTAGTTCTAATTTGAATTCAATGACCTCTTGTCTGGCCTCTCTTAATTGTTCCTGCAATAGCTGTACTTCAGTGTTTTCCACCATCTGCTCCTTTCCCTTCCTCTGCACAAAAACTTCTTTTGTTGCTGGAGATAGGTCTATGATGTCTTCTATGATAGGCTGCTTGCCTTTATCAACATTTTCTGTCATCTTGTTTTCCATGACACCCTTTGCAAGTTGTAACCTAGTAAGTGGTTTCCTTGGCTGGAATATAAAACCTGCCTCTTCTCCTGCAAAATATAACTTTTTAACAGTCTTCCCTTTCTGTTTCTTCTTTTTGTCCCCTTCAATGTCTTCTACTTGGAAAATTGGAGTCTCTTCAATGTCTATTTCTTGGAGGATGTCTTCAAGATTTACCTTGGCAATGGTTTGAATTCTAGTTATCCTCCTGCTATCATGCTTGTTAATTTTCTGTTTGTTGCTTATAGGTGATGACAGTGGGATATCTGCCTCTAGTACAAGTTTTGCTTCAACATCCATTGGCTCCAAGATAGGCTCTGTCTCTTCTTCATTAACACCTTCTATCACAGCTGAAGGTGAAGTAGTTTTTGGCTTTGAAGTCTTCTTAGGTGTCACTGAATCAACTTCATATCCACTGAGGAAAAGGAAATATGCCCAATCTCTGTTTAATTTCTTCAATTCTTCCAGCACTAAGAGTTTAATTAGACCATGGTGAAAAACATATGTCTCACTGCCTTCAGCCCTAGCTTGAACCTTATCAGACATCTTCCCTAAGCTCCTAAACAAAAAGAAAGGAAGATCAAGGAGTTGCTTACCATTGAAATGTAAAAGGAGCCTGAAATGGTAGAGGTAAACCATATGAAACCTCCCCTCACAAGTAAAGTACTTTTGGATTTTAAACAACAACTTAGAATAATTTTCTTTCATATAACTCCTTGGAATCCTAGATGCCATGTCAATTCCAATGTGCTTTGCTCTGGTTTGAAAAATTCTTCACAGCTCTGCATTTTGAATTTAGTGGCTTTGAACCACTCTTCACCTTCTCTTGGTATCCATGTAGCCTGAGAAATAGTATCAGGGGATACTGTGAAATTTAAGACCCCCACCTTCGAGGTTGTGCCTGTGAAGTTCACTGCAAAATCCTTTGATATCTGGGCACGAAATCCTTGAAGCTTTTGACAGAACTGGAGACATCCGACATTTCTGAATGCATTCATGAAACTGAGGTCTTGATTTAGTAACTTGAGGTCCATAGGCTCGTATCTCACACAAGAGCCTCCCTTGTTCACCTTCTTCTTCATTGACATTTTGCTTTATAACCTCGTTGTCTCCCTAACTGTGACACCTGCAGATAAAAATGCTAGACAGCAAGTTGCTTGCACTGTGAATCAACTCTTCAAAGATGATACTGGGCTATTGCATGCAAGGCTCAAACCATATATGACAGAGAGATGCTTAGAGATTAATTTAAAAATGCAATTCGAAAGTTGAGAGAATGATGCCAAATGTGAGAAAAAAGGTAAAGATGAAGGTAATTACAGTCTTGCATGCTTGGGTGATCTCACCTTTACCCCTGACCATCGGAATTTTGACACTTCACCATGCTATGTTTTTTTGCAGAAAAACATGATTCTGCAGCAAAGATAGTTATAAACCTAGCAAATTTGCTACGGAATTGTCAGGCGATTCCATAGTGAAATCTGTCATTTTGCAGTTATATTCGCTACCAAATGACGAAAAAAACAGACAAGTGGCATATGTTTAATTTGAGGCCATGCATGTGAAAACTAAGTGGAATGGAGTGGATTTGACTGACATGACATGAGTCATGGGTGGTTTTAGACTTAGGGTAAGGCTTATTTCATGGGTTTTCCATCAATTTCATGAACCAATCTATGAAGACAAGGTGAAACCTAGGTGAGTGATGTGAGTGACCCTATCAATGAACTTTTGAAAACCTATGTGTAATAACAGTGGCTCCACTGGGGATGGTGTACCCCTGTGGTACAATAAAGAACTTGTAGTTCGAGTGCCTTCTTTCAAAGAAAACAAAAATTTCTGAAATTGATGAAGACTTCTTCAAACTCGTATGGCCTTCTCCTCAGGCTCAAGTTTGATGATGAACTCATCTTTATTAGCAAAACATCATAATAGTAAATGAAATATATACAATGGGGTAAAATTTAGTAAAAGGAATTAGGAGGAATAGTGTCTTAGAAACCTGTCATTGATAGTTCCTCCTCCACACAATTGTCCATCCATCTCCAGAAGCAAAAAAGTGTTGTTGCCATGATATGCAGCTATCACAAATGGCCCCTTCTAGATGTTCTCAAACTTCCCATGCTTCCCCTTTTCTTCAATTTTGACTCCCAATTTCAGAACTACATCTTGGATCTGGAAACTTTCCTCTTAAGCTTTTCTATCAAAGGTTTTCTTCACTCTGTTTTGTGATTGTTGATGGTTGTCATACACATCTTCTCTTTTTTTTCGCAAAGCTATAAGCTGGTTTATCATCCTTTGGATAGCATTTGGCTCCTCTTCAAGTCCTTACAGCAGTTTCATTACCGAAACTCCCAAAGAAGTGGGAAAAATAGCTTCAGCTCCATAGACTAATTCATAGGAGATATACCAATGGATCGCTTTGTGCAAATTCTATCAGCCCACAGAGAAAACTTCAACTTTAGATGCCATGATCTCTTGTTTTCTTGTAGCACCTTTTTTATGATCCTCACTATGCTTTTATTGGATGATTCTGCAAGGCCATTACCTTGAGGGTAATAGGTTGTTGAATGTCCAAGTGTAATAAGATATTGATGACAAAAGCTAATTAATTTTTTGGATTTAAAAGCTTGTGAATTATCAGTAATAATCTTTATAGGACAACCAAACCTGGATAAAATATTGTTCTCCAAGAATTGAATGATGACTGAGTCAGTGGCCTGCCTTGTTGGGATTGCTTCGATCCACTTAGTGAAATAATCTGTGGCAATCAAAATCCAGCGATGCTGCCCTGAGGATGCTGGGTGTATTTCGCCAATGAATTCCAACCCCCATTGCTAGAAAGGTGCTTCAACATATATTGGCATCAAAGGTAAAGGAATCAACTTCTTCTTACCATAAAAAACTTGGCATTCATGGCATGCAACGATCTTCTTGTAAATTTCCTTAAACATAGTAGGCCAATAATACCCTGCCCTGAGTATCTTGTTGGTTGTGGCTTTCTAGTAATGGTGTCCTCCACAATCTACCTTATGGAACTCTTCAATTACTTTTTCAACCTCATCTTCCAGCAAACAATTCAAAATAATTCCACTAGTATCTTTCTAATACAAATTCTTATTCGAAATGCAGTATCTCAATGATTTCAGCTTCACAAACCTTTGATTTGGACTTAGTCAACTGAGGAGGAGCTTTGTGATTATGTAGGACAAATATTACATCTCTGTACCATTCAAACAAGATGAATTTCTCTTCAATAGGGGCCAATTCTTCTTCTTCTGTCGGCTCTAAAATTTCTGCAATGAAATTCATGTCAAGACATTCAAAATTTGATTGTGCCATTAGTTTTGCTAATCCCTGTCTTTTCACCAACTTGGTAGGCTTGATTTCTATGTCATACTCCAGCAAAGTAGTGATCCATTTCCCTCTTTTGCCATCAAGATCAGCTTGTGTCAAAATATATTTAACCACAGTGTTAGGCACAAATGCGATAACATGAGAATGCAGAATGTAAATTTTGAAATCTTTAAGAGCTTTGACTAAAACATATGCCTGTTTCTCCAAGATATTATACTTCAATTCAGAGTTGGAAAGAGTCCTACTAAAAAATGAAATAGGTTGCTCACCACCTTGCTTCCCTTTTTGCAATAAAACTCCATCAATGGGATTTTCAGAAGCAAATGTGAAAACCAAAAATTCACTTGAGAAGTTGGGACTTATAAGTACTGGAGCTTGGGTGAGGGCTTTCTTTATCTCTTCAAATGATTTCTTAGCTTCAACATTCCACTTAATATCATATCCTTTCTTTAACATCTTGGTAATGTCTTTGAAAATCTCAGCAAAGTTTGGGATAAACCTTCTAACAAAATTTACCTTTCCAAGAAAACACTGAATCTCCTTCCTATTCCTTGGAAGGTCTATCTTCTGAATTGCACTGACTCTATTAGGATCAATATTTATTCCATCTTTAGATATAATATGTCCTAGCAATTTTCCAGAAGTTAAAGAAAAAATACTTTTAGTGGGATTAAGAGAGATATCGAATTGTCTGCATTTCTGCAGAATTTTCTCCAAATGTTTCAAGTGATCTTCCTCCTTTCTTGAAAACACAGTTATGTCATCAAAATAGACCACAACTGATTTGTCGTTATCCTCAGCAAAAGAAATATCCATTGCTCTTTGAAAGGTTTCCCCTGCATTCATCAAACCAAAAGGCATCTTGGCGTACATGAATGTTCCCCATGGCGTGGTAAAAGCAGTTTTCTCCTGATCTTCTGGATGTACCAATATCTTATTGTAACCTGAAAAGCCATCAAGCATGGACATTCTTTAAGAGCCAACAATATTCTGCAAAATCTGATCCATCTTGGGAAGAGGGTAGTTGTCCTTCAAAGAAGCCTTGTTCAGATTTCTAAAGTCAATACAAATTCTAATCTCACCACTCTTCTTTCTGACAGGTACTAGATTAGCAAGCCATTTTGAAAACCTTATAGGGACAATGATCTTTGCATCAAAAAATTTCTTAATCTCTTTCTCAATCAAAGGAATGAACAAAGAATTAATTCTTCTCAACTTCTGCTTGAAAGGTTTTTCATTCTCTTTGATGGGAATAGTATGATGTATAATGTTAGGATCATACCTTTTCAGATCAACATAGCTCCATGCAAAAACATCAATATATTTCTTCATCATATCCACATACTTCTGTCTCATCTCCATAGAAAGAAATTTAGAAAGTTTGATCATTTTAGGCACTATTGTTGTACCAAGATTGCAAGTCTCTACCTCCTCATCATCAACCTGCATTCTAGGAGACTTGAAAACATCATTTTGATCAAAAAGTTTTTCAAGGGGAGTAAGGCCTTTTGGTATACAATTGTTTTTCAGCTGCAAGACTTCAGGATTGACCTTGGTTTCAACAAACATATTTTGCTGATCCACTTGGATGTTCTCAAACTCCTCCTTCAATTCAAGGAAATTTCGGACTTGCTGATCATTCTCAAACACTTGCCAATGAATGATGTTGTCAGGAATTGTTGGCCTATGTTTGACCTCAATCTCATACTTCTCAGTAAAATGTGTAGGGATGACAAATAAATCAGCAAAGACAAAGAGAAAACAGAAATCGGCCTGACACACAAGTGAGGCCTCCCTTTCAACAGAATTTGCTTGATGAAGAGGAAGCTCAACCTGAGTTCCAAGAGGATATTATTCATTGTTTAGATGAAGACATGTCTGAGATGTTTCTAACTAAAGAGGAACATGATGAGTCTAGTTATGATTTGAAGAAGAATGAAGGGCAATCTGATTACCTTAAGGGTTATCAACATGCCATCTTTGAAATGCAGAAACAATACAATTTAAGAAATAGGAATGTCCCCATTACCACAAACAAAGCTTAGCCAAAGAAAGAATATGGAGTCGAATGAATATAGATCTTTATAAGGGCGAGTGATTTGCAATCCTAGTTGTTCCATGACAAAAAGAGGTAGCAAGTTGTGGGAGGCTCCCGAGTCCAACATACAATTATGCAACATGAGATCATGTATTACCAGAGTCACATAGAAAGGAGGCATCGAAGGATCTTGTTCCTCTACATGAGGTCCGAAAACTACCATGGGCCTTTCTTCCTGGAGATTTAGACTGTCTGGGATGGGCGCAACATAGGAGAGATGCATGAAATGAGACACCTAGGCCTTATATGATGGTTGTTTTAACAATTCTACCACAGGCATCAGGATCTTAACTTTCTCTAACTCTTTCTGGAGATTAAAGATGGAGGGTCCATTTTCAACAGAGTGATTTCGGCAGGTTCTCTATCATGGTCAGCTAAGGGAGATGAGGACACAGGGGACTTCTCAACTTTAGCTGTTTGGGGCTCTTGGGCTGCTCGTTTGGATGCAGTAGTTGTTTGATGTCCGGTTTTCTCTAATGGATTTTTCCCTTTATCAAGTGTACTGGAGGAAATCTGAGCTTTTGGCACAGACTCTTCCTTGTGATCTTGCATTTGTGACCTCTTCCGAGAAGACTTGTGGTCATATTTCTTATGCAATTGGGCTTGCATAAAATCCACGAACTATCTGTAGTAGCTGTCAATATCTTTATCATTTAGGGGAACATATAGCTCTTCCCCATCCTCCTGTTGTAACGTAAACTCACCTTCTTCATCATTGGAATAAGAGAAGAACTGGTTCTCTTCAGTATTTATGATTTCATCCATCTAACCTTCCATTTACTCCTCTAAGTACAGTGGAGGCTTCCTATATTGTGGCTTGAAACCTCCATTTGGGACTATTTGATTTGAACGAGGGGAAATCTTAGTTTCTAATTCTAGCTTGATCAACTTGTTGGAAAAATTACTGATTAACTTATTCATTTCTTCTATTCTATGTTCCTGGGATTCTCTTTCTTGGTTTGAGGTGGTCGCCTCCTCCTTGCCTCTCTTCTTTCTCCATGGTCCAGTTTTCCCTTCAACTTCCCCATAGAAGCAAAGTTGCCTTCTACTTCCATAGCATCAGTTTGGATTTGATCTAAGGTTGTAGACTTCCTCTCTCTAAGGGTGAACCCAAATTCAGGTTCAAAAGATCCAACAAAGACAACTTTGGCAACTGCTTAAGGGGGCTTTATTTATGCAGGGAGGTTATTATACAACTTGTTGAACCTCTTAATAAAATCTGTGACGTCCTCATTATGTCTCCTTTTAATAGCATTGAAATCTGTGAGTATATATCCATGGTCTCTCTTCTCTCCCCATTTATGACTGAAAACATTTTCCATCTCCTCCCAAGTATGGAGAGAGCGATCAGTTAGAGATTTAAACCACTTCCGAGCCTTGCCATCCAAAGATTGGATGAAAAGTCTCAACACCACATCCAAGTGTTCCACATTTAAGTTTTTTGCGAAAGCGTAGAAGTCCTCAATGTGTTTATGTGCTACAATATTGTCTTCTCCGGTGAACTGGGGAAGGAGCTTTAAGTAATCTTAGGGCATGTCATTCAGCAACTGAGGGAGAGCCAGGGGGCATATTTATTCAACAAAAACCCATGTACTGCCATGTTGCGCAGAGGAGGGGGTAGATTTAAGATATGGGCTTGTGGATGCAAGATGTGAGGGGTGACAAGTATATTCTGAGAAAGTAAAGGGTATGTTGGGAAATGGGTGGAATTCACTGGGATCTCTTTTACTTCTTCGACCTCAGGTGCAAGATGAACTATGTAGGAAGAAATGTTAACAGACTCTGTTTCGTCTTTTATTTGTGACTTACAGGCATTGAGGACACAATCCTTCTCTGTAGGGTACTCTAGAACACGTGAGGCAGAATCTGGACTGAATATGTTTGCTCTTTGAGAGGAGGAAGAAGAAGCTTCAAGAGAGAAAGGAGGTAAATTGGACTGACTGAAGACCTTTTCCTTCCAAATTCTTTTAAAGATTAACTTCTCGGGGTCAGATACAGATGGTGTCTTCTACTGAGACGTGTGTGACTGGGTATGGAGTCTGATGAAATCCAGGATTTCTTAGACTTTGAATCTTATGATAGTGGAGTCACCAAGGTGAGAAATGTACAACCCCCAACCCACCTTGCTCACCTGACTGAAGGGTGGAAACTTTGTCGTATCCCAGGGAAAGGTTTTCTAATTCAATCCTCGGCAACGACGCCAAAAAGATGTTGTAACTCCTAGAGACAACTTCAAGGTTGCTAAGAGACCAATGCCTAGGACATCTTAAAATCAGAGGATTATAGTATTTCCTTGCAGCTCCTCTGAATCATTTACTTGACAGATTTTTGTGAATGATGGCTCTAGAATAATGAAGGTTCTTGATACTAATTACACATAGATGCAAAGGCTGAGAATGGGCTTCAAAAAGCTATAAAATCGGGTTGCATTGGAAGGGCCAAGCTATAATTAGTGAACAGACTAAATTTGAAAGCTGTGGAGTGAAGAACTCAAGGAATAATTCTCAACGAGACTGGGCTTAATTGATTTAAGAATCCAACTCACCAAGAACTAGAAGAAACGGGGATATGAGTGAAATGTGAGGTGATTAGATTCCATGGAGCGCGTTTAAGGTTGCGTACAGACAATGGTCGTTTATGAGTGTCATTCTTCCTTTAGAGAAAATAAACATATTCATAAATCAAACCAATGGCACCCAGCGACTGTTACACATAGAATCCGAGCAATAGCATACATATAAATGTAAAGAAGAACACATTGAAGAAACACACATACATACTATTCAGCATTTCTAGATGGAATCTGGCCAAACACAAGGTCTATATATTATATATGCTTCAAAAATAGCTTCCCAAACTATACAGTTCAAAGCCGAAAATGCTTATACAGACACAAAAAGAGATAGGACCAAAAACTTCGACATAATTATGAACCTCTTGCCTATATTTCATTTTCCTTCTTATAGAGTTTACTATGGGGCTCTCCCTCGGATATTGCTTCTTGATTTTCCAGTACTTACATTATGACCCAAAATGGAGCATGCTTCGAACACATCTCATTAATAGAAAAACAGACTAACCAAAATGGAGTGTGCTATGAGCACAACTCATTAACAGAAAAACAAACTAAAATATCTGTTGTGAAATCGTGATTTCACTATAAGACGAGATAAAAGTAAAAAGACAAAATATTTGAAGGCCACGTAGGCCAGATCCTGAAACATTCATTTCTTATGGCGTGGTGTAGCTGGAGGCCCATATTGTTGTGGCCGGGAAGCTGGATTGGATGATGAGCCAGAGTGATGTGATGACAACGCGATTCTTGGTTGCGAAGTGGAGGCTGTTAGAGGGTTTGCATACTGATAACACCTTTGCCACCTGATTTCAGTAGGCAGGGGCGATGTGTTGAATAGCTCAAACATGGCACGGAGCTAAGTTAAATCGAAGTAATCTAGGTTGACCGAAAATAATTGTTTTACCTTGGCCAACAACAAAAATTCTTTTACGAGGGAGGCCACTGTTGTAACATATCTAGTTTTAATAAGTTAGATGTTGTAGTAGAAAAAAAAATGAAAAAATGTTAGGAAAATGTTCAAATAAGAAAAATAAAACAAAAATAAAAGATAAAAAATGTTAGGCTTTGGTGATAGAAAAGAAAAGAAAAAAAAAATGTTAGGCATTGAAAATAGAAATGAAAAGAAAAATAAATAAATAATCAATTACAAGAAAACATACTCAAAGGTTTTTCTTTGAATTAGTTATGTACAAATTGCGTTAGTCTAAATGCCACTAATAGATTTTTAAGGTTATATTATTTGTTGTTTAAATAAATTAACCATACATTTAAAATGGTTAATCAAAGATTGTAATAAATCGACGTGATACGACTTTTTGTCTTATATGATAAACAATGTGCAAAGTTAAACGGACGAGATGTGGGTTACCCAGATCAATGGCATCCACACCTACCCGCTCCCCCCTAACCCTTCCGAACGTTATCTGACAGAGGTGGGGGGGGGGGGGGGAGGGGTGGTCTAGGTAAGTTGTTTGTGTTAAACCGCTCCACGCAACGTGTCACATCCCTGTCAAATCCACACCCCCCCCTACCCCCTCCCCCCCCTTTAATCTCGCTTGTTGCCTACACCCCCCTCTGGGTCCTCTCCATAAACCATTTTTTCTCTCCATTGACCGTTACACTATTATTCTCGTCGTTCCGTCGTCACCGCCCATGTCATTTCACATATCAATCTTAAACCACCACTTGTCCTCCACTCACCCGTTATAACATATCATTTTTCTTGTTGCAACGTCATTTGACAATAAATTGCCCTTGCGTAAAAAATGAACGTTCACTATGGATATCTGCTAAAACTATAAAGCCTTGGTTTTAATTCGAAAGTAGGATTTCCACACTACTACTCTAGTCCTTCAACAGTTCTCTCAGCTTTCGAAGACCTCAGCATCTCGAGAACAACTTCCATACAAGTGCAGTACTGTCCAAATACGTGTTCAAAACACTCGAGCATAATTTTAACAAGTATTTACAGTTAATCCTTTCCTACTCTGTTTAAAAAAGGCTCCTAAGAGTAAATCTACCACTTAGGATAACCCAGTGCTGTCCCCAGTTGTTGATTTGGACCACCATCCTTTAGTTGACCATCTTTACCAAATTTTAGAGACCCATTGTGAATTTGACCTTTACGAAATTCACAATTGGCTCCACCAAAAACACTTGGATAACAGTGATGAAATTGGATTAAGGGATTCCACCTTGCCTTAGTATATTTTTCCTCAAATCCCTTATTTTCCTGAATTTGTCACCTGGTGCCAATTCCGTTATATATCTAGCCAAAGGACTGTAGTTGCACAAAATGGCGAAACTATGTTTCACATTAATGGCCACTCTATTTCTGAAATGCTCAAAATCAAAGATGATGGTCATGCAAAGCCTTTTCATCTAGATTTCCTCATGGAAATGTACAACAAATTAGACTTCCTCCAAAGAGCCAAAGTCTTTGAGACCTTCTTGCCAGATGATACCCAATTACCTAAGACATATCCTCCCTATTCAGCCTCAATTTTTCTAGAGATGGCCAAAATTGCTTACATTTTAAGATATCATTTAGACCAATGGATAGATGAGCATATTTTTTCTTTCCTTTCTATTTTCTCAAGTTAAGAAAAACCATCCACTATCTTCTATTACAATGAATTCATAGCAGAAATTATTCATGAACAATTCATGAAATTTACAAGTGAAGGGGTTTTCATATATTCCTCGGTTCTAGTTTATCTTTTCATTTATTATCAGTCAGAAAGATT
Organism: Pinus albicaulis; assembly: GCA_034641835.2. NCBI lineage: Eukaryota > Viridiplantae > Streptophyta > Pinopsida > Pinales > Pinaceae > Pinus > Pinus albicaulis. The sequence goes on along the minus strand of CM076575.1, from coordinate 502,173,400 downwards.
TCCCTTTCAATTATAGAAGATGGACAGCCAGGGAAATCCTCAATCAGTGATTCATTGGACCCCTTTGGTCAGAAGGAACACCACAGAATTTTCATTTAGTCATTTTGTAGATCAATTCTTACATGTAGCAGCCAGTTTGTTGAACAGTAATGCAGAGCCCAGGATAGACCCAGAGATCAAGAGAATTTTACAGTTGAGTGATCAAACAAGAAGGGAGATTGGTATTTATACCAAAACTATACAGAAGTCAGGATATATGGTTGTGAATTAGCCCCTTCTAAACTCCCTAAATATGTCCCAAATTCACATATTGGTCTTTCACATGTAATACGAGGAAAGCAAGGCAATAAGCCAGTGTTATCCTAAAAGGCATGAATTTTAAGCAAAACTTTACTTGGTCTTATGATCCTTTTGATATTATTTCAAAAATGAGAACAAAACAGAAGTATGCTCCTTATATTCATACCCCTAGACCGGAAATTGAGCAATTCATGAATCGGGAGGAATGGCAGGAAAACACTCTTCAAGAGGCCGAAGAACAAATTCTATCTACTTCACAAACTCCATTAGCTCAGGAAAAAGGAGAGAAAAGACCAAGGGAAACTAGTTCCCCTTCCGTATCACAAATCTCAACTAAAGATTTGGTTGTATAGAACAAAAAACAAAGGAAAACAAATGAGGACGACGGCCAGCAAGAAAGTATTGAACAATTGCATCCAATTGTTATCTCTGGAGTATGTACCCCTCTATCTTAGGGAGACAAGATAGTATTCCACCATCTCCAACAACTCTAGGGACTCCAATGATAACATTCACACCTATTTCATCACCAGCAAGGGAAGTGGGACAAAGCAGTAAAAAAGAACCAAGTATATTTGCTGCCTATCAGGAAATTAAAAGAAGAAATCTGGCCCTGAAGGTCACAACATTTTCTCAATTTTGGAAGCAAACAACAACCTCTCAACATAGGCTTCAATCAACTTTTGACTCAGAGGAAGGAAAGATGCAAATTGCTTTTCTAAAACCTAAGATTTATCAGTCTCGGACAGAAGATGATTCTAAGAAATCAATTTTCTCTTTTGATACAAAACCATTCACCCCATGGATCAGATGGATCTACATAAGCATTTTGGTGAGATGATATTCAGTACTTTAACCAATTCTGCCATAACAGCTGCTAAACTTCAAAATTCTGTGAAGAATATTCGACTCAGTTAGATTAACCATTCAAGATAGAAAACAAAATCTCAAATCACTTCAGTGTTGCCTTTCTCCTGCTTTACGGTATGCTAGTCATAAACATAAAAACTTGTTTTCCTACAGTATGGATATAACAATAAAAATTTTAGTCTAGCATACACAGCTAATTAAATATAGCTTTATGCAAATGCAATTATGAACTCCTTGCCAACTTTTGAAACGTCAATGTTCTTATCGACCATCAGCAGCCATCCCATTTTTACAGACCCTGCACCCAATTCCGACGCATTCTTTCCCAGACGGACTGTCGAGTGGGTACCAGAGTCATCAGAGCAATACACATCAATGTCTCTGTAACCTTTGTAATGTTTAAACAAACTAGACTCATCAGTCCAGATAAATACATGTAGAGTTCTTTCACCTCTGTAACGGAGGGTTGTGTACTCCTGAAATGTGGCATCATAACTACTTGCTCCAAATCTTACTCTAAGAGCGGCAACTCTAGCGAGAGGCAAATGGGGACTGATAAAGCACAACAATATGGCACTGTGTGAATGGAAATTCTCTATCTTCGTATGCGACTCAGATGTAGGTGTATCGAACATAATATCAATCATTTTAACCTTAAACTTCCCCATGATATAACGTACTTCTTGGTCATTGGATATCTGCACAAATGTCATTGTTATTTTTTTCAACTTTCAAAATTGAGACACTCTATTCACTTCTGCAGATAAATTGAGTTTAAACTTAAATTAATTGTAGATTTAGACATCCAAAACGAAACTGAATATACAAAATCTACAATTAACATAAACCAACTATAATATCTCCTTTTTTTAACAAATTAAACACCCACCGATTTATCGTCTGCTTTTGCACTAAACATGGCAGCTGACAGATTTTCATGTGACGCCTGCACAAATTTCACCAATCCAATTATCATGTAAGTATAATGTGGTGTTTTTAAATTGAAATAATGATATTATGGGTAGTAGTCGTTGTAAATTAAAAATTATTTGTATTTAGATTATAGATTTTGGGAATATTTAAGAATTTATTTTTTTAATTATCTATTAAATTATAAAATATTTCCAAAATTTATAATGGATATAAATTTAACACAGATAAACCAAAAAATACTAAAAAGATGTGTTACTGTTATTTAATTAGCATTAAAAGTATATAAGTTTTATATGAATTAATATTGGATATTATGAAATTCACAATCGGGATATTTTCAACACAGATGAACCAGACAACTACAAGGATCTGTTGCTTTTATTTAATTAAACTAAAAAGATGTGTTACTGTTATTTAATTAGCATAAAAAGTATATAAGTTTTATATGAATTAATATTGGATATTATGAAATTTACAATCGTTCAACACAGATGAACCAGACAACTACAAGGATCTGTTGCTTTTATTTAATCAAACTAAAAAGATGTGTTACTGTTATTTAATTAGCATAAAAAGTATATAAGTTTTATATGAATTAATATTGGATATTAGGAAATTTACAATCAGGATATGTTCAACACAGATGAACCATACAACTACAAGGATCTGTTGCTTTTATTTAATTAAAAAGCATATAACTTTTATATGAATTAATGTTGGGTATAATGACAGATGGATGCTCACCAGAAAAACATAGATATTCACTGTTTACTGTTTCCATGCATTTATACTTATGTCATTTGGCTATTAAAGTTTTGTACCTCCGTTGATACTTTTGTACTTTGTTGTGTCCAGAGTTTTGTTTCAGTTTGTTGAAGGTCAAAAATATGTAACAGGCCTTTGAAAAGCAATATGACTTTTTTTTGGGTCAGTTTCTGGTGGTTCCATATACTGATATACATGTGTATTATGTAAATACAGAATGTAATTTGTTTCAGTTTGTTGGAGGTCAAAAATATGTAACAGGCCTTTGAAAAGCAATATGACTTTTTTTTTGGGTCAGTTTCCGGTGGTTCCATATACTGAAAGAAAGAAAGAAAGAAAGAATTTTTAATGTCCACGAGGCTAAAAATAGCCTATGGGACAGATTGCTTCTCTATCTGACTCTTGTATTCGGCCCTTTTCCTGTGAAGTTTTACAATGAGCACTCCTAGCTTATCGACAAACTCTTCGCTGAATAGATTATCCCAAGAATTAGCTGCCAAAATACCTGCATAGTTTTCCCTGGTGTCCTTGAAGGCCTCACATTCTAGAATGAAATGTTTTTCTGTTTCCACTTTTCCGGAGGAGCAAAATATACATACTCTTTCTTCCCACATTTCTTTGGCCTTTTCCAGCGCCCTGTTTCACAACGGAGTTGATGAGAATTAGTCCTTAATTGAGCAATAAGAATTTTAGATCTCCAAGAAATATTAGCCCCTATGTACGCCTTTTGTTGATGGTTATGCGTGGGGTTAAACTCTTCTATGTAGTACTTCTTCTTTCTCTCTAGCTCTTTCTTCCAAGTATGTTTGTGGAATTTATCCATAACAAAAGCTTTTATCTTTTTACTGTTTGTAGGACACATGCTCAAGCAAATACCCCATTTACTAAACCATTTGTTATTTTGCCGCATCCAAGTCTTCTGTCTTTTGCACAATCTGTCACTAAACACAACCTTAGGCCATCTATCCTCTTCCATTTGCTCAATTTTTTTCAAATACCTTATGGCTCGCACCATAGCAATTGCTTCAATAGGAGCAGCCCCTGTTTCACTTAACAGGATAGCATAAGGAACTGCACTTTTAATTTTGAATTTGTTTGTAATCAAACGTTTCTGAATTTTCTCAATTTGTTTCCACTGCATCTTGGTTGTGCTGCTGGCCCATAGTTCGCAACCATAGAGAATCACCGGAATCACTAGAAGCCCAAAAAGAGTTAGGGTGGTTTTCTAGTCCCACGGCTCTGCCTCTCTACACCTGTTTTGAAGAGCATAAAATGCTTTCCAACCCCCTAAAGTTCTTTTCTTTCTACAACCATCCCAACTTAAATTTCTGTTGAAGTCAATTCCGAGGTATTTGTACTTTGCAACTTCTTCCAGAATGTTGCCTTCAAAATAGAACTTATGTTGGTTATGCTTTCTTTTGTTAGAGAAAACCACTACTTTCGTTTTGCTAATATTGACTTGCATCCCAACCCTTCTACAAAAATTCTCAAGGGAATGTAAATGCTCTTGCAAACCAAGAGCCGAATTAGCAATCAATATAAGGTCATCTGCGTACAAAAGAAGCCTGATAACGAATTTTCCCAAATGGATACCGTCACCCCCTTGCGAATTTAGCCACTCTTCAAGCTTGTCAATATATAACCCAAAAAGGGTAGGAGACAATGGGCAACCTTGCTTGACCCCAATATCGCTTCTAAAACTTTCAGAAATGCCAGCTGAAGTTCTGATTTTGACTTTCACCTCTTCATACAACCTATGCACAACTGCTCTCAAATGCTTGGGAACCCCGAGTTCCTCCATTCTGCCCCAAAGTTTATCCCTAGGAACCGTGTCAAAGGCTTTTCTGAAATCAACAAAGCAACAAAAAACTTCTTCCTTTTTTTCCCAACCTTTTTCAATGATGTGCCTTAAAGTTATACAATGATCAACTGTGGAATGTTTAGGTCTAAAACCTGCTTGCCCTTTAGCATGTTTATCTCTTTCTTCTGCCCACTTGCTGATTTTCTTTTCCAACATGCTTCCAAATAACTTTGCAAACAAGGGGTTTATCATTATGGTTCTATAATTGGAGGGATTATTGATGTCACCACTCTTGAAAAGAGGTATTGCCATACTAGTTGTCCAATCTGTGGGGAACCCCTGCTGTAAGATGTTGTTGAAAATTTTTGTGATGTGAGGTGAAAGAAATTTTAAGCCCCACTTTAGATACTCTGCTTGGATTTCATCTAAGTCTTTTGCTTTTCCAGCGCCCAACTTCTTGATACCCATCTCTACTTCTTGCACCGTGAAGAGTTTTATGTCTGTGTTGACCAAAGGAGGAGGGTCAACCTTGGGATCCTGCTCATAAAGTTGTCTTGCATAGTCAAACCATTTAGAAGCTGTAATGTTGTTTTCAGTTTGCACCTTTTTCGATTGGAGCTCCTTCCAAAATAATTTGGAGTTATTTTTCCTGAGAAATGTAATTTTATACATTAAGTAACATTACTCCCTTTTCTGAAGGAAAAAAAGATAAACACTTTTGTCCCTCCTTTGATATTTTTGTACTTTGTCGTGTGTAACAGGCCCTTGAAAAAGCTATATGCCTTTTCTCTTTTTGTCAATTTCTGGTGGTTTCATATACTGATATACATGTGTGTCAGGTAAATACAGAAAATTACATTACACTTTTTCCTGAGAAAAAAAAAAAAACAACAATACTCACCAGAAAATGGGAAATGTCATTCCAAATAAGTCCATTGTTACTTGAAATATGGAGACAATTCAACCATTCCAGCTGACTCAAGCCTCTTATCCTCAAACCTTCAACATTCAAGGTTTCCAGCGCAACGCATCCATTGATGTTGAGAAATTTAAGATTTAGCAGATTTGAAATATTTGTTGCTGTCTTCAACCTCAGGCAGTTTTGCAAGCTTAGTCTTACTAAGCTGGACGGCAACACATTTATCTGCATTAGCCTAAATTTTTCTGAGAGATCAAGAGTTTCGATGCTGCAGTAAATGCCTTCAGGAATGGATATCTCGGATATGGATGTTTTCTTCAAAGTAAAATATCTTAAACCACGAAAGCCAACATCCATGGTGTCCCGATTCTCAACAATGAAGCTCGCTACTGGAGAACCCTCTATAACCAAAACTTTGATATTTGGCCCTGAAATTTCCTCTGGTAAGATGTGTTTTAGACAGTGACATTCAATCAGAATCAACTCTTCTAAGCGCACCAAATCACCAATGCAATGTTTCAACTCTGTTAACTGTGAACTGCCTATTCTTAGTTGCTCTAACATGTCCAGTAGTTCCAAATTCATGGGCAATTGCAACAAATCAGTACGTAGTAAATTTAGGTATCTTAAAGACCTTTGATATGCCATTGCACTTGGCAAATGTACCAATTCAGCACAGCCTTCCAAGTCCACATATTCAAGTGTGGACATTTCTCCCAAAATATCAGTTGGCATGGATAGATTGTTGCAGTCTCTCAACGCCAGATATTGGAGGTGCATTAATTTGGAGAAGGAATTTGGTAGTTTGGTCAGATTAATGCAGCCGGATAGATCTAAATGTCTTAGGCTTTTAAGTTCCGAAAAATCAATAGGCAGTGACTGTAAAAATGTGATATTTTTCAACACAATCTTATTCAGGAATTTCATGCTGGTACCTATCCACTGAAGAAAACGGAACTGGAAATAATAAGGTGCTGCCTCGCCTTCCTCGGCACCACCATCTGAGATATTTTTATGGGAATGTGCAACTGCATCGAAGGCCCTGCGGCTGCTCGAGGTACTTGGAACTGTGCCGCTTACATCAATATTCAACTCACTCAAATGCCAAGGTGGCTGCAATGCACATAACACAAAATCCGTTTATGACAAATAAGCTTAGGGCGTTTATAATTTTCAGGTATTAGTAAAAAAAAATCGATGGTAGAGAAAATCTATGTCCGAATTGCCTATTACACGACAAAAAGCTCCAAAGATAAGACGGTTCCGGGCTACATTTACAGTGTAGTTCGCTGTGTTAACATATTCTATTCAATTTTGGGTTCCGGTGATCTGCAATGATTACAACTCATAATTGAATGTGTTAGTGTGCTGAATTTATCTGGATTGTAGGTTTGGGAAATATTTGGGAATGAAGGAAGAGGTAGAGGATAAAAAAAAATTATAAAATGAAAACAGAGTAAGGCAGAGATAAAAAAAAAAAAAAAAACATTTCAAAGCAGAGCATACATATGTTCAACTGAGATTACTTTTCAGAGAGAAAAATTATTTACAAAAACCAGAGCTGCTACTCCTTTTTAACCATCAAAAATCCCCTGTTTCAGCTCTGTTTTCTAACACAGTAAAATGCCCTATTTCAGCTCTGTTTTCTCACACAGTAAAACGCCCTGTTTCAGCTCTGTTTATTACAGGAAAAACACACATCCAAAATGACAGCATGAACATCTCACTTTATACACGCAGCAAATAGAAAATACACAAGAAAATAAAATTCACTGGGCTGCGTACATGCCCAGCCATACAAAGGAGGGATAAGGCTGTCTTGTTAACACAGTTAACTACACTGGAAATGATCTGCCTTTCTGAGTGATTGCAGATTTGAAAAAATTGATAGATAAGAGTCAATAAGTTAACGTTCGTGTTTATTGTTTATCAAATTTCCGAATATTCCTAAATCCACAACCTAAATAAAAATAACTTTGTATATATAACCCCGATCATAACTTGTGGAATAACCTAAATATAATTACCTCATCAAATCTACTGAAAAACTGCTCCACTTCAACTTGACCCTGTAGTTCCAAAACTCTTAGTCTTCACAATGAAAGAGTAGCAGGAAAATTGATGGAACCAAAATTGCGCAGGCGAAGCCACACCAAGTCTCCATCCATATCCCACGAACCAAAAGCTATCGAAACTTCAACAACAAAAAGGCTTACACCTACACCCTTAGTGTAACTGGTCCCATGAGGCACCTCTTCACCTTTTCGAATCCGAATGCCTCGGATCCTAAAGGAATTTGCTCCACTCTGACAAACACATTTAAAGAAATTAAGTTAGATTACTGTATTGTTATGGGGATTAATAAAAAATGTTAGGAATTTTCATCAATATGAAATTTTGATGAATTAGGTAAATAGCTTTATCACAATTCTTCCCGTAGTAGGGTATAGGGCGACCCCAGCTCATCCATCCCCAAAAAATCATAGGGTAGGACGGTTCTATTTGCCGCAGAACTAGGGGCATAGTTAGATCTATAATTTAGAAACTACCATTCCCCTCCAGCACCATAGTTGTTCCTACCTCTGGCGAGCCAGCCTTCCTCACCCTCCTACCATGGGCAAGCCAGCCTTCCTCACCCATATGAATGAGTGAGCCATCCTTCCTCTATTTAGCAATTGTAATAGAGAAGCGTTACGGCACCTCACCTTCCTCTTCTACTACCTAAGCTACCATAGCCCCTGTAGCACTCCTCCCAAAATCTCATACATTCCATAACTCTATGCTTTCTATGCTCTCGTTGTTGCTTGTTAATTAGCTACCATCTCCCTAAGTCATGAAAACCTGATCTCATGTTTGTAGTCAACCACCACTTGTACCCACATCTTATCTATTCTGAGAACTTCAAGGAAACAAGTAATGATCCCAACATTTATCTTGGATATGAACGTGCACATCAGATCAAGGGATATGGAGACATTCCAGTAAATGGCAATGTCAGGCAATGTTACTGGAATGTCTCCATATCCCTCATACTGCCATTTGGCAATGTTACTGGAATGTCTCCATATCCCTTGATCTGATGTGAGCGATCATCTCCAAGATAAATGTTGGCACCATTGGTTGTTTCCTTGAAGTTCTGATCTGATAACAAATTAAGAACTGAAAGACAAATTTTGAGGAATGAATCAGGCAGCTCACAGGTGAGACAAACAACACCTGGAGACTGCCAACAGATCAACAGCACTGTCACTTTCCTATTAATCAAATCAATCAGCAATACACATATTTATATGATTACATTCTGTTAAAGTGATCAGAACAAACTCCTAAGAAATAGGATCCGAGTCCTAAATCAATACACAATCCAAACAAATAAACAACCACTTTATCCATTATTTCTAAGCTATTCTCTTCCTCAACCATATCAGTCATCACTCCATCGGTGACCATAGAATTAGGTAAATATCTTAATAAACTGTGTTAAGATGTGTTCGCACTGAAGCATCTAACTTTGTAGCAAAGTATAATGTATTGAATTAAAGATACAGAATGTCAAGTTTTCATCAGTTTGAAATTTTGATTGAATTTTGACAATAGGAGTGGGTTTTGATTGAGTAAAAATTTTAATTACAATGTTCAATGATTCATAATAAATTTGTATAACTCTGTTTATTAGATGTCTTCAGACTCTATAATATTCCCAATTAGCAGCAGCTAATTGGCAATATTAAATTTTGCTCAGATTTTGCTTTTCTAATGTTCAGCCACAAATAAAAAGGGTGTTGGGACCCATAACCCAACTTAGGAGAAATAAACTCCATAAAATCACTTAACCAATATTCTAATTTCAACATGAGGCCCAAGGGGACCAAGTGACAGTGCAGGGAGAGGGACAGCGCAGAGGCAACGTGGGCCAGGCAGCCCAGTGGCAGCGTGGGCCAGGACAGCACAGAGTAGGCAGGGCAGCGTGGCTAGGGAGGACAGCACAGAATAATGGGACCCAAGGGAGAGTTAGGGTCTCAAGCATAAAAGGGGGGAGAGGCTAGGTTCTCATTCATTCTATTATGCATCTTTAGAATTTCTGTCTAACAGATATTGAGCACACTTACGCTGTTTAGCTAAGTCTGGAAGTGTTGTTCAGCACACAGGTGCCTCCAAGCGGAGATCCCAACCTCGGCCTCGAGGGACTTCGAGTGCCCGCTCAGGTAAGGAGCTTTACCTTGAGTTTTCAGAGCAAATCACGCAGAACTATCCATCCAGGAGTTACGCAGTCACTAGGCAGCGCAGTCTCTCACAGAGGTTACGCAGTTTTGGAGGAGGGCAGCTCCGGGAGAGAGGGATCTTCAGTAGTTTTAGTCCAGGAGAAGTGTGATGGGATCAACCCTTCACAAGTTGTCTTTTGGAGCAGACTGAGGCCAGCATTTCCAGTCATTCACTTCAGAGGCCAGCGTACTCACCAGGAGTGTGTAATTTTCCCAAGGGTGTCAGATTTCGGGGTCCGCCTTTCCGGAATTCCTTCCTGGGCTTTTCCAGGTTTTTGGAGGAGACTTCATAGCCAGAGTTTCATAATTTTTTGAGCAAGGGAACAACGCTAAAGAACAGCTCCATTCCAGCCAGAAGCAGCACTTTCCAGCAGCAGCAGCAACTCAGAGAGTTACGCAGTCCAGAGAGGAAGCAACCATCCATAGCAGGGTTTGGAGAGTTATTTCAGCTTGCCTTGAGCAAGCCAAGGTGCCATCATTTTGATCACCTTCTTGTACTCATTCCCTATTTCCAGATTTATAATAAAATGGCTCAACTTTGCTAAATGGTTGCAGTGTTTTTCATGGTGTCTCTCTAGTAGCTGTAGTTTTTGTTTATGTTGCTTTGTATTGTTGTTTATTTCCTATTCAGAATATTATAGTGGTATCAGAGCACATAGACTTGGCTCAGCCTGTGGAGCAGATCAATCTATGACATTCGAAGACAAGAAATACATCACCTACTGGATGCAGCAGTACAGGAGCAGAGAGCGGATGCTCGAGCCCAAATTTGGTGAAGGGGATTGTGATCCAGTAGAGGACGCAGAGGAGGAAGTACCCATGGCAGAAGAAGTAGATGACGAGAAGGAGTTCGGTAATCTCCTCTTGAAGTCTGTATAGGAGCTCTCCAGAAAAATAGAGGAGGTGGGGTAGAAGATTGCTGGGTAAAACAGACAGCGTGAGACCCCAAGGGGATTTCACACCGGAGAAGGGTCCGGTACTTCCCATCACACGCAGGAGCAGAACACACTCCCCCACGTTCCACTATGCCCACATTCTTGACTGCAGGGACGGGAACGGGAGGACCCCAGGAGCCGGACATGGCTCATTACGGGGACTATTTTGCAGAGTATCAATCATATGGGCAAGAGTTTGGTGAAGCTCTCTCTTCCACGATTTCTGCCAGCTAAAAAACAACAACATACCCCGCAACCAGAACAGAGGAGGTGGGTACACGCAGGGAGGTGAGCTGCAACGTACCATGGGCAGATTTTTCTTGCCAACTTGTGACGGGTCATCTAAACGTTCAGCAAAAGCTTGGGTAGAAAAGCTAGAAATTAACTTTCAGCTAAACCAGATGGCGGAGGTGGAGGCCATCAAGGTGGCAGCGCTGCACCTTGAGGGGGAAGCCCATGACTGGTGGTTCCATGGGATGGCCACGCTGGGTCACTCAGCAGTGACAGCGTATGCAGAGGTCACTCGGAGATTGGTGGAGAGATTTGACCGAAAGGATTCGGAAGAGTATTTTGTCGAGCTGACCAAGCTCAAACAGACCGAGAACCCAAAAACTTGCATTTATGATTTCTTGAGACTTTCAGTGATGGTGCCAGTCTTGTCTGCAGCCAAGAGGATTTACATGTTTATTGATAGGTTGGCAGAACCTCTGCGTGGGTTAGTCAGGTCCACTAGGCCTGCTACACTTCAGGATGCAATCGGGAGGACGAGGGAATTGCAGGATGCTTTGCCCAGGACTAGAGCTCCTTTCCCCCAGAGACCGACATTTCAGGCAAAGGGGGAAGACACAAGAGTTCCACTGCCAAGTAGGAACCAGGGTCGAGGGCCTTTGGATGATGACACCCAGAGAGACTTGAGACGGAGGAAGCTATGCTTCACATGCCAGAAGCCATGGGCACCGGGTCATCGATGTGCCACAGGGAAGGCACATTACATCGAGGTCTTCTCCGACAATGAGGGAGAAGAAGATGCTTATGAGGAGATAGAGGGAGAGGCCAGCATTGTAGTACAAAGAGGAGTTCATCCACCACCACCACCCCCAGGAGCAGGAGGGGCAACATTTGCACTCACAAGAGGAGTCCTTGCATCTCTCCGGGGAGTTTCGAAGTATTTGACACTGTGTGTCCGAGGCAAGGTTGCTGGGACCCCCCCCCCTGGATCTCGCTCCCAAAACACGCTCCGTTCAGGAGTGCTTTGGGAGCGCTTGGGAACGCGCTTCCAAGCCTTAATAAACGCTCCCTGTTTTCTCGAGAGCTTTTCAGGGAACGCTCCCCGAGTGCTCCCTCCATTAAAAAAATGATTCGTGAGCATTTTTTAAATGGAGGGAGTGGTCGGGGAGCATTCATTCCCGAACGCTCCCCGACAAAAAAAAAAACGCTCCCAGGCGCGGAAAAAAAATCCTAACGGCGAATTTCCAAATTTTTTTGGGAGGGAGGAGGGGTTGGGTAAATAAAAGCCCTCCCCCTCCTCATTTGTTAGTTATTGTTGTTAGTTTGAGAGCAAGAGAGAGCTTGAGAGTTTGATAGCAAGGAGAGGAGAGCAAGGAGAGAAGGAGAGAGCAAGGAGAAAGCTGCAAGAGAGCAAGAGGAGGATTGAAGGAGTCATGACTCAAGAGTCAGAAAAAAGAGGTAGGACTTCTAATCTCGTTTTTTATTTTCTATATTGCATTAAGTTGTTCAAATATGAAAGCTTGAATTTTTTTCTCAATGTTGCATTTTAGTGTGTTGAAAAGTGAAAAATTGAATTGTTTTTTTTTTTTATTTTGCATTTCCTATTCCCATTTGGCATTCCTCCATTTTTTTTGTATGCTAGAAACTTGAAACATCATGGTTATATGGCTAGGGATTTTCTTCATGTTGGTTCCTTTCTTTGTAATAATGGTGTTGGAGAGTAGAAGAAAGAGGCCCATTAGAGAAGAGGAGGATGAAGAAATGGGTTATAGTGGATTTGATGAAAATCCTGAAGAGGAGGAGGATGTTAAGGAGGAAAGGGAGAGTGGAGAACATGAGGCCACAGAGACCCCAACTAAACAAGACCAAAGTCAAACACCATTGTGAAAATATGTTCAGAGGCAGGAAGGAGGGAAAGGTGGTGGAACCACTAAATTTCTTTGCCCCAATTGCAATAAAGAATACACAGGTTCATACACCCGTGCCAGAAGGCACCTTTGTGGGAAAATGCCAGGGGATGGAGAGAAAAATCTAGGAATCAGAATTTGTGTAAGTGTGCCAGCAACAGAGAGAGAGAAATACAGAAAGGAAGAGAAGGCTGCCCTACATAGATCTAGGGGTTTCATTGATTCTTATGCACCATCAGGTCCATCACATCATAGACAAAGAATTCCATCAACTTCCACCCATGGCAGTGGATATGGAGGCACATCTAGACCAAACATCTCCTTAAGGCGTAGAACCATATCTGATTTCCTTGACGAAGGGTGTAGGAAGGATGTGGATTCAAAAATTTTCCGATTTCTCTATGCATGTGGGATGTCATTCAATGTTCTTCGCTCACCTTATTGGCATGAAATGGTTTCTGCCATTAATGATTCCCCCAAAGGATACAGGAGCCCTGGGTATGACAAGGCCAGAACAGTGGGATTTGATCATGAAAAAGCTAAAATAAGTAATTCTTTGGCTAGAATGACAAATTCTTGGAATGAGCATGGGGTGTCCACTGTATCTAATGGATGGATCAATGTAAAAAGAAAGCCATTGATAAGTGTTCTGGCTGTGTTTGTTAGTGGTGCAATATTCCTTTCAGCATATGATTATTCAGACAAATTCAAGACCGGCATTAACATTGCAGAACCATTACTTGAAACAATTGAAAGTATTGGGCCATACAATGTCATCCAAGTCATCACTGATAATTCTACTAATTGTAAGGTAGCGAGGGCAATTATTGAGGATAAATACCCCAACATATTTTGGTCTGGGTGTTTGGTTCACACAATGAACCTTTTGATGCATGATATCATTAAAAACAAACAACCTGAATTCAGATGGCTTGGTGATTTGTACAAGAGAGGTAAAAAAATGATAAAATTTATTACAAATCATAGCAATACCCATGGGCTTTTCCGTACTCACTCAAAATTGGAGTTGTTGAAGATAGCAAAGACTAGATTTGCTAGCTATTACCTCACCTTCAAGCGCCTTTTGAAGGTAAGAGAGTCATTGGCAACCATGGTATCAAGTCCACACTGGCAGGTATTAAAGGACAGTGCAGCAACAATAGTTGACAGGCAAGGTTTTGAACATGTGGAGGAGACTGCCCTTGATCCTTTGTTTTGGGCATGTGTGAGGGAAATTTTGAATTTCACCAAGCCCATTTATCACATGATTCGTTTTTCAAATACAGATAAACAAGTGATTGGGGAGGTGTATGAGCAGATGGATAGCATGTTGGGGCAAATAAAAGATGTTGTTAAGGAAAATGATCCCAACTTGTATGCAATGATTTACAACTGTGTGTGTGCACGGTGTAATAAACTTAATGTTCCACTACATGCCTTGGCATATATCCTTGTGCCAAAATACTACTCTCCATCTTGGTTGGGCCAACCTGCACCTGGAGGTGGGGTTAGGATCAAACCTCACACAGATCCAGAGGTACAAGAGGGATACATGAACGCATTAGACAAGTTGGTCCCCGACAGGGAGGAGTGTGCTAGATTGCGCCTTGAATTAGGCAGATACTTCAGTTGCACTAGGAACTTTGGTTCTTTCCATGCAATGGAAGACAAAGACAGATTTGATGCTCTCACATGGTGGGAAGCATATGGCGACATGGGACTTTTGCCAAAGTTGGCAAAAAAATTTCTCTCACAAGTTGTAAATACTTCTTCTGCAGAGAGGTGTTGGACCACCTACAACTTCATACATAATGTGAGAAGAAAAAGGTTGAATGAAAACCGAGCTGAAAGCTTGGTTTATGTGCATTACAACTTGAGGTTGTTGAGTCATTACTGTGATCGGGCATATGAGGATCAATCATATAAAATTTGGGACAACAACCCAGAGGATGATAATTTGGAGGACGACACTGTACATATGGAAGAATTGGAAGCAGAACTTTTGAGGGATGATGATGAAGCAACAGCAGCCATGCCACCGCCACACATAGGGCCAGTCCCACCATCCAGTAGCAGTGCAGGTGCCAGTGCCAGTGCTCCATATCCAACTATTGTTCCTTTGCAGATTCAACCTCCACCTACATCCTCACATTGCCCTCCGCCTTCTAGTTATGGTCGTGGTACTCCTGAGAGTACTAGAAGACCACCATTGCCTCGTGGCAAGGGACCAGCCAATAGATAAAATAGATTTGTTGTTTACTAGTCTTTTCTATTTTCTAGTAGTTTTTAACTTTTATAATCGTTGAAATGTTGAAACTTGACTTTTTCATAATTATTATGATAATTTTTATAAACAATATATGACAATTTAAGTTTGAAGTTTGAATTTGAAAGGTGAAACTTTGAAGTTGGCATTTATAAGTTTATAAGTCATTATGAATTATGAATATGATGCTTCATGAAAGTTCATTCCGTTTCATTTTATAACATTTCATTTCATGTTAAATATTCTTTGTTGTAATGGTTATTGGTTACACTTAGCTTACAAGTACAACTATGGTGATCAATGAATCAATGATGATAAATGCTATATATCAATGATGATAAATGTTATATATTGAATTTTGAAATCAATGATGATAAATGTTATATATTGAATTTTGAAATCAATGATGATAAATGATATATATCCATGATGATAAATGTTATATATTGAAATTTGAAATCAATGAATCAATGATGATCAATGTTATATATCAATGATGATAAATGTTATATATTGAATTTTGAAAGCTTGAAACCTTAAGATTGATGATTCGTGAGACTCAAGAGTCAATATGTTGTATGTTTCCAATTTGTGGGCATGGTTGATGAAGATTATAACTTCTAGATGATTGATGTTATATGGTTCAATCTATGTTTTTATGTTTTTTATGTCTAATTCATCATTCTACATGCTTTTGTTGACATATATGCATCAAAATATTAAAAAAAAAACATATATATATATATATATATATATATATATATATATATATATATATATATATTTTAAAAAAAACGCTCCCCGAAACGCTCTTGACCGGAAGCTTTTGAAAATGGCGCTCCTGCTCCCAAGTAACCATGGTCCGAGGCACAGTCCAAGGGCAACGTGTTTCAATTTTGGTAGATAGCGGAGCCACTCATAACTTCATTGATGCCCAGCTAGTAGTGAAGAGGGGCATACAAACAGAGAGTTTTGATGGCTTCTCAGTGTTGGTTCCGGGGGCTAGAACTATGCAGTGTATGAGATATGTTCCCGCATTGGCAATGACCATGGCGATGTACACGATTACAGACCACTTCTTTGTGGTTGACATCTCAGATACCAATGTGGTATTGGGAGTGCAGTGGTTGATTACACTGGGTAAGGTCACCACAGACTGGGAAACACTAGAGATGGAGTGGATAGACAAGAAGAGTAGGAAGCACGTGATGATCAGAGGTATGCACACATACCCTCCGCAAACAGTTTCAGCACACCGGATGGAGGCAGACTTCCAGAAGGGAGACATAGAGTGGCCAGTAGAACTGTGTATTTCAGAGGCAAGAGCCACAGGGAAGTCAATACACCCCAATGTGCAGTCGATATTGGACGAATACTCCACAGTTTTTAGGGACATACCATCGGGGCAGCCACTGGACCGAGGGTTTGAGCATACCATCGAGTTGGAGCAGGGGATCCAGGCAGTGATCACCACCCCCTATAGGCACCCCAAGGCCTACAGGGATGAGATTGAGAGAGCTATCCATGAGCTCTTAGCACTGGGACACATCCGGCCAAGTACTAGCCCATTTGCTTCTTCGGTTGTTCTGGTGAAGAAGAAGTATGGCACATTGCGGATGTGCATGGCCTATAGGGCACTCAATAAAAAGACCATGAAGAACTGATACCCCATCCCCAGGATTGATGAGTTGATGGATGAGTTGAGGGGATTGAAGTTCTTCTCCAAGATCGATCTGAGGTCGGGGTACCATCAGATCAAGGTGAGGGACTAGGATGTCCCCAACTGTATTCAGGTGCCACTATGGCCACTTCGAGTTTCTGGTGATTCCCTTCGGGCTAACCAACGCACTGGCCACCTTTCAGTCTTGCATGAACCACATCTTCCATGGTCAGTTGAGGAAGTTTGTGATGGTGTTCTTTGATGACATCCTCATATACAGCCGCACTTGGGAGGAGCACTTGCAGCGTATTGAGGCTGTACTGCGTATTTTGGAGGAGCAACATTTCGATGCTAAGCTCTCCAAGTGCGAGTTTGGGTGGACAAAGATGCTCTACTTGGGGCATATCCTTGGTGTGGATAGAATGAGAGTCCATGAGGAGAAGATCCAGGCAATCCGGGATTGGCCGAAACCAAAGAATGTGGGAAAACTCCAGGGATTTGTAGGCATCTGCACCTACTACCGGAAGTTTGTCAAGGGATTTTTCCAACTTGCTGCACCCCTCACAGATCTCACCAAGAAAGGGTCATTTGGCTGCACTAATACTGCGCAAAGGGCCTTTGATAGGCTCAAAGAGGTGATGAGCAGTTGTCCGGTGTTGGCTTTGTCAGACTTCACGCAACCTTTCATTCTGGACTGTGATGCTTCGAGGAAGGGAGTAGGCACAGTATTGATGCAGGGGGGGCACCCTATAGCTTTCGAGAGCAGGAAGCTACTGCCGCATGAGAGGTTGTATCTGATATACGACAAGGAGATGCTGGCCATTATGCATGCATCCGCCAAGTTTCGGCAGCATCTAGTAGGCAACAGGTTTCGGGTGAGGACTGATCACAACAACCTATGGTTTTTCTTTGAGCAGAAGCAGTTGCAAGAGAGGCAGTAGAAGTGGGTCAGTAAGATCCAGGCCTACGACTTTGCCATTGAATATGTCAGAGGGAAGAACAATGTAGTGACGAATGCTTTGTCACGCAAACCAGTAGCGTTGTCCTTGATGAGCCTAGATGTAGACTAGAGGGATTAACTGTTGGTGGAGTACTCCAAGGACCGCTTTGCTCGTGAGGTGTTGGATGGCTAGATTTCAGATGACAGGTACATGGTGATGGACGAGGTCATCTAAAACAGAGACAAGATCTTCTTGACTGGGGATTCTCAGCTCAAGGAGACGATATTGTGTGCATCCCACGATTCCCCGCTATAAGGGCCATCATGGATTCACCAAGACCTACAGGGTCATCAGGGAGAGGTTCTCTTGGAGAGGCCTCAAGGAGGATGTACTCCGACATGTCAGGGAGTGCGAAGTATGTCAGAGGAACAAAGGGGAGATGAGCCACCCAGCTGGATTGCCACAGCCGCTTCCCATTCCGGAAGGAAAGTGGGAAAGCATTTCTATGGATTTCATTACTGGGTTGCCCACGGTGCAGGGCAAGGATTGCATCTTTGTGGTCGTTGATCGAGTAACAAAGTATGCCCATTTCTTCGCCATATCAGCACGGTACACAGTTGCATAGGTGGTTGGGCTATTCTTCCGTGATGTTTTCAGATTACGTGGTCTTCCTAAGACCATAGTTAGTGACAGGGGCAGCTATTTCATGGGCGGCTTTTGGCAGGTGGCAAGAGCTCTTTCATTTGGTGGGTACATAGTTAACATCTAGCACCAGCTATCTCCCTTAGACGGATGGGCATACAGAGATAGTGAACAAGTGGCTGGAAGACTACTTGCAGAACTATGTCATGGGGCAGCAAAAGGCATGGTTGCGTTGGCTACACTTGGGAGAATACTGCTACAACACTAATTTCCACATGTCTATCGATATGTAGCCATCTTATGCTTTGTATGGATATCATGCTCTGACTTTTGTTGATGTTATGTTTGGAGCTAGCAAGGCCCCCAGGGCCAAGGACTGGATCCAAGAGAGCCAAGATATACTCTGGGCTCTTAAGGACAACTTAGCCACAGCGCAGAACCAGCAGAAGTTGTATGCAGATAGAGGGCGAGTAGAGAGGTATTTTGAGGTAGGTGACTTGGTTTACCTCTGACTTCAGCCTTACCGGCAGTCTACGCTGAAGCAAAAGGGGGCTAAGAAGCTCAAGTCCCGCTTCTATGGACCTTACAGGGTGATCCGTTGGGTAGGAGAGGTTGCTTATGAGTTGGAGTTGTCGGCAGGGAGTAGGATACATAACATTTTCTATGCATCATGCCTGAAGAAGGCATTGGGGCGACAGGTGACTGCAACGGAGGAGCTTCCACCTACAGATGATGATGGGCATTTGGTGTTACAGCCAGAAGTCATTTTAGACACCCAGGAGAGACAGCTACGAAGCACGACAGTCAAGGAGCATTGGTGAGATGGAGGAATCTTCTAGATGAGGATGCCACTTGGGAGAGCGAGAAGATCCTGCAGCATCCATCATTGCAGTTGCTTGAGGACAAACAACATTTTGGCAGGGAGAACTGTAATATTCCCAATTAGCAGCAGATAATTGGCAATATTAAATTTTGCTCAGATTTTGCTTTTTTAATGTTCAGCCACAAATAAAAAGGGTGATGGGACCCATAACCTAACTTGGAAGAAATAAACTCCCTAAAGTCACTTAACCAACATTCTAATTTCAGCGTGGGGCCCAGGGGGACCAAGTGACAACGCAGGGAGAGGGATAGCGCAGAGGCAGCGTGGGCCAAGCAGCCCAGTGGCAGCGTGGGCCAGGACAACGCAGAGTAGGCAGGGCAGCATGGGCCAGGACAGCGCAGAGTAGCTAGGGCAGCGTGGCAAGGGAGGACAGCACAACATAGTGGGGACCAAGGGAGAGTTAGGGTCTCAAGCATAAAAGGGGGGAGAGGCTAGCTTCTCATTCATCCTATTATGCATCTTCAGAATTTATGTCTAACAGATATTGAGCACGCTTATGTTGTTTAACTAAGTCTACAAGTGTTGTTCAACACACGGGTGTCTCCGAGCGGAGATCCCAACCTCAGCCTTGGGGGACTTCGAGTGCCCGCTTAGGTGAGGAGCTTTACCTTGAGTTTTCAGAGCAGATCTCGCAGAGCTATCCATCCAGGAGTTACGCAGTCACTAGGCAATGCAATCTCTCATGGAGGTTATGCAGTTTTGGAGGGTAGCTCAGGGAGAGAGGGATCTTCAGTAGTTTCAGTCCAGGAGAAGTGTGAGGGGATCAGCCCTTCACAAGTTATCTTTTGGAGCAGATTGAGGCCAACATTTCCAGCCATTCACTTCAAAGGCCAACGTACTCACCAAGAGTGCATAATTTTCCCAAGGGGGTCAGATTTCGGGTTCAGCCTTTCCAGAATTTCTTCCTGGGTTCTTCCGGGTTTTTGGAGGAGAGTTCATAGCCAGAGTTTCATAATTTTCTGAGCAGGGAACAGCCCCAAAGAGCAGCTCCATTCCAACCAGAAGCAGTAGCAGCTCAGAGAGTTACACAGTCCAGAGAGGAAGCAGCCATCCATAGCAGTGTTTGGAGAGTTATTTCAACTTGCCTTGAGCAAGCCAAGGTGCCATCATTCTGATCACCTTCTTGTACTCATTCCCTATTTCCAGATTTATAATAAAATGGCTCAGCTTTCCCAAATGTTTGCAGTGTTTTTCATGGTGTCTCTCTAGTAGCTGTAGTTTTTCTTTATGTTGCTTTGTATTGCTGTTTATTTCCTATTCGGAATATTATAGTGGTATCAGAGCACATAGACTTGGCTCAGCTTGTGGAGCAAATCAGTCTATGACATTTGGAGACAAGGAATACATCACCTACCGGAAGCAATGGTACAGGAGCAGAGAGCGGAGGCTCGAGCCCACATTTGGTGAAGGGGACTGCGTTCCAGTAGAGGACGCAGAGGAAGAAGTACCCATGGCAGAAGAAGTAGATGACGAGAAGGAGTTCGGTAATCTCCTCTTGAAGTCTGTACAAGCGCTCTCTAGAAAAATAGAGGAGATGGGGCAGAAGATTGCCAAGGAGAACAAACAGTGTGAGACCCCAAGGGTATTTCACATAGGAGAAGGGTCTGACACTTCCCATCACACGCAAGAGCAGAACACAGCGGAGCAGGTGGTGTTATGCACTCCCCCACGTTCCACTATGCTCACATTCTTGACTACAGGGACAGGAACGGGAGGACCCCAGGAGCCAGAGATGGCTCATTACAGGGACTATTTTGCAGAGTATCAGTCATATGGGCGAGAGTTTGGTGAAGCTCTCTCTTTCCACGATTTCTGCCAGCTAAAGAATAACAGCACACCCCGCAACTAGAACAGAGGAGGTGGGTACAAGCAGGGAGGTGAGCTGCAACGTAACATGGACAAATTTTTCTTGCCAACTTATGATGGGTCATCTAAATGTTCAGCAAAAGCTTGGGTAGAAAAGCTAGATATTTTCTTTCAGCTAAACCAGACGACGGAGGTGGAGGCCATCAAGGTGGCAATGATGCACCTTGAGGGGCAAGCCCATGATTGGTGGTTCCATGGGATGGCCACGCTGGGTCATTCAGCAGTGATAGCGTATGCAGATTTCACTTGGAAATTGGTGGAGAGATTTGACCGGAAGGATCCGGAAGAGCATTTTGTCACGCTGACCAAGCTCAAACAGACCGAGAATCCAAAAACTTACATTTCTGAGTTCTTGAGACTTTTAGTGATGGTGCCAAACTTGTCTGCAGCCAGAAGGATTTACATGTTTATTGATGGGTTGGAAAAACCTCTGCATGGGTTAGTCAGGTCCACTAGGCCTACTACACTTCAGGATGCAGTCAGGAGGACGAGGGACTTCCAGGATGCTTTGCCGAGGACTAAAGCTCCTTTCCCCCAGAGACCGGCATTTCAGCCAAAGGGGAAAGACACGAGAGTTCTACCACCGATGGGAAACCAGAGCCGAGGGCCTTTGGACGATGACACCCAGAGAGACTTGAGAAGGAGGAAGCCATGCTTCACATGTGAGGAGCCATGTTCACCGGGTCATCGATGTGTCACAAGGAAGGCACATTACATCGAGGTCTTCTCCGACAGTGAGGGAGAAGAAGATGCTTATGAGGAGATAGAGGGAGAGGCCAGCGCTGCAGTACAAAGAGGAAATCATCCACCACCACCTCCCCCAGGAGCAGGAGGTGCAGCATTGGCACCCACAGGAGGAGTCCTTCCATCTCTGCGAGGAGTTCCGGAGTATTTGACACTGCATGTCCGAGGCACAGTCCAGGGGTAGCGTGTTTCAGTTTTGGTAGATAGCGGGGCCACTCATAACTTCATTGATGCCCAGCTAGTAGAGAGGAGGGGCATATCGACAGAGAGTTTTGATGGCTTCTCAGTGTTGGTTCCGGGCGCCAGAACTATGCATTATATGAGGTATGTTCCGGCATTGGCAATGACCATGGGGATGTACACGATGACAAACCACTTCTTTGTGGTTGACATCCCAAATACCAATGTGGTATTGGGAGCGCAGTGGCTGATTATGCTGGGTAAGGTCACCACAAACTGGGAGACACTGGAGATGGAGTGGACAGACAAGAAGAGTGAGAAGCATGTGATGATCAGAGGTATGCACACATACCCTCTGCAGATAGTTTCAGCACACCGGATGGAGGCAGAATTCCGGAAGGGAGACATAGAGTGGGCAATAGAACTGTGTATTTCAGAGGCAGGAGCCACAAGGAAGTCAGTACACCACGATGTGTAGTCGATATTGGACAAATACTCCATAGTTTTTGGGGACATACCATCGGGGCAGCCACTGGACCAGGGGTTTGAGCATACCATCGAGTTGGAGCAGGGGATCCAGGAAGTGATCACCACCCCCTATAGGCACCCCAAGGCCTATAGGGATGAGATTGAGAGAGCTATCCATGAGCTCTTAGCACTGGGACACATCCGGCCCAGTACTAGCTCATTTGCTTCTTCGGTTGCTTTGGTGACGAAGAAGTATGGCACATTGCGGATGTGCATCGACTATAGGGCACTCAATAAAAAGACCATGAAGAACTAATACCCCATCCCCGGGATTGATGAGTTGATGGATGAGTTGAGGGGATCGAAGTTCTTCTCCAAGATCGATCCGAGGTCGAGGTACCATCAGATCAAGGTGAGGGACCAGGATGTCCCCAAGACTGCATTCAGGTGCCACTATGGCCACTTCGAGTTTCTGGTGATGCCCTTTGGGCTAACTAATGCATCGGCCACCTTTCAGTCTTGCATGAACCACATTTTCCGTGGTCTGTTGAGGAAGTTTGTGTTGGTGTTCTTTGATGACATCCTCATATACAGTCGCACTTGGGAGGAGCAGTTGCAGCACATTAAGATTGTACTGCTTATTCTGGAGGAGCAGCATTTCTATGCTAAGCTCTCCAAGTGCGAGTTTGGGTTGACAGAGTTGCTCTACTTGGGGGATATCATTGGTGTGGACAGAGTGAGATTCCATGACAAGAAGATCCGCGCCATCCGAGATTGGCCGGAACCGAAGAATGTGACAGAACTCTGGGGATTTGTAGGCATCTGCACCTACTACCAGAAGTTTGTCAAGGAATTTTCCCAACTTGCTGCACCCCTCACAGATCTCACCAAGAAAGGGGCATTTGGTTGGACTGATACTGTGCAGAGGGCCTTTGATAGGCTCAAAGAGGTGATGAGCAGCTATCCAGTGTTGGCTTTGCCAGACTTCATGCAGCCTTTCATTTTGGAGTGTGATGCTTCGGGGGAGGGAGTAGGCGCAATATTGATGCAGGAGGGCCACCCTATAGCTATCGAGAGCAGGAAGCTACTGCCGCATGAGAGGTTGTATCCGATATACGTCAAGGAGATGCTGGCCATTATGCATGCATTGGCCAATTTTCGGTAGTATCTGGTAGGCAATAGATTTCAGGTGAGCACTGATCACAACAGCGTTCGATTTTTCTTTGAGCAGAAGCAATTGCAGGAGAGGCAGCAAAAGTGGGTCAGTAAGATCCAGGCCTACGATTTTGACATTGAGTATGTCAAAGGGAAGAACAATGTAGTGGCGGATGCTTTGTCACGCAGATCAGCAGCGTTGTCTTTGATGAGCCTAGATGCAGACTGGAGGTCTCAACTGTTGGTGGAGTACTCCAAGGACCGCTTTGCTTGTGAGGTGTTGGATGGCCAAATTTCAGATGACAGGTACAGGGTGATGGATGAGGTCATCTATTACAGAGACAGGATCTTCTTGATTGGGGATTCTCAGCTCAAGGAGAAGATATTGCGTGCATCCCACGATTCCCTGCTATGAGGCCATTAGGGATTCACCAAGACCTACAGGGCTATTAGGGAGAGGTTCTCTTGGAGAGGCCTCAAGGACGACGTACTCTGACATGTCAGGGAGTGCGAAGTATGTCAGAGGAACAAGGGGGAGATGAGCCACCTAGCCGGATTGCTACAGTCGCTTCCCATTCCAGAAGGAAAGTGGGAAAGCATTTCTATGGATTTCATTACTGGGTTGCCCATGGTGCAGGGCAAGGATTGCATCTTTGTGGTCGTTGATCGACTAAGAAAGTATGCCCATTTCTTCGCCATATCAGCGCGGTACACAGCTGCACAAGTGGTCGAGCTATTCTTCTGTGATGTTTTCAAATTACATGGTGTTCCTAAGACCATACTCAGTGACAGGGACAGTGGTTTCATGGGCGGCTTTTGGCAGGAGCTCTTTCGTTTGGTGGGTACAGAGTTAACACCTAGCACCAGCTATCACCCTCAGACGGATGGGCAGATGGAGATAGTGAACAAGTGGCTGGAAGGCTACTTGCGGAACTATGTCACAAGGCAACAAAAGGCATGGTCGCATTGGCTACACTTGGGAGAATATTGCTACAACACTACTTTCCACATGTCTATCGGTATGTCTCCATTTTATGCTTTGTATGGATATCATGCTCTGACTTTTGTTGATTTTATGTTTGGAGCTAGCAAGGCCCCTAGGGCCAAGGACTGGATCCAAGAGAGTCAAGATATACTCCGGGTTCTCAAAGACAACTTAGCCACAGCGCAGAACCAACAGAAGTTGAATGTAGATAGAGGGCATGTAGAGAGATAGTTTGAGGTAGGTGACTTTGTCTACCTCCGACTTCAGCCTTATCGGCAGCCTACGCTGAATCATAAGGGGGCCGAGAAGCTCAAGCCTTGCTTTTGTGGAACTCACAGGGTGATCCGTCGGGTAGGAGAGGTTGCTTATGAGTTGGAGTTGTCGGCAGAGAGTAGGATACATAACATTTTCCATGTATCATGCCTAAAGAAGGCATTGGGGCAGCAGATTACTACAATAGAGAAGCTTCCACCTACAGATGATGAGGGGCATTTGGTGTTACAGCCAGAAGCCATTTTAGACACCCGGGAGAGACAGCTACGGAGTAGGACAGTTAAGGAGTATTTGGTGAGATAGAGGAATCTTCCAGATGAGGATGCCACTTGGGAGAGTGAGAAGATCCTGC
Organism: Pinus albicaulis; assembly: GCA_034641835.2. Taxonomy (NCBI): domain Eukaryota; kingdom Viridiplantae; phylum Streptophyta; class Pinopsida; order Pinales; family Pinaceae; genus Pinus; species Pinus albicaulis. The sequence goes on along the minus strand of CM076575.1, from coordinate 502,148,065 downwards.
ATCGTCCATCTTTGCAGTTGCTTGAGAACAAGCAACATTTTGGCGAGGAGGACTGTAATATTCCCAATTAGCAGCAGCTAATTGGAAATATTAAATTTTGTTCAAATTTTTCTTTTCTAATGTTCAGCCACAAATAAAAAGGGTGTTGGGACCCATAACCCAACTTAGGAGAAATAAACTCCCTAAAGTCACTTAACCAACATTCTAATTTTAGCGTGGGGCCCAGGGGACCAAGTGACAGCGCAGGGAGAGGGACAGCAGAGAGGCAACGTGGGCCAGGACAACACAGAGTAGGCAGGGCAACGCGGCAAGGGAGGACAGCACAGTGTAGTGGGACCCAAGGGAGAGTTAGGGTCTCAAGCTAAAAGGGGGGAGAGGCTAGCTTCTCATTCATTCTATAATGTATCTTCAGAATTTCTGTCTATCATATATTGAGCACGCTTACGCTGTTTAGCTAAGTTTGCAAGTGTTGTTCAGCACACGGGTGTCTCCGAGTGGAGATCTGAACCTCAGCTTCGGGGGACTTCGAGTGCCCGCTCATGTGACGAGCTTTACCTTGACATTTTCAGAGCAGATCACGCAGTGCTATCTTTCCAGGTGTTACGCAGTCACTAGGCAGTGAAGTCTCTCACAGAGGTTATGCAGTTTTGGAGGAGGGCAGCTCCGGGAGAGAGGGATCTTCAGCAGTTTCAGTCCGGGAGAAGTGTGAGGGGATCAACCCTTCAAAAGTTGTCTTTTGGAGCAGATTGAGGCCAACATTTCCAGCTATTCACTTCAGAGGCCAGCGTACTCACCAGGAGTGCATAATTTTCCCAAGGGGGTCAGATTTTGGGGTCAGCCTTTCCGAAATTCCTTCCTGGGTTTTCTAGGTTTTTGGAGGAGAGTTCATTGCCAGAGTTTCATAATTTTCTGAGCAGAGGAACAAACCCAAGGAGCAGCTCCATTCTAGCCAGAAGCAACACTTTTCAGCAGCAGTAGCAGCTCAGAGAGTTATGCAGTCCAAAGAGGAAGCAGTCATCCATAGCAGGGTTTGGAGAGTTATTTCAGCTTGCCTTGAGCAAGCCAAGGTGCCATCATTCTGATCACCTTCTTGTACTTATTCGCTATTTCCAGATTTATGATAAAATGGCTCAGCTTTCTTAAATGTTTGCAGTGTTTTTCATGGTGTCTCTCTAATAACTGTAGTTTTTGTTTATGTTGCTTTGTATTACTGTTTATTTCCTATTCGGAATATTACAGACTCGAGCATTTAATTCTGAAACAAAGTTTTCTTTAATGAACTGAAATTAAACCTACAAAATGTAAAGTTCTCATCATTTCAAATTTTGATTGAATTTTGATAATATGGGTAGGTTTTGCATTGCGCAAAATCTCTCTAATAACGTTGTTCAATCATACACAAATTTTACATGATAGTATAATTATATTATATTCATGTTTAAAATTTCTAATGAGTTTTTATCAAATTTATAACCCGATTAAGAAACTCCTTATTATAAAATTATTTTATGAAGTTATAAATTGTATTATACAAATTCGAAACATATAAATGCATTCCCCTGTATAAATTTGAAATGTACTTAAAATATACAGAATTGGATCTCAACCTACGTTGCACGGGTTCCCGCACCCGGGGGTGGGGTTCCCGAACCCGCACCGAGTTCCCGCACCCAAGTACCGGATTCTCCGCACCCAAGTACCCTGAAGAACCCAAACGAATCGGGTTCTTCTCAGAAGAACCGGGTTCTTCAAAAAAAAAATTCGGGTTCTTGGGTTCTTTTGGTATGAAGAACCCATCGTTTTTCAGTCAAACATCTGGGGTGTATCCATAACCATGCAAATTAATTTTGAATGCTTCCATATTTTCTATGCATTTCCTTTGCTCTTTTGTATAAAGAACAAGAAACTGATATGGTGTTTTGACCCTTCTCGATACAGTTACACAATGGAAGAATCAACTTGTATGCTAGGAGGCTTGAATCCTGTCAAGTTATTTGAAATCCAGTATGCTGGCACTTTATAAGATGCTTTTGTAAATAGTTGCTTTTAGAAGGGGTTTTAATTATTCATTACCAAAAAAAAGTTATCTGCTTACTCCACAACCAGCAATTTGTAGTGGACAAGAGCATGAATGCATGCTTTGAGATTTTGGAGTTGTTTTAATGTACTGACAATATACCTATCCAAAATTTTACTTGCCTTTGTGGGACTTTAAATAAAAGGAAGTTTGATCAGTAGACAGTGTGCAAAACAGCCTGTCTGCCTGAGTTTTCATAGTTAGCAAAAATCAATCATCTAAGTATCTGAATTACAATACTAATAGGCCTACTTCATCAAGTGTATGTGTAGATTTCAAAAATCACATTCCTCATTAAATTTATGGGTAGGATCTTCATCAAATTTATGTGTAGATTTTGAAACAGTTGTTTTTCACTGCCGCAGGAAACTTGTGTGGATATTGCAGCAATTTTTCTGTTGCATCATTTTTCAGTTAATGAATGATTGTTTTCTAACGTTACCAAATCTGTGTCTGCATGGCAGGCATGACAAGCTTAAGAACACCGAGTGGGAAAAACACCCCAGATGTTTGACTGATGCAATTCTGATAAGAATTCTGATGGTAGCCGTTTTCTTAGAGTTTGTTTAGTCTTAATTTTCATTAAATTTATAATTTATAAAATATAGTATTATATATGATATATAAATTATAATTTATAATTTATAATATATATTAATATAAAAATACCCAGACGAACCCACGCACCCTGTTTCAAAAAATGCCGTCCCCGTCCCCGTCCTCGTCCCCGTCCCCGCACCCGCACCCGCACCCACGTTTCCTGGCAACATAGATCTCAACCTTTTTAAATTCCATTACCTAATTATTCAATATTTACTACCCTGCTACCATATACATAACCATCTTATAATTTTTTTACCATTATATAAAGACTAAACAGACATACCTGCCAATTCAACATTGCTTGGATATCATTTGAGCAGCTGAGCCGTAGTGGCTTAGGTGCTGGCAACACAAAAATCTCCTTTCAAGCGATCTGTTTTGCCATTTTCTTAACATGATCCCGCATTGTAACTTTTAGTGTCGTTGTGGTAGTTCTATATTTAAACTTTGAACCATTGCGGGGAGGCAGTAGGCAGCCAGGACCAAGTGTAATATATTTCATGTCATGTCTCTGAATTTAACACAACCAAAACAAACCATTACAGTGACATAAAAGTCCACCGGTTCAGAACTTTTGCAGGAAAAGTTCTAAAATGCAGAAATAATTCTTACAGGGTTTTTTCTGAGGTATTCAATCTCATCATCATCGTAAGATGGGAAATCATCATAGTGATGTTCGACAAGGGATTTTTGACGAGGACTTTCCAGGCAGTCCATGGCGTCGCTGTAACCTAATCCCTCTAATACACGAAATACTAAATCTTTGTCCTCTCCCGCCAAGAAGCATCCAATATCCAAAAACATCTCTTTCTCCTGGTTACTCAGAGTCTCACAACTCACTTTTAATCTCTCTATTATCTCGTCTGGCAGGCATCTTGAGAACTTTTCCAACTGGAGCTCCCAATACCTTCTGTTAGCCCTGCCTCGATGAAGCTGTGCACCCAAAACTTGTAAACATAAAGGCAGCCCATCGCAAATTCTCAAACATTTCTCAACCAAATCTTCAAATCCTTTGTATGGTTCGGATTGAAGGAACGCATGCCTGCAAAAAAGTTCCCGGGCATCCTTTCCCTGCAACGCTTTTACATTATACAATACAATTTTTGGAGAACAGCGTCGTAGTAAATCTTGATCACGAGATGTGATCAGAATTAAGCTACCAGATCCCACACGATCTGTCACAAGTAGACTATTTATTTGCTCAAAATGATCCACGTCATCCGATACAACCAGAACTGCTAGGCCTCCTAGACGATCTCTGAGAATACCCTTTCCTTGGCTGGTATTATCAATATGCAAATCATAACCCAGCAAATCACAAATTAGCTTATGCTGCAAAGATGCTATACCCTTTTCTCTTACCTCAGACAAGTAACAAGACCTAGTAAAATCAGAACGTTTCAAGTTGTACAAAAATTTAGCCAGAGCTGACTTCCCTACTCCGCCTACTCCAGCAATGCCCACAATAATTGTGCCATTTAACTCGCTTTCTTTCAATATTTTACTTTGCAAATCCTCCATGGCTTGCTCCAGTCCAACGGGGTACGTAGCCACCTCTAATGGTTCCAACTTTACCTCTTTTAATACAGCTATCACAATCCTCTCCAGAAATTCCCCTTCATCACTGAAATAGCAAACAAACGGATGCATGTAATCCATGATTTCTGGAGCACCAACAAATGGATGCAAGCACTTATAAAGTTAGCAGTAAGGAAAATATGAACTAGCATTGATAAATTTAAGAATACTAAAGAAGTACGTTTCATACTCCCCATTACACCAAGCAATAAAATATGTATTCGATCATTGGTGCTCAGGTTTAATATCTTAAATGCTACATGTTATCCTAGGCTTGGTCACGACTCATATTCACGAAACGAATGAAAGGAAAATCAAACCATCCCAAAATGAGGTGTATCAAACCATTTCAACATAAAATCAAGTTGGCCCAAAATTTTACACGTTAATTTTTCAAAAAATTATGAAAATTATGAAATTACATTCGTCAGATGTTAATTTAAGCATTTTCCGTTACTTCTTTCCGCTGGAACATTCCAAAACAACTTCATCAAATCTAAAAAAACCTCCACTTATGTGTCTACTTTACTTAGAAGTTAAAAAAATTAAAAAGTCTCATATCCTTTACTCAGAAACTTACCACAAAAATTAAAAAATATCATTTTCTGTGCTGGAAAATATAGAAATTAAGTTCGTTCAAGGGCCTGAAGCGCAGACCTTTATCAGTGATTCCAGGGTCGTTGTTCGCTTAATTCAACAGGCTCCCTTAGGTTCCAACAATAAGTCATCTCAAGTTATATTTTTGCTTAACACAATTATTTTTTGGGCAAAATGTTTTGGATAATTTAGTTATATTTTTCACAAACAATGCATAGGAATTTTTAAATTTAAATAATTGATATATAAACTAGTTACTGTACTATTTGATATTTATGATTTGATGGAGTAATCGTCATACTTATTTCATTGAAGATGAATTAGGTGGAATAATGGTAAATCGGGATTAATGTTTTCTTCACAGTATTGTTAAGGGTTTGGAAGTTTACTATAATTGTTGGGTTTTGGTATAATAGAAAACTTTAATGATTTGATTTTAAATTGCTTTTAAAAATAATATTTAAATAATTATCACATTTACCTCATTGAAAATCAATTAAATAAACTCACAATCAACCTAAAAATATAAAACTAAAACATAGAAGTAACTGCTCACTCAAAATAATAGTGAGAATTTAAAAATTTACCACAACTTGCAGATTTTGATATAACTTTAAACCTCAACACTAGAACAACACATAACAAAGGGAAACCTCAACACTGGAACGACAAAATAATGGAGCAACAAGTTACAAATATAAACTGGGGAGAACATCTGGGTGGATTCAGAGGAGAACAGTGAGAAAGAAGAGTTAATGAGTCAAGACAGTCTCATCTGGGAGTGACATGGCTCGTGACTCTAGGATGGGAGAGATCCTGCAGCACAGTTTATGAATCTCTAGTTAGCGTGACAATGTTCAGAACCATCTGTCTGGAGTGCAACGATTGAATCGACTGAGGAAGAGGCATCTACTGCATCAAAATGAAGACCAGGGTTTCGAAAATAAGATGATATTCTGAATCAATAGTATTTTGGTTTAGGTTTTGTTACAGATGACGACACTTCACCGAAATCTTGAAGTTCTCCTCTTCGATCCAATGAATTCCAGCCTTTAATGATAAGAAAGAAGATAAAATTTCTAGGAAAGATGCCAGTATTGTGAAAATTTGAAATATAGGTTGAATATAATTTAAATAATTTGGAGTTTTTGGTTTTCCGTGAAATATTATTTTTGGCGAAATTTTGATTTTTTTATTATTTAAAATATGTTTTTAATTAGATATATAAATTTAGTATTTTTGAGCATTTATAATCAATATTCTTGGTAAAATTTTGATTTTTTTATTATTTAAAATGTGTTTTTAATTAAATATATAAATTTAGTATTTTTGAGCATTTATAATCAATCTTTTGTGAAGAATTTATACTCAAATTTGTAATTCTAACCAAAAAAAATTAAAATACTCAAAACCCCCCGCCAAAATAACAAAATAAACTAAAACTAGAGCAAATTTTATTATAATTTATACATAGCAGAACCCGTTCATATAGATTTTGTCTCATCCCAAATGAAATTATTAAAAATTTAAAAATTTCATCACGGCTCTGGAAAGATGAGACATGATCTTTCTAATCACCAAAATTCTAGCAAATTTTCCACAGTATTTGGCCACTCCAAGCAAATTAATCGGTTAAAAAGGATTATTTGTTTCACGATACGTTTGTTCGCAGACTATAATATCAATGGACTTGTAAGAAAATAAAAGGGTTTTACCTTTCGTTCGATTTAAATAGCAGACCAGAAATGTGGGAGGCTTGGTTAAGGGCTGCCTTCCACCTCTGGATGGATTCCATGGCGACTCTGCCTTTGCGTTGGTGTTCTTCAAAGGCTTTAGCATAACGCCCGATCTCAACGTAACGAAGGTCTTTAGGCTCAACGTCACAAAACGCGGGAATTATCTTGATGTTACGCTTGTGATATGATCTCAAAATCCAACGCAGCTCTTCCAAACACCAAGGGGATTCAGCATAATGCTCAGTAAAAAGGGCAAAATGAACTGACGCACTTTGAATGGCTCCGAGGATTGCAGGGGACAGAGTATCTCCCGTGCGAAGTTCCTTGTTATCCAGAAACACGCGCAGACCGTGACAATTTGTGAGGCGATGGTAGATGAAGCTGGCAAGAGTTTTCTTCACACCGGAACCCCACTAACAAATACCCTTTAATTACAACCACCACTTGTTGTTAGCTATGTGGTCTGCAGGTTTTTTCTTCTTTTTTATTCAAAAGTTTGTATTCTACATTTTTTTTCTTGAATGTTTTCTTGTTTTTCAGTGTTATTTTTCACTGGCTTTTTATCTACATCTATTTGCACATTAGTTGCTCTTTTCTTGTAAGCTAGATAAAGATATTGACATTATATCCAAATCTATTTATACATTAGTTGCTCTCTTTTTTGTAAGCTAGATAAATATATTGATATTACTAAGAAATTTAGGTTATATTGACAATTGTTGTTTCCCAAAAACTCTTTGGGATCCCATAGACAAGTAAATTGAACAACTTTTGTTTCTGTGATCCCAATAAAAAAAGACAACCAAAATACATACTAATTGTCAAACTAAACTCTGTGGGATCTCGTAGACAAGTAAACTGAACAACCTTTGTTTCCGTGATCCCAATAAAAAAAGACAACAAAAAATGCATACTAATTGTCAAACTATCTAGCCCACTTGTGATTATTTGCATTGGTGTGTGGTGGGGATTGAAACAAAACAATATCCACATATAGCCTCGCAAGGACATATAGAGAGTCATAGTAACATAGGAGGAATAAATATAGCCTATACAAAAATGAGAAAAGTGCCACACAATCACAAAAGACTATTAGTCTAGTATAATGATTGGAGAAAGAACATTAGAGTTGTTGTGGGGTGAATCCTTTGCGGGTGGATTGATGACAACTAGAGTGTGAGGCTGTGGATTTGAGTTGGAGCCAGAATCAGTGACCATGTAGCGTTCCATCTGTATTAATCTGGTGACAATACCATCTAGATTGTATCTAATATCCCAGAGGATCCGTTTGATTTCCTCTTGTCCTGCAAATAACTGATAGTGATCAATTTGCTTGTCCCTGATGACCATGTGAACCAAGGTTTCTAGTTGACGGTGTAGAGCCATAAAGTAGAGAAAGTGAAGTCTTTTTTTGCAAAATTTTCCAGGATTTAGAGTTCACCTAAAGGTGCTACCACTGATTTCAGTATCAGAAAAATATGTCTCGTCACCAACTCCTTGGCTTCCAAGTGAAAAATCTCATTCCTCACTTCAAGGTGGACAAAGTCAAAGTGGTAAGCCACTAAATGCCAACCAAATAGTTGATGACGGCAAGAAGTAGATGCACCTGTAGCACCACCCCGACAACTAGGTTAGCGCAACCGAGGAGCCATGAAAACACTTGTTGTAACCAGATTAGTTTGGAATGATGGAACTAGGGTGAAAATGATGTTGTGACTAGACTCTATTGGAATGACCCAAAGTCGAACCAGGGGACTATAATAGGGGCAATAAAAACTAGGATGAGAGTGAGGGAAACATATTGGGAAGGCGTTATCCACCATCAATAGAATGAGCGGCCCTATACACCTGTGTAAATATATTTTCCTTGGACGTTGACTTTGAAGATGAGAATGGTGTATGGATGTTGTGTCAAAGAACCTAGGTAAATCTAGACCCACAATTCTCTCATTACCAAATGGAAAATGTGTCTGCGTATCAGACACCACAAACAAGGATTGGAGAACTGAATGAGATACCAGCCAAGTGAAAGATTTGGGAGGACGCTAAAGGTAACACATTGACCAACTCAAATGAAGGGTTTGTCACTATGTTATGTAAAAACATAACGAAAAACTTGGACACCTACAAAACCTAACCAAACTACCGAACCAAAAGGATACATAGGAAACAATGAAGTGATTATAAACGCTGAAGCAGAAATGATGTAAATGCAGAAACAAACCTTCACTGAGTTCACAGAGCGCAAATATTGGTGAACAATGAAAGGATATGGGAGGGAAATGGTCTGCGAGCCTCGATACGTCATAGAAAATCTGCCACCCTGGAGCGAGCGTCCTAGATTTATAAAGAAAACACATGCCTTGAGGATCGAGTGGGCCAAAATGACCACCTGAACGGTCGAGAGACAAAGCGAGAAAAGTGTGCATTTTGGCACACGAGTTAACAATCTCATTAAACACTAAATTCATGTGCACTCTTCCCTGAAATCTCTCCATGATCAATTCGAAAGGTCAAAAACTGCGAACCAAGTGAATGTTGGACGGAGTCCCTCTCCCACCACTTTCCCGCATTTAAAGCGATTTGACAAAATATGGTGTGGTTGAGCATGTATATTGTATAACCTCCACACGTGGGTAGCTTTTGGACAAGAGGCGATGTGGGTTTGGATCCCCAGGTGTGCCTTCCCCTTCCCCACTATTTTTTCGCACATGCCAATCATACCGAATGACATCGCTGATAACCGTAAATTCACTCCCATCGAGTATGGTTCCTTGTGGTAGTGTTTGGTCAAGTTGCGACTTGGGGTTCCAGTAGACCTTAGAAGGGTGACCGCTGACGTGTAGTTGATCATGTTGGAGAGACTGTTGAATATGCTAGATCTCCTCAACGGGTGCATCATCCGACCATGGTTCATCATAGGTCAATCCTCGATTACGACTGCTCCAGTTAGCCAAAATATCTTCCACCTTATTACCTTCATGCCTTGTGTGATGTGGGATGATATACTAAAAAGAAGAAAGCAAGTTCTTAATACTCGTAATTACCTCATATAATCACCAATTATGGGTTACCCAATCCTCTGAATGGCCATGCAAAAATTTTCGTAGACTTTTTATAGCAATTTGTGAATCACCATGCACTTGTAGCAACTTATATCCTTCGTGAGCCGCTATTTTGAGCCCTTTCTCTAAACCAGGGAAATTTTCCATGTTATTTATTGTGGTCCCATAGTTAAAGGCATAAACATGCAGTGGAAAAGGGTTCTCATATCAAAATATACCTCTATAGCCTGTTGGCCTCGGATTCCCCTTTGATGCACCATCAAAGCTTAATATTTTAAAATCTTGTGGAGGAGGTGTGAAGATATTTAGGTCGTAATGCCTTAAACTGACTAAGAGGGAATGGATGTGAACATTGTTGGAAATAAACCCAAGTTTTTGAAAATGTAGTCCTTGGTATCAGTGTCTGACCACCCTTTCTTTTTAAAGGATGATGCAACTATTGTTTCTCGAGTATTCCCGATTATGATTTCTTATAGACCGGCGACATCCCTTTTTCTTGTATCAAAGACTCTGAGATTCCACTCTTTCCACAGATTCCATATAACAAAGTCGTAGGCCAAGCACCATGCTTGTGAGGCTATGAGGTTTTTAACCTTCTTTTCAAAGCATTGAAGTAAGATATTTGTGATTGTGTCGGCCTATGGTGCGAGACATCAAAAAAAATTGCAGTGTAATGTCCCAAGTGTTGCACAGAAAGGTGAAATTCATAAATATGTGTTATGGTGTCTCTTTTGCTTGTAAGCATAGAGAACAAACTGATTGTCCCTCATAGCCTTTTTTTTGTAGGCGATCCCATGTGTAATATTCCCTTTTCTTGATAAGGTCAAGGTGGACGGAATCAACCCATGGTATTTACCGTGGTATTCGCCCATGGTATCAATGCATGGTATCCACCTTCATTTTTTGAAGGAAAACAATAAAATAAGGCCCATCAAACATATAAAAAGGGATAAGGTCCAAACAGTGGGAATCATCCTGAACTTGTCTATCTATTTTTATTTTGTTGGGAACTTGGTGTGGCCACTTCTAGCTTGACCCCGAGACGAAAACCCCGCGGTGACATTTGTTGGTGGATCCATTCAGGGTTCACATTTGTGCTTCAATTTTTTCACTTTCTTGTTCATTGAGAAACCGTGTATGCTAAGGTAGGGGCTCCATTATTTGCTTGTATTTTAATCGTGTTTCATTTTCTAAATATTAATTGAAATAGGGGCTACATTCTTCTAGATCGCTTTTGTGTTCAGTTTTCTTTTGAAAATATTTTATTTAGAAAACCTTAATGTGCCAAATCTGTTGATTATTTCATCGTTTGAGATCTTACATTAGTATCAGATTTGTGCATCCTGCCAGCTTGAGGGTGTTTTTATTTCAAATCGAGGGTCAAGAGAAAATAGTTTTCAGTGACTCTCCATACATTAGGGGAATTTTAAGGTCTAAAATGGGCCTCCTAAGAAAAATGTATAACCAAAATAAACTTTATAAGAACCAATAGGATTTAAGATGATGATGTCAACCATGGGGATGATTCACCATTTTTTTAAGTAAAAGGGTAAAAAGATTAAAAAATAATAAAATAATAAAACTATTTTTTCAACTTGTATTTTCAATTTATCTCCCAAAGTTTTTATTCAAATTTTGAGTGGGTGTACTCGTTGGATGCAAAATTTAATTCCTCATCCATATTTTCGATGGACCTTGCTACACGAAAAATGAGAATTACATGAAAAAACGTGATTGCAAACACGTTTTTCATGTATTTCTAATTTTTTCGGTAGCAAGGTCCATCGAAACTATTCAACATGGGTAGTCCTTGGATGAGGAATTAAATTTTGCATCCAATGAGTACTCCTACTCGAAATTTGAGTAAAAACTTTGGGAGATAAGTTGAAAAAGTAGTTTTTTTTTTAATTTTTCCCCTCTAAAATTTGATGATGTAATCAAATCTTATTTTATTATTTCCATTATTATTTTATAATTTCTTTAGGAGGCCCATTTCGGTGACTCTCCATAGTCACCCTAGCTAGTAACTCGTCAAATTTCGGTTGTTTTTGTAACTACCCTAGTTGGCTAAATAATTTTATCTGTAGGAGATTTTTTCTTTGGGATTAACCTATCTTGTGGGAGATCGAAGAGTCTCATATTCTCAAGAAGCCAAGAGAAGGATGATTGCAAAAAAACAAAAACAAAAAAAGCAACTTTCTGCAATTTATTTGCAGGGACATACTTGTTGGGGCAACAACCACTCTAAGGCTGAGAGGTTGCACAGATCGCTCAGGCTGATCCCTTGATGAATCGAGGACCATTTGAGAGATCTAGCGCAGACGCCAAAGTGACCAAAGAGACCACAAAATTGTTGATGATAATTTTTCTGCAGCAATGGGCCTCACAATTCCACATAGGGAATTCAGACTGTGAACTTCAAAAATTGTGGCTTTTCTTCCACGGATTAACTGGCTTCAATTTATCATAGCTGTCTATCTTCTCACTGACTGCAAAAAAAAAATTACTGGGTCAACAAACATGCAGTGGATACCCTTGGTCTCTTAAAAAAATGCAACTTTGCTTAATTGATCATCCACTCCTCTCGGCCAATAATCTCTATTGCAGTTTACTCTGTTGGACTGACAGGTCTCGGTCAATACGTACAAGCTCACTCCCTTCACACTCTAGAAATGCTTCAGGATTCAACCTTTTCTTCAAGGTTTGACTCTTCCTTCAGGCTTCACTGCTTCATAACCCTCACAACCTTATAGCTCTAATACCATTTGTTGGTATTTGAGCATGTAAATTAATTAAAAACCAAAGGAATGCAAACAATGAACAAGAAACGGAATTCACACTATAGGCAGAGGAATTTACGTGGTAAAACCCTTACATTGTTCCAAGGAAACCTCCACGGGGAAAATGATTGGAACTCTTATTATTCAACATAAAAAATGACTCCCCAACATTACATCAAGCCTTCTGGGAAACATTCATTCTTAACATCAAATAGAATGGAACCCTTTTTCTTCGTTGTGGCTCAATTATAACACGACCTAATAGCCTGTACATGGTTAGACTTGACTCCTTAGAATCTTAATTAGAGTTATAATATTGAATCTTGTAGAGTCTTTTTTTATCTTTATCATATGGCTAGCCTGTTTTCCATGAATAATGGGGCTGATGTGGCATCCTATTGGATTATAGTGGTCAATTTCAATAGGTCAACTTCTGAGAGGCATAACTTTCTCATACGAGCTCCAATTGAGGTTATTCTTGTGTCACTGGAAAGATATGAACGAGCATATTATGGAATATAGGTCCATAGTAAGGTCAAGACCACAAAAAGTGTTTATTTAAAGCCTCAAGATGGCTCTTGATTTTTTTGACCCAAAATTTTCCAAAATGTTACTTTACCGGTCCTATGTGTTGATGCCTCCACCTTTTCCACCCTGAAAACATCAATATGGATGAAAATTAAGATGATGATAATCCAAAAAAAGAGAGCATGAAATAGAAGCAATTTATATAGAGATAAAAGAGGAAAGTAATCTAAGAAGAAAGTTTTTTTATTCCATAGAAAACAATAGCTCCTCATAAGAGAGTGATGAATATGCATCTAATATTGACAAAGAAGAACTTCTTATGGTATCCATTGATGCAAAGACTATTGATAAAAAAGATGAAAACAATAAAAAAGAAAAAAAAAATTAATTTTTATTTCATTTTTATTATTAATTTAATTATTATCTTTATAATATAAAATATAATGATCATTTATAAAAAATTGAAATTATTAATGTAATTATTTTTTTTATTTAAAATATTTTAAGAGATATCTTGATTAGCCTAGTTTCTATCTATTTGTTCTTTTTGTAAAGCATATAAGCTATTATCTCCGAGGAAGAATGTATTGCTCTTTTTTGTATAGGAAATTTTTGCAGTGCCTATATAGTTTATGGAATGTTATGAGATATATGCAGTATATATTTGACTTATATAAATAAAATTAGTGCAACTATATAGATTAAATGGTCACGCACCTATATAGTTTATGGAATGCTATGAGACATGTGCAGTATATATTTGACTTATATAAATAAAACTAGTGCAACCATATAAATTAAATGGTCAATAAATGTTGATAGGCATACATCTCATGTTTTTATAATGTAAAAATCATAAAACTAACTAAATTATAGCTTTATTATTATTATTATTATATACTATGACTTATCAATACCACATGCCCAAAAAATCATAACTCATTTTCAAAATCTTTTATATGAGATATTTTTTAATTATTCAGTTTAATTAAAAAAGGAAAAAGAGCATAACTACTTTGGTAATAAATCTCAACATTTGATTTGTGCATATTATTAAGAATATTCTATGGAGATTAAATCTCTATCATCAATCTCGAAGCTCAATTCTAAAACACTGATACTATCAACATAATTATCATTTTTTTGTGAAGAAAAAATATATATTGATTAATGTAATTTAAATGGCAAATTTAGTATCAACATAATTATCATTTTTTTTTGGAAGAAAAAATATTGATTGATTAATGTAATTTAAATGGTAAATTTAGCTTTATATATATATATATATATATATATATATATATATATATATATATATATATAATTTTAATTTACTAAATTTGTGTAATTTAAAAATTAATTTTGATCTAACATTACTAAAACCTACACATAGCGTTTACCCATATATTTATAATGTATAATCATAATTACGAGTTGTGGAAATCTACATGTACAAAAATCTAAATCTATTTATATATTCAAAAATATAATTAAAAAGTTGATTTATCAGTTGTCACGCCTTGCGGCTCTGAAAGCCTCATGTTCTAACATGGTGGACATTTTCAAAAAGTTTATGTGGCGAGGTGCTCAGGAAGCAAAAAAATGGGCCCTGGTGGCCTCGAACATTATCACCAAACAAAATTTCTCGAGAGGACTGGGGCTCAGGGGTCCCTTCATCCTCAATCAGGTAATGGGGGCGAAACTATGGTGGAGATGGATACAAGGGGGATCTGACCTCTGGAAGACTACATGGACGAGAAAATATCAACTACCATCTTCAACATCAGACATCTTAAGGATTCAAAACATTCCAAAAGGGTCATCAATATGGAATCTTGTAGTGATGAACAAAGACCTTGTCCGATCACACACCTTTTGGGAAATCAAGGACGGAAGAAGGGCGCTCTTTTAGCAAGATATTTGGTAGCAACATCCCAAACTAAGCTGACAAGATCTATCAGACATTTTCATGTTTACCAACACCTAGAACTGTACGACTATTGCGCATTTTTGGAAGACAACCCAACACACGTCATGGTGTCAATGGAAGTAAATCCAGGAATGGAAGCAAGAACTTTTCTCTAGCTCGATCCTAAATAGGGTGTGGAATCTAGCCCTAGGCTTTCCCCCGTGGGCGATTTGGAAAGAGAGACACATATGGGTGTTTAAAGATAAAAGAATCCCTCGGGAGGAGATACGGAAAGGAATCATCCAAAATATAAGAGAAACTATTCTGGATGAAAAATGGCACCCTGACGATTGCGAGGTAATGTCGCAAGAAGCCTGAATCCTTACTAATATGAATATATCTCCTTAAATGTTGGATTTGGATTCTTGGAAACCTATAGCCCCACCCCGTTCTTCGCCTTCCAAATTCCGCGCCCCTCATGAGAGCTTCCTCAAGTTGAATTTTGATGGTGCGTCTTAAGGGAACCCAGGGGACACAACGTTCAGTGGGTTGTTTAGAAATTCACAGAGCCAAGCTCTCCACCTTTATGCATCATATTGTGGATATGCCACGAATTATGAAGTTGAATTAACGCAATCTATCATGGCCTCCTCATAGCCCGATCAGAAGGAATTAAAAAATTGGAAATTGAGGGGGACTCTAGAATGGTAATTGAAGTTATTAAGCAGTTGAATCATGGAACCCGATGGGATAAGATCAGTAAAAGTTGGAGGATTGTCCGTCTCATCCAAGAGATTAGTGAAATGTTGTCTTACTTTGATTACTTTATTCCATCTCATGTCCTCAAATCGGGAATCAAGGCAGCAGACTTTTTGGACAATTGTGGTTATCAACATAAGGGGGAATCCATTGAATCCCAATCAAGGAATATTTAGCATCAAGAGGACTTGGAGTCTCTTTAACTCATTCTGGATCACGACCATCATCAGACCCATAATCTGGAGGCAGAGGGCAACCAAGACCCCCCCCACCCCCACCCCCCACCGATTCGGGTGAGAGAAGGCAAGACAATCCGCTTTGGGATTTGGGAGATGGGAATAACGTTAAGAGATAAGGCCGGGAGGCGGCCAACTGTCAGTATATGCATGCGAGGATGATGTGGAGTTAAGATGTATGACACGCGATTATGGAAGAGAAAGGCCACACACAGGAAGAGGTACCCTGCCCAGACGTTTTGGTGGGAAACATCCTAATCGATAGGCATTTCTCCCCGAGGCAAGTTCAGTTGTTTCACTGCGTGGAGTTGGTATTTTCTGCTAGAGAGTTCGTGGTGGAGGTGTTGCTCGCTGGAACTGTCACTACTATCAGAAAGTATGGATAGCGCTACTGGGTATGTATCTTATCTTACCTCCCCTCTAAGACTGAATATTGTATGTCGTAGTTGCGATAATGTCAAGGTAGTGGGTTGGCCTGAACTGGTTTGGTATGGTAGTCATTCGTATGGGGTTTATTGGCAAGAGATTAGTGAAATGTTGTCTTACTTTGATTACTTCTTACTTTGATTACTTTATTCCATCTCATGTCCTCAAATCGGGAATCAAGGCAGCAGACTTTTTGGACAATTGTGGTTATCAACATAAGGGGGAATCCATTGAATCCCAATCAAGGAATATTTAGCATCAAGAGGTCTTGGAGTCTCTTTAGCTCATTCTGGATCATGACCATCATCAGACCCATAATCTGGAGGCAGAGAGCAACCAAGACGCCCCTCCCACCCCCAGCCCCACCCCCACCCCCCACCGATTCGGGTGAGAGAAGGCAAGACAATCCGCTTTGGGATTTGGGAGATGGGAATAACGTTAAGAGATAAGGCCGAGAGGCGGCCAACCGTTAGTATATGCATGTGAGGATGATGTGGAGTTAAGATGTATGACACGCGGTTATGGAAGAGAAAGGCCACACAGAGGAAGAGGTACCCTGCCCAGACGTTTTGGTGGGAAACATCCTAATCGATAGGCATTTCTCCCCGAGGCAGGTTCAGTTGTTTCACTACGTGGAGTTGGTATTTTCTGCTAGAGAGTTCGTGGTGGAGGTGTTGCTCGCTGGAACTGTCACTGCTATCAGAAAGTATGGATAGCGCTACTGGGTATGTATCTTATCTTACCTCCCCTCTGGGACTGAATATTGTATGTCGTAGTCGCGATAATGTCAAGGTAGTGGGTTGGCCTGGACTGGTTTGGTATGGTAGTCATTCGTATGGGGTTTATTGGCAAGAAGTTATATATATCAATGATCAGGAGCTCAAATTTTAGCTCAAAAATCAAAGCTCTCGGAATGACTTGGAACATGAACGACTGCATAGTGCTCGTCGTTCTGAAGCCAGTGCACTTCGTTTCACAAAAAATGGACTCTGTATGCTCCCGGAAACGAGTTTTGTCCGTTTGAACAAACAGGCAAAAAAATGGCAACAAGGAGCCCAGTTTGCAATACGTACTGCTGACATGGCATGCTGATTGGGAAGGGTCCATGTTTTGTCGTTTTCCTCCAGCGAATGATAACCTGCCAAGTGGTAGTATCTTATTGGTTGGGTGATTTGGCGTGTTTTTATTGGGTTAAGTTTGGTCCAATGGAGAGAGGACATGTGGTGCAACCTGGGGCCGCCATGTGCCCCCCTTCCACGGTGGTGTGGAGAAAAAATTTGTTAAGTCCGAACGGAGGCGCTAGGATTCGACCCTGCGACCTCCCATTACAACACGTGCACCAAATACCACCACGCCACTCTAATGTTTCTTACCATAATATCATTCCATACATATTTGAATAGTGCAATGTAATATGGCAGGGGGGGAGGGGGCCAGCCCCCAAATCACATGACCTAAGTGCATAACCAAATGGCGGAGCTAACCCTTAATACGGAGTTTAATTAAAACACAAACCTCCATTAATTAACCTTAAACCTCATTTGTTAAGCGTTAATCTGAATTAGCACTAAGCACATGTTTAAAGGGTTAATCGTGCTTAATCAACACTAAATGTGCTTAATTAGTGTAATGCGCTTAATTAAAGTTAAACCGGATTAACTTGGGGATCCGCCAAATCTGGTAGAACTGCCAGTTTAACTCCAGCTTAGTGCAGTTTGCCAAATTTGGTGGAGTTTTTCTAGGTGAAACTAGCAGAACTCATAACTTTTGGAGTTTGCAACCAAATCAGGTGCAGAAAGAGGCTAGATGACCATTCTTAGCCATTATGGACTCAATTGTGTAGGTTTCAGAAGAAATGGAGCACTCCTAGATGGGATTTTTCCAGCTTGAAGTTTAAGGATGCCTAGGGCCACCAAAGGGTTAGGCCATATCTGCTTTACCTGGAGACCAATTAAAGAGAAAGAAGAGGCTAGATAGCCATTCTTGTCCATGTTGGACTCAATGGTGTAGGTTTCAAAAGCAATGGAGCACTTCTAGATGATATTTTTCTAGCTTGAAGTTTAAGGATGCCTAGGGCCACCAGAGAGTTAGGTCATATCTGCTTCACCTGGAGACCAATTGAAAAGCAAGAAGAGGCTAGATAGCCTGATCCAAGTGGATATCGGTGGCCACCCACCTATTCCATTTGGACCCGCACCATCAATTCTTTCAGTTTTTCAGTTTCAGCACAACTTACTAGTTTTAGCAGTTTTTCGGGTCATGAAATTCCGGAGCCGTTTTGAGGCCCTAATGATCCAAGTGGATATTGGTGGCCACCCACCTATTCCATTTGAACCCCCACCATCGGTTCTTTCAGTTCTTCATTTTCAGTACAACTTATTATTTTTAGCAGTTTTTTGGGTCCTGAACTTCCGGAGCCATTTTGAGGCCCTAAACGACAATTTTTGGGAAAACCAGGAGCAACTATGGGTCTTTGGCCCGATGTTGCTTACATCAAAAGTTGTAGTCCTCGGATAGATATTTCTAACAAGGTATGGTGCACGTCAAAAGGAGATCATATGCCAAAGTTACGTCCCCGGGAAGTTGAAACACCAATTTACCCAAACAGGGTCCATAGTTTTGGCACTTCATCTCCTAGGGTTAGGTTTTTGGATGTTAAGGGTTTTCCATTGTTTCTTAATAATAAATAGGCCCTCGAGCCTCATTGTAACACAGTTCAGAGGCTTATAGCCACTACATCTCTTCTCAGAGATAAGCTACCAGTGCCCTAGCTAGTTTATTCCCATTATATCTGTAAGCATATTTCTGTTATTTGATATTAATGAAATGAAGTATTATTTCCGCTGCATCTCTGTGTTTATGTCTATTTATGTATTTTATTGTGTTCCTGCATAAATCTGGATCAATGGTATCAGAGTGGTCTGCTCTTTCTCTGTTTTTCTTTGCATATCCCCAACGAGGTCAAGGTATAAGGAGTTAGGGCTCGGTTTGGTTGAACCCTTGCAGCCAATATCCACTAATAGGCAGTCCATATGGCGGAAGAGAAAAAAAAGATAGAGAGCAAGAGATCCTATAAAATATTGCTCAGAAGGAGGCCCTCAGAAACAAAGAGAGCAACGATGATGGATAGCTTTGCTGGATCTTAATGATTACCACCTCAATGCTGTCATCCCTAACCCACTCAGAAGCCACTCCTTGAGGTAAATGCTTTGGCAGCTACTGTTTTGAAGGCCATATAGATGTAGACACCATAGATAGATGGTTGAATTTGCTAGAAAGGTATTTCTCGATCCATGATTTCTCCGACCGAGGAAAGATAATTTTTGCACTCCTCAAAGTTGCACCCCATGTCAAAGATTGGTGGGAAACCTACTTTGAGAAAAAGGACAGCAGGGAACCCTTTCTGTTCTTGGTCGCACCCGCTTGGAATTCGTTCTGAGATGGCATCAAGGAACAATATTACCCCATGGGGAGCTATGAGGACAAGTACATCCAATGGACGACACTGCAGCAACAAAGGGATCAAGATGTGCACGAACTGACGAATTTGTTCCATACCCCGCGCACAAAGTTGGGTATTAAGGATTCAAAGAGACATTTGGTGCTCAAGTACCACAGTTGTCTGCACAGACACATTCAGGAGGAAATGGAGTTCCTTGACATTACCTCGTTTGGCACGACATATCATTATGCCACCAAGATCGAGCCGAAATTTAAGCAGAAAAAGCGAGAATTTGGATCCATGAATCTGTAGCCAGGGAGAGGCGCCCCTGAACCACAGAACAGAGGGCAAAGCCAAAGCGGGGCGACTCAGAACACCACCTCAAATCCAAAGAAGTAAAAGGGGAAGTGGTGTGAATTTCATAACAGCCTCACTCATAGCACAAACGAGTGTCAGGCCAAACAGTGGTTGGTGACCGAACTGAAGGCACTCGAATCAGATGCATGTTCTGATCATGAGCCAGAACAAGGCAAGGGAGATGACAAAGGGAAGCAGATCATTGATGCGGACCCCAGTTCCATTGTTGCCACCACCAAGCTCCAGAGGGAGGATCCCGAGGATCCAGAGGTGGGGGAGTACCTCTTCCATTTGTAGATATGGGTGAAGGGTTCTCCACTGCAATTTCTTGTTGATAGTGGAAGCCAAAAGAACCTCATTTCTGCAAAGGTCATGAAGCGGCTCGCCCTAACAACCATAGCACACCCACAGTTGTATACCATTGGGTGGCTTCACAAAGGAAGAGATCTCAGTGTCCACCAGCAATGTTGCCTTCCGTACAACATCAAGCCATTCACAGATGAGGTACTGTGTAATGTTGCTCCTCTTGATGTGTCTGATGTATTATTGGGCCAACCATACTTGTGGAGGCGACATGTTGTGTATGAGTCTAGGCCTCGTGTTGTTATTATTCCTTTGGGAAATAACTTGTACAGGATACTGGAGGTAATACCGCCTCTTGCCATCTCTTTGACTACTGCAAAACAACGCAGTAAGATTGTTTCCCAAACCAAGAAATTTATTTGCATTACCATTCGCCTACAAGGAAAGAAGAAGATTGTGGCCATAACCTCGAAGTAGGGCTCCTCTGCACGGCAACAACAGATAGACAAAGGCATGGAGGAATACGAGGACATTTTCGCCTCACCCACAGGGGTTCCTCTACACTGTCAGGACAAGCACTCCATTGATCTGACAACCGATGCACTGCTGCCTGATATTTCCATACCTCATGTGACTACACAGACCAAATCCTCACATGTATTGTCCGAGGAAACCAAATTTATTAAACGCATCCAGCACGTCTGCCAACAAGTCCGCGACATTGTGGAGAAATCCAATACCAAGCTCAATAGAATTTTCCTCTCATGGAGGAACTTAACGCAATGGGAACCATTGCTTCCTAAGGAGGGAGGGATGATCCAGGTGGATACTTTGGACCCGCACCATCAATTCTTTCAATTTTTCAGTTTCAGCACAACTTATTATTTTTAGCAGTTTTTTGGGTCATGAAATTTTGAAGCCGTTTTGAGGCCCTAATGATCCAGGTGCATATTGGTGGCCACCCACCTATTCCATTTGAACCCCCACCCCCAGTTCTTTCAGTTTTTCATTTTCACTACAACTTACTATTTTAGCAGTTTCTTGGGTCCTAAACTTTCGGAGCTGTTTTGAGGCCCTAAACGACGTTTTTTGGGAAAACCGACAGCAACATGGGGACATGGACAAATTTTGCTCACACCAGAAGTTGTAGTCCTCGGATATATCTTTCTAAAAGATGTTGTAACTCCTATAGACAAGTTCTGGGTTGCTAAGAGACCAGTGCCTAAGACATCTTAAAATCAGAGGATTATAGTATTTCCTTGCAACTCCTATGAATCATTTACTTGATAGATTTTTGTGAATGATGGCTCTAGAATAATGAAGGTTCTTGATACTAATTATACATAGATGCAAAGGTTGAGAATGGGCTTCAAGAAGCTATAAAATCGGGTTGCATTGGAAGGGCCAAGCTATAATTAGTGAACAAACTAAATCTGAAAGTTGTGGGGTGAATAACTCAAGGAATAATTCTCAACGAGATTGAGCTTAATTGATTTAAGAATCCAACTCACCAAGAACTAGAAGAAACGGGGATATGAGTGAAATGTGAGGTAATTAGATTCCACGGAGCGTGTTTAAGGTTGCGTACATACAATGGTCGTTTATGAGTGTCATTCTTCCTTTAGAGAAAATACACATATTCATAAATCAAACCAATGGCACCCAGCGACTGTTACACATATAATCCGAGCAATAGCATACATAAAAATGTAAAGAAGAACACATTGAAGAAACACACATACATACTATTCAGCGTTTCAAGATGGAATCCGGCCAAACACAAAGTATGTATATTATATATGCTTCAAAAATAGCTTCCCAAACTATACAGTTCAAAGCCGAAAATGCTTATACAAACACAAAAAGAGATAGGACCAAAAACTTCAAAATAATTATGAACCTCTTGCCTCTCTTTCATTTTCCTTCTTATAGAGTTTACTATGGGGCTCTCCCCTGGATATTCCTTCTTGATTTTCCAATACTTACATCATGACCCAAAATGGAGCATGCTTCAAACAAATCTCATTAATAGAAAAACAGAGTAACCAAAATGGAGTGTGCTTCAAGCACAACTCATTAACAAAAAAACAAACTAAAATATCTGTTGTGAAATCGTGATTTCACTATAAGACAAGATAAAAGTAAAAAGACAAAATATCTGAAGGCCACGTAGGCCAGATCCTAAAACATTCATTTGTTATGGCACGGTGTAGCTGGAGGCCCAGATTGTTGTGGTCGGGAAGCTGGATTGGATCATGAGCCAGAGTGATGTGATGACAATGGGATTCTTGGTTGCGAAGTGGAGGCTGTCAGAGGGTTTGCATACTGATAACACCTTTGCCACTTTATTTATGTAGGCAAGGGCGACGCGTTGAATAGCTCAAACAGGGTGCGGAGCTAAGTTAAATCGGAGTAATCCAGGTTGACCAAAAATAATTGTTTTACCTTGGCCAACAACAAAAATTCTTTTATGAGGGAGGCCACTGTTGTAACATATCTAGTTTTAATAAGTTAGATGTTGTGGTAGAAAAAAAAATGAAAAAATGTTAGGAAAATTTTCAAATAAGAAAAATAAAATAAAAAGAAAGGATAAAAAATGTTAGGCTTTGATGATAGAAAAGAAAAGAAACAAAAATGGAAAAAAAAAAAAAAAAAATGTTAGGCATTGAAAATAGAAATGAAAAGAAAAATAAATAAATAATCAATTGCAAGAAAACATACTCAAAGGTTTTTCTTTGAATTAGCTATGTACAAAGTGTGTTAGTCTAAATGCCACTAATAGATTTTTAAGGTTATATTATTTGTTGTTTAAATAAATTAACCATACATTTAAAATGGTTAATCAAAGATTGTAATAAATCGATGTGATACAACTTTTTGTCTTATATGATAAACAATGTGCAAAGTTAAACGGACGAGATGTGGGTTACCCAGATCAATGGCATCCACACCTACCCACTCCCCCCGTAGCCCTTCCGAACGTTATCTAACAGAGGGGGGCTCCAGTTGCTGTGTTAAACCACCGTAACAAGCCACATCCCTGTCAAATCCGCACCCCCCTTCCCCACCGCCCCCCCACACCCCCCCCCCTCCCCCCCCAACCCCTCCCCTTTAATCTCGCTTACTGCCTACACCCCCCTCCGGGTCCTCTCCATAAACCGTTTTTTCTCTCCATTGACCGTTACACTATTATTGCCGTTGTTCCATTGTCACCGCCCATGTCATTTCGCATACCAATCTTTAACCGCCACTTGTCCTCCACTCACCCGTTATAAGATATCCGTTATAACATATCATTTTTCTTGTTGCAACGTCATTTGACAATAAATTGCCCTTGCATAAAAAATGAACGTTCAATGTGGATATTTGCTAAAACTATAAAGCCTTGGTTTTAATTCGAAAGTAGGATTTCCACACTACTACTCTGGTCCTTCAACAATTCTCTCAGATTTCAAAGACCTCAGCATCTCGAGAACAATTTCCATACAAGTGCAGTACTGTCCAAATACCTGTTCAAAACACTCGAGCATAATTTTAACAGGTATTTACAGTTAATCCTTTCCTACTCTATATAAAAATGGCTCCCAAGAGTAAATCTACCCCTTAGGATAACCCAATGCTGCCCCCAGTTGTTGATTTGGACCACCAGCCTTTAGTTGACCATCTTTACTAGATTTCAGAGACCCATTGTGAATTCGACCTTTACGAAATTCACAATTGGCTCCACCAAAAACACTTGGATAACAGTGATGACATTGGATTATGGGATTCCACCTTGCCTCGATATATTTTTCCTCAAACCCCTTATTTTCCTGAATTTGTCACCTGGTGCCAATTCTATTATATATCTAGCCAAAGGACTATAGTTGCACAAAATGGCGAAACTCTGTTTCACATTAATGGCCATTCTATTTCTGAAATGCTCCAAATCAAAGATGATGGTCATGCAAAGCCTTTTCATCCATATTTCCTCATGGAAATGTACAACAAATTACACTTCCCCCAAAGAGCCAAAGTCTTTGAGACCTTCTTGCCAGATGATACCCAATTACCTAAGACATATCCTCCCTATTCAGCCTCAATTTTTCCAGAGATGGCCAAAATTGCTTACATTTTAGGATATCATTCAAACCAATTGATAGATGAGCACATTTTATCTTTCCTTTCTATTTTCTCAAGTCAAGAAAAACCACCCACTATCTTCTGTTACAATGAATTCATATTAGAAATGATTCATGAACAATTCATGAAATTTACAAGTGAAGGAGTTTTTAGATATTCCTTGGTTCTAGTTTATCTTTTCATTTATTATCAGTTAGAAAGATTTCCCTTTCAATTATAGAAGATGGACAACCAGGGAAATCCTCAGTTAGTTATTCATTGGATCCCTTTGGTCAGAAGGAACACCACAGAATTTTCATTTAGTCATTTTGTGGATCAATTCTTACATGTAGCAGTCAGTTTGTTGAACAGTAATGCAGAGCCCAGGATAGACCCAGAGATCAAGAGAATTTTACAGTTGAGTGATCAAACCAAGAAGGGAGATTGGTATTTATACAAAAGTCGGGATATATGGTTGTGAATTAGCCCCTTCTAATCTCCCTAAATATTTCCCAATTAGGATATTTTCTTTGGAATTTATCAGACAAATGATAAATATGGATCAAGTACATTTTCAGGTAGCTAAGAAAAAGGCTCGTTTTAAGAGAAAAACACATATTGGTCCTTTCACATGTAATACGAGGAAAGCAAGGCAATAAGCCAATGTTATCCTAAAAAGCATGAATTTTAAGCACAACTTTACTTGGTCTTATGATCCTTTTGGTATTATTTCAAAAATGAGAACAAAACAGAAGTATGCTCCTTATATTCATACCCCTAGACCAGAAATTGAGCAATTCATGAATCGGGAGGAATGGCAGGAAAACACTCTTGAAGAGGCCGAAGAACAAATTCTATCTACTTCACAGACTCCATTAGCTCAGGAAAAAGAAGAGAAAAGACCAAGGGAAATTAGTTCCCCTTCAGTATCATAAATCTCAACTAAAGATTTTGTTGTATATAACAAAAAACAGAGGAAGACAAATGAGGACGATGGCCAGCAAGAAAGTATGAACAATTGCATCCAATTGTTATCTTTGGAGTATGTACCCCTCTATCTTAGGGAGACGAGATAGTATTCCACCATTTCCAACAACTCTAGGGACTCCAATGATAACATTCACACCTATTTCATCACCAGCAAGGGAAGTGGGACAAAGCAGTAAAAAAGAACCAAGTATTTTTGCTACTTATCAGGAAATTAAAAGAAGAAATCTGGTTCTGAAAGTCACAACATTTTCTCAGTTTTGGAAGCAAACAACAACCTCTCAACATAGGCTTCTATCAACTTTTGACTCAAAAGAAGGAAAGATGCAAATTGCTTTCCTAAAACCTAAGATTTCTCAGCCTCGGACAGAAGACGATTCTAAGAAATCAATTTTCTCTTTTGATACAAAAACAATTCCCATAGATCAGATGGATCTACATAAGCAATCTAGTGAGATGATATTCAGTACCTTAACCAATTCTGCCATAACAGCTGCTAAACTTCAAAATTCTGTGCAGACTCAGTTAGATTAACCATTCAAGATCGAAAACAAAATCTCAACTCACTTCAGTGATGCCTTTCTCCTGCTTTGCGGTATGCTTGTCATAAACATAAAAACTTATTTTCCTACAGTATGGATATAACAATAAAAAATTTAGTCTAGCATACACAGCTAATTAAATATAGCTTTATGCAAATGCAATTATGAACTCCTTGCCAACTTTTGAAACGTCAATGTTCTTATCTACCATCAGCAGCCATCCCATTTTTACAGACCCTGCCTCCAATTCCGACGCATTCTTTCCCAGACGGACTGTCGAGTGGGTACCAGAGTCATCGGAGCAATATACATCAATGTCTCTGTAACCTTTGTAATCTTTAAACAAACTAGACTTATCAGTCCAGATAAATACATGTAGAGTTCTTTCACCTCTGTAACGGAGGGTTGTGTACTCCTGAAATGTGGCATCATAACTACTTGCTCCAAATCTTACTCTAAGAGGGGCAATTTTAGCGAGAGGCAGATGGGGACTGATAAAGCACAACAATATGGCACTGTGTGAATGGAAATTCTCTATCTTCATATGCCACTCAGATGTAGGTGTATCGAATATAATATCAACCATTTTAACCTTAAACTTCCCCATGATATAACGTACTTCTTGGTCATTGGATATCTGCACAAATGTCATTGTTATTAATTGTAGATTTAGACATCCAAAACGAAACTGAATATACAAAATCTACAATTAACATAAACCAACTATAATATCTCCTTTTTTAACAAATTAAACACCCACCGATTTATCGTCTGCTTTTGCACTAAATATGGCAGCTGACAGATTTTCATGTGACGCCTGCACGAATTTCACCAATCCAATTAGCATGCAAGTATAATGTGGTGTTTTTAAATTGAAATAATGATATTATAGGTAGTAGTCGTTGTAAATTAAAAATTATTTGTATTTAAATTATATATTTTGGAAATATTTAAGAATTTATTTTTTTAATTATCTATTAAATTATAAAATATTTCCAAAATTTATAATGGATATAAATTTAACCCGGATAAACCAAAAAATACTAAAAAGATGTGTTACTGTTATTTAATTAGCATAAAAAGTATATAAGTTTTAGATGAATTAATATTGGATATTATGAAATTTACAACCGGGATATGCTCAACACAGATGAACCAGACAACTACAAGGATCTGTTGCTTTTATTTAATTAAACTAAAAAGATGTGTTGCTGTTATTTAATTAGCATAAAAAGTATATAAGTTTTATATTGTTTGAGATAATGCCTCATTTATGATGCATACTAAAGTTTAGGAATTGGTTTGGTTTGTTGGAGGACATCTCCCTCCAAGAGTGGAATAAGTTGGATCTCACTCCAACTATATATATTTGATGTATCTCTATTTATTAAATGTAGTATAGAAATTAATCTATTATTTTGTGTGTTAATATTGTGCATTTCTGCTCTCTCTAACTTTAATATATATGAATTAATATTGGATATTTACAATCGGGATATGTTCAACACAGATGAACCAGACAACTACAAGGATCAGTTACCTTTATTTAATTAAAAAGCATATAACTTTTATATGAATTAATATTGGGTATAATGACAGATGGATGCTCACCAGAAAAACATAGATATTCACTGTTTACTGTTTCCATGCATTTATACTTATGTCATTTGGCTATTAAAGTTTTGTACCTCCGTTGATACTTTTGTACTTTGTTGTGTCCAGAGTTTTGTTTCAGTTTGTTGAAGGTCAAAAATATGTAACAGGCCTTTGAAAAGCAATATGACTTTATTTTGGGTCAGTTTCTGGTGGTTCCATATACTGATATACATGTGTATTATGTAAATACAGAATGTAATTTGTTTCAACAATGTATTATGTAAATACAGAATGTAATTTGTTTCAGTTTGTTGGTCAAAAATATGTAACAAGCCTTTGAAAAGCAATATGACTTTTTTTTTGGGTCAGTTTCCGGTGGTTCCATATACTGATATACATGTGTATTATGTAAATACAGA